>CP139505.1:333334787-333715500 GCA_021014915.2 Artemisia tridentata subsp. tridentata | reverse complement strand
CCTTAAATCGTATTTATTTGATCAAATATTGCCCTAAATCGTTCCTTTTGTCATTTTAGGTACTTTTGAGGAGAAATCTGGAAAAGGAGGCATTTTGGACGTTTTTGGAGCATAAAAGTGAAGAAAACGACAAAGTCTCAAAAATCGGCTAAAAGTTACTCTTGATGGCGTCACAATTTACTCTGGACGGCGTCATGCTTTGGCAAGAAAAGTTGGACGTGAAATTTACTCATGATAAGCCAGTGAAAATAGCATGTGAATTCTGACGGCGTCACGCTTTAACTTGATCAAGGGCGTCACGGCTTAAATCATAAGGGGACGGCGTCACGTTCATGGTTCGACGGCGTCAAGCCTTGATAAGCCAGAATGGATTTTTGAAGAGCTAAAGAGGGACGGCGTCAAGATGGTCATCCGGGAACCCTAAAAGCGGCGAGGTGACGGCGTCACACTCCATAAGGTGACGCCGTCAGATCCAAAAATCTATATATAGTTTTCTAATTTTTTGTCATTAAGGAGAGCTTAGTGTGTGGAATTTTGGGATAAAACCCTAAGACGATTTTAGCTACTTTTTCAGGGCTTTTTGCCTTGAGATCTTCCATGTTTCATTGAAAGATAAGTTATCAGTTAATCATTCAATATGTCTATGTGTTGTTTGATTCTATCTTATTCTTGTCTTTTGTTTAACATGTTAGGCTAAATTTATCTTGTGTTTGCTTAGATCTAATGAAACCTAGCTATTGATTATTGGTTGTTAGTGTGTTGTTAGTTGTATTGGATGATTGTTTATCTATGTTAGGCTTAAGAAAACTGGCTAACTTCCTATTCGGTAACTTGCTTGAACGTCTTAAGAAACATGAACCAAACGCGTACTAAAGGTTTTTATGGTTGTATTTAATGCACAAGCGAATTCTAGTGATCCCATGTTAGGAGCTTCCTAGCCGGCTCGACATAGGAGTGAAGTAGGAGCTTGTAGAGTTGGGGAAGTAAGTACGCCACCCCACGAATGGTATTAAGGAATACACCCGTCATCCACGCGACTAATACACACTAATTAACCGGTAAAAGATAGTTAGGGAGTAAGGAAATCTAAGTAAACACATTTCTCTACACATAAGTTTCTCACCACATTTTATTTTCAGTTATTTATTTTATTTGCATTCGTAGTAAATTGGGTTAGTTGACTAGCAACTAATTCCGCCCACTCCTTCAAAACCCGAGATTTTACTTGCTTTCATAAAAACTATAAAAACATAAAAAGAATCTTCCTCAACCCTTAGACCTAATTAGAGTAGCCTTTCACACCTAACGAACACTATTCCCTGTGGAGAACGATCAATCCCCCGTACTTACCACTACACTATACTACATCGGTCAGGTACACTGCCTGGTGGGGTTGTAAGCCTCTTGAGATCCCTCGAGAGGTAAAACCTGTTGTAAGGTTACAAAACCACGCAATCAAGTTTTTGGCGCCGTTGCCGGGGAATAGTTATTGTTTAGGTTGAATTTTTATTTTATAGGTCTACTCACTAGATTCCTTTCTAGTGAGATTTTTATTTTATTTTTATAGGTCTTCTTTAGTCTATCTTATTTCTTTGTTTGTTTGTTCGTAATTTCCATTGACTCTTCCGTTCACCATTATGGAGAATGCGAATCCACCATACCACCAACCACGTAATTCACCCACTCCATATGACATCTTGATGTTTAAACAACATAAAGATGAACCTCTCTATGATGCATGGACTCGTTTTAAATATTTACTCCAAAAAGTCCCTCATCATAACTTCGATTTTTGGTCCCTAACTCAAATCTTTTACAATCATGTCGACCGACATGCCCAAAGGGACATTTACCATATTGCCGGCAGGGATATTAGGGAATTAAGTGCTGAGAAAGCATGGGAAGCTATTGAAGAGTGTGCCCAATATTATTATATAGTAGACAACCCAACAAACGTTAGTACAAGTCAATTGACCACAAATTTCGAGGATCATGAAACAAGTTTGTTTGGGGATGAATATGTTAGTGTTGAGATACCTAAGTGGATGTCATGTAATGCCATATTACAAAACAAACACATAGGTGACCTTGATATGACGGAGGATCTAGCCGAGCATGATCACATTGATAAAAAAGACCTAGGTTTTATGATCGATGATGATGAATCTCAAGAAACACATGATGAATCTTTTGGGCAATTTGAATATAGCAGTCAGAATATTGAGGATGATCCTTATGATTCGGACATTGAAGTTGAGATGCCTAGAGAAGTACTTGAGATACTTGGTAAAATGTTAGGGTTAGATCATACTAAAACACATGATGAGGATATAGGTGATCTTGACATAAGGAATGATGAGGTAAGTAACATAAGCCCACCAAGTACCCCACAAGTCCTACCATCATTTGAGGCACACACACCGCCCGTGACTTACCCGGAAGAAGTAGAAGAGACTATAGGAACCCCAATAGAGGTAGAGCCCTTGGACCAAACAAAACTAGAAGAAATAGGTTTGAATACTTGTAGTCATAACCTTTCTTTTAGTTCTATGGAAGTTCCTAGTTTTGATGAACCGGAGCCTAAACCAAAACCGTTACCTAATCTTCCATCCTTAGATGTGAACTTAGGAATTGAATTAGGTCCCGATCCACCCATCAAACCATATAGTCCGGGTAGTCTTAAGGTAGTAGACATTAAGCCTTGTAGAGAGGAAGCCAATATAGGAGTGAAACATGACCTTACATACTTACATCACCCATTCATGATTGATCACAAGAAACATTATGGGTTTAAACCGGGTTTATTAGGTCAAGATGGATTCCCAACTAGGAGTCTCTCGAAGTTGATAGAAGATGATCCCTTTTTAGGAGGAAACTCAAAATCACCCATTGACCAAAGTGAACTAGGCAAGGTTATGATGAAAGGAGCACACCCCTTTGAGCATATAATTCATCCACCACTCTTTCCTCACGTGGCATACTCCTACCGAGCTGGTGTGTATCGCTACTATCACCCGCACTTAATCCTAAGTGTAGGGAAAACCTCTCCTTTATCCATTAAATAAGGGTAGAGTCAGGCACATGACTCGAACAAAAACAAGCGCTTCTTGGGAGGCAACCCAAGCTTTAGTTGTTTTATTTGCTTTGTGTGTTTATTTATTTGTTTGTTTGATTTTATTTGTTTTCGTATGTGTGTTTAAGTTTTATTATTATTGATTCAGGTTCAAAAGTAATTTGTGAAAATGCTTTATCTTGTTTTTAACTTCGTCTTAACTACATATAAAGGTATTTTGCAAAAGTTAAGTGTAAGGGAAATCTAAATCGGTTTATTAGAACACAAATTAACATGAATCGTAATAATAATAAATTAACATACATATTAGTATTTGTTTGAGTCAAATGCTTGTATCGAGTCATAATGATGTTTTGCAGGATTTCCAGGAAGTAAGGTAAAGGTTTTTCCAGAAATTTTCCGGAAACTTAAAATGAAAATTTTTGTCAGGTCATTTCTGACGGCGTCAGGGTTTATAACCTGACGGCGTCAGATTTAATTTTCAGAAATTTTTGAAATTTTTGTTTTTAAAAAGTTTTTATTAAAATCTCCAACTTATAATCTCCAGGAATCTGCAAAATTATCATTCCACAAGCATTATATCCTTATATATAGATTTATCCCGCCGATGTTATGCAGGTTTTCGTGTTTGTTTTCTCAGGTTTAACAGGTTATTTTGGACAAGGAGATGTTTATGGAATCAAGCTTATGGCGATGCATTAGTCATGGAGCTTCAACATTCTCTTTGGAGGAAGATTTAACCGTGTAATTTCATTATCCACCGAGCGAATCAGGGGAGTATTTGATTTCATTCTTTTACTTTATGCTTTTACATCTTGTTATTTGAACATTGGGGACAATGTTCATCTTAAGTGTAAGGGGGGGTAAAAGTACGATTTTTGAGAATACAATTGCGCTTGATTTTTGTTTGTTTAATAGTAGATGTGTAATAAAACTGAGATATAAATACCTGTTAGGGTAATTTTAGTGCCAAATTTAAAATTTTTTACAACATATAGGAGTGAAACTTTAGTTCTAATGAGCGTCTCACGGATAGGAGTTATATGACTAGCAAAAAACCGTACCACTAAAAAAATTTTCCACCCCCAAATATGTAAGGTTCGCCCCTAGAATTGGTAGGAAAAGCATTTATGCTATGATGTGTGTACCGGTAGCACTTAGATTCTAGAACTTGCGTTAGGACCATTCCAAGGCCACAAGTGAGACTACATTCGTGTAGTTAGATTTACTACATGATAAGAGGCATTAGGATTAACCCATTGTTTTACACCTGTGTTTTTGTTATAAATTACATTGGCTACATTGGTCAAGTAATTCTCCCACACCCTTTGCGTTGTACTCATTTTTAGTACACGATACCCCTAGTACACCCCTCAGAGCCTATCTTTTCGCTTCGACCTTTAAGCATTTTACTTAAAGGAAGAATTTGTTACACCCCACTAAAATGTACACCCAAATCGCCTTAGCCTACCTTGTATGCACTCATTTTTAGTGCATTATTGTTACAACATTTGTTTAAACCCAAGTTAATTATCTAATTGATTACATGGTTGCTAAGTCGAGTCATATCCTTGTACATATTGTTTTGGGACGATTGGGACTCATGGGTAAAGTACTAGTGTAATGGAGTAATGGGGAAGAACATCATTTATTACCCCCATATGTGCTAAATATTTTAAAAGTACTCCAAGTTTTTCGATTATCTTAATTCGAGTCATTAGATTAGTATTTGTAAAGTTATGTAAAAATTCAAGTGTAAGGGGATGCAATGCCCCTATGATGTATTATTTTGGATGGTAGGGTAAAAGTGTATGCAAAAAAAAAAAAAAAAAAAAAAAAAAAAAAAAAAAAAAACACAAAAAAAAAAAAAAAACACAAAAAAATGAGAAAAAGAAAAATAGAAAAAACATACGGACTACCATCCCGTTTTATTTTATGTTTATTTTATGTTTTTGTTATTTTATCATTAGCTTAAGATCGAGTCTAGTCTTGGCTTAGCAACATTGTATAGTACATGTAATTGATCAAGATTTTTAACTCGCCACCAGTAAAATATCCTTTATCCAACATAACCGTGTTTTCCTTTTCCCTACACCTTACGTTATAACCCATTTAAAAGCCCTCTTTGATAGTTTATCTTAGGTGCTTACGCCTAGTGGAGGAGGTTTTCGATCCTTTCCCAAGCCTATGGTAATCTATTTGCTATGACAGGTAGTGAGAGATATTTTCCGTTTTCATTTATGAGATTTATTTTGATGACACTTGAGAGATGTGAGTATCTAAACACTACTTGTGAGGTGCTAGTATGTAATCTCCGTGCTTATTATGATTGAAGTGGAACGAATATTTGTTGTAATTACTTTTATGTTTGCATTAAATGACCCCTAACTTGTATTTTGATTAGAATAAAAGCGCATTTGCTTGAGGACAAGCAAATCTCAAGTGTAAGGGTATTTGATGAGGCGAAAAGTGTACCGCTTTTAAGGGGTCATTTAAGCCTTAAATCGTATTTATTTGATCAAATATTGCCCTAAATCGTTCCTTTTGTCATTTTAGGTACTTTTGAGGAGAAATCTGGAAAAGGAGGCATTTTGGACGTTTTTGGAGCATAAAAGTGAAGAAAACGACAAAGTCTCAAAAATCGGCTAAAAGTTACTCTTGATGGCGTCACAATTTACTCTGGACGGCGTCATGCTTTGGCAAGAAAAGTTGGACGTGAAATTTACTCATGATAAGCCAGTGAAAATAGCATGTGAATTCTGACGGCGTCACGCTTTAACTTGATCAAGGGCGTCACGGCTTAAATCATAAGGGGACGGCGTCACGTTCATGGTTCGACGGCGTCAAGCCTTGATAAGCCAGAATGGATTTTTGAAGAGCTAAAGAGGGACGGCGTCAAGATGGTCATCCGGGAACCCTAAAAGCGGCGAGGTGACGGCGTCACACTCCATAAGGTGACGCCGTCAGATCCAAAAATCTATATATAGTTTTCTAATTTTTTGTCATTAAGGAGAGCTTAGTGTGTGGAATTTTGGGATAAAACCCTAAGACGATTTTAGCTACTTTTTCAGGGCTTTTTGCCTTGAGATCTTCCATGTTTCATTGAAAGATAAGTTATCAGTTAATCATTCAATATGTCTATGTGTTGTTTGATTCTATCTTATTCTTGTCTTTTGTTTAACATGTTAGGCTAAATTTATCTTGTGTTTGCTTAGATCTAATGAAACCTAGCTATTGATTATTGGTTGTTAGTGTGTTGTTAGTTGTATTGGATGATTGTTTATCTATGTTAGGCTTAAGAAAACTGGCTAACTTCCTATTCGGTAACTTGCTTGAACGTCTTAAGAAACATGAACCAAACGCGTACTAAAGGTTTTTATGGTTGTATTTAATGCACAAGCGAATTCTAGTGATCCCATGTTAGGAGCTTCCTAGCCGGCTCGACATAGGAATGAAGTAGGAGCTTGTAGAGTTGGGGAAGTAAGTACGCCACCCCACGAATGGTATTAAGGAATACACCCGTCATCCACGCGACTAATACACACTAATTAACCGGTAAAAGATAGTTAGGGAGTAAGGAAATCTAAGTAAACACATTTCTCTACACATAAGTTTCTCACCACATTTTATTTTCAGTTATTTATTTTATTTGCATTCGTAGTAAATTGGGTTAGTTGACTAGCAACTAATTCCGCCCACTCCTTCAAAACCCGAGATTTTACTTGCTTTCATAAAAACTATAAAAACATAAAAAGAATCTTCCTCAAACCTTAGACCTAATTAGAGTAGCCTTTCACACCTAACGAACACTATTCCCTGTGGAGAACGATCAATCCCCCGTACTTACCACTACACTATACTACATCGGTCAGGTACACTGCCTGGTGGGGTTGTAAGCCTCTTGAGATCCCTCGAGAGGTAAAACCTGTTGTAAGGTTACAAAACCACGCAATCAGAATCGCAAGCTATTTTCCTCCTACAAGGCATACAACGGAGGTAATGTTATTTTCGGTAGTGACTTGCGTGGAAAAATCATTGGCAAAGGTACGATTTCTCAAGACTCCCTAACTATTGAAAATGTTGAGCATGTAGCTAATTTAACATACAACTTGCTTAGTATAGGACAAATATGCGATAATAAGTGTAGGGTTACCTTTACCGATAAAGATAGCGAAATAGTTAAGGACGGAAAGGTCATAGGTAGAGGAATTAGGAAAGGTGGCGTATATGTCATGAAACTAGGAAATAAACCGGAAGATAAAATATGTCTAGCAACCTTAGATGAAAACTCTACATTGTGGCATAGGAGATTAGGTCACGCAAATATGCAACAAATACAATCCCTAGCCTCTAAGGAATTAGTTAGAAATTTGCCAAATCTAAGATATGATCAACATTTTTGCGATGCTTGTAAAATTGGAAAACAAGCACATGCTAGTCACAAAGCTAAGAATATAGTCTCCACTACTAGATGCCTAGAATTATTACACATGGACCTTTTTGGTCCATCCGCTGTGCGGAGTTATGGAGGTAACCGTTATACCTTAGTAATTGTAGACGACTATTCACGATACACGTGGACTAGATTTTTAAGTGATAAAACCGAAGCCTTTAATAAGTTTGAAATATTTAGTAAAATGATTCAAAACAAATTAGGATGTTCTATAGTATCTATTAGGACGGACCATGGTCGGGAATTTGATAACGAAGTGCAGTTCGGAAAATATTGTGATTTAAAAGGAATATCTCACAATTTCTCCGCTCCTCGCACTCCATAATCAAATGGGGTAGTAGAAAGAAAGAATCATTCCTTACAAGAAATGAGTAGAACAATGCTAAATGAACAATCTATCCCACAAAATTTTTGGTGTCACACCGTAGATACATCAACATATATAATAAATAGAGTCTCAATTAGGCGAATTTTAGGAAAAACCCCATATGAGTTATTAAGAGGTAGAAAACCTAATCTAAATTACTTTAGGGTATTCGGGAGCAAATGTTTTGTTCTCAATACAAAGGATTACCTTACTAAGTTTGACCCTAAGTCGTACGAAGGAATTTTTCTAGGGTATTCGCAAAATAGTAAAGCTTATATAATACTTAATAAACACACTATGAAGGTAGAAGAGTCATTGAATGTAACATTTGATGAAACTCCACCACCACCTAAAACATTGCCTCTAGAAGATGATGACCTAGTTGAAGATGAAGCTATTGAGGTTAGTAAAACTAAACCCTTAGGTGATGATAATGAAAATATAACCCTAGGAGAAAACGAAATAGTAAATGTTAAGGAATCTAAATCACACCCATTAGATAATATAATAGGAAACCTAAATCAAAGAACTCTTAGATCACAAGCTCAAGATAAAAATAACTTCTTTTGTTTCCTCTCAACAATAGAACCTAAAAATATAAATGAGGCTTTAAAAGATGAAAGTTGGGTTAGTGCTATGCAAGAAGAACTAAATCAATTTAAGACAAATGACGTTTGGGAACTAGTCCCAAACCCCATGAACATGACCATCATAGGAACTAAATGGGTATATAGAAATAAGTTGGATGAAAATGGAATTGTTACTAGGAACAAAGCTAGGTTAGTTGCCCAAGGTTTTAATCAACAAGAAGGAATTGATTATGACGAAACTTATGCCCCCGTAGCTAGATTAGAATCTATAAGAATACTCCTTGCCTATGCATGCGCCCTAGATTTTAAGTTGTTTCAAATGGATGTGAAAAGTGCATTCCTTAACGGTTTTATCAATGAGGAGGTATACGTGGCACAACCTCCAGGATTCATTGATTTTGCAAAACCTGATTATGTTTATAAACTCAAGAAAGCTTTATATGGACTCAAACAAGCTCCTAAGGCTTGGTATGATCGATTAAAAGCTTTTCTTATTAAACATGATTATTCCATGGGAATGGTAGATAACACTCTTTTCACGAAAAAGAAAAGCCCAAATCTCATCATTGTCCAAATATATGTCGACGACATTATATTTGGATCGACTTGTCAGGATATGTGTGAAGAATTCGCCAAAATCATGCATGATGAGTTTGAGATGAGTATGATGGGTGAACTAAATTTCTTTCTAGGATTACAGATAAAACAATTAGAAGATGGAATATTTTTTAATCAATCTAAGTACATTAAGGAGATGCTTAAGAAATTTGGATTAGAAGACTCTAAGCCTATGAAAACACCGATGTCTACGGAAGTAAAACTCACAAGAGATGAAGAAGGTGAGTCCGTAGAAAACACTAAGTATAGAGGGATGATAGGTAGTTTACTATACCTAACGGCAAGTAGACCGGATATCATGTTTAGTGTCTGCCTTTGTGCTCGCTTTCAAGAGGATCCCAAAACCTCTCACCTAGAAGCGGTTAAGCGTATCTTCCGATACATTAAAGGCACTATACACTTAGGATTATGGTATCCTAAGGGATCTGGCATAGAAACTATCGTCTATGCGGATTCGGATCATGCGGGAGACTACGTGGATAGAAAGAGCACTAGCGGTATTTGCACGTTCATGGGATGTTGCCTAACATCTTGGTTTTCGAAGAAGCAAACCGCTCTTGCTATTTCTACTACAGAAGCCGAATACGTAAGCGCTGGAAAGGCATGTCAACAAGCACTATGGATGAAACAAGCTCTCGTAGATTATGGCATTAGGTTAGATAATGTCCCAATTATGTGTGATAACAAAGGTGCTATAGATTTAAGTAAGAATCCCGTTCACCACTCTAGGACTAAACATATAGAAATACGTCACCACTTCCTTCGCGATAACGTTCAAAAAGGAAACATATCTATAGAAAAGGTTGCATCGGAAGATAACATAGCGGACATATTCACTAAACCCCTTAAGCGCGAACTCTTCAACCACTTACGTTTAGGCTTAGGAATGATGGAACAAATTGACTGAATTTTCTGCATTTATGGAACATCAGATGGGCGGCCCCCTTAATGTTTTAAAGGCGGCCCCCTTAATTATTAAGGGGACCGGCCTCTCATTAAGGGGACCGGCCATCTGTCTGTCATATTTTTCTTTTCTTCCCTCCTCTCATCTGTGTCTAGGAATCTGTTTTGCACAAAATTAAAGATTGGGAAACATTTTTCTTTTGCATGAAAACATTTATATACAAAACCCAATCTATTTTATTCAAATTATTCTCACATCTAGGAAAACACATGAAAACCATTTTCCTTGCATTGTTAAATAATGCTAAAAACATTTTTCTTTCATGCATAAAATCTCTCATGAATTGTCAAAATATATAATCTAATATATATATATATATATATATATATATATATATATATATATATATATATATATATATATATTTGATATTCATAAATTGAGCAAAATCAAATCAAGGAGACTTTGGATTGTTTCTTAGGAAATTTTTATATTTAGGAGTCAAAACAATCACATCTCCACATTTGTTGCATATAGGCACACACTCGAACAAAATTGCTAATCACATCTCCACATTTGTTCCATCACCAATTCCTTATTAGTTTCTAGTGCCTTTGTTCTATTATCCTTGCCTTATATGCTTTCTAGTTTTAATATTCTTGATTGCTAGAAATAATTTGTTGCTTGCTTATTTGTTTATTTAATATGTCTTGTGTGCAAAATTATTAATATATAACATACTTTATTGCCTCAAAGAGTGGGACTTGCCTAAAACCAAAAACCCAAAACATAGCCCTCCTTACCTATTCCTGCAGAAAAACTCATTTCTGGAACTCTGAATACCTTCAGATGGGCGGCCCCCTTAATTAATAAGGCGGCCCCCTTAATTATTAAGGGGACCGGCCATCAGAAGGGAAAGTTCACAGAATCTTTTTCTGCTTTTTAGCCCATTTCATCCTACACTTCCCTAAATTCACAAACATATTTTGTCCTAATTGTTAGGAAATTAAGCTATAGCAGTTAGTACGGTTGAAGATGAAAGTTAGTACTGCTGAAGAGTTTTGAAGACATAAGCAGTTAGCACTGTTTGTATGAAGAAGTTAGTACGGTTTATGTTTTGTGTAAGATAATTATTGAAAAGATATTGTGTATATCTTATACGATTAGGTTGATAGTTATCATGTAAAGGAATCCTTAATCTATAAAAGGATTGCCTAGGTTAAAGTTTTGATATGAATGTGTGCGTATTGTTTTGTTAAGATTCAAGGTTGTAAACCCTAGTGATAGGAGATCACTCGTATTATTTATTAATAATATTGAATCATTGAAGTTGAAGTATATTGTGTTCATTATTCATTCTTTGTTGATTCGTCAATACAAAACACAAACAAACAAATCTTCTAAGTGCTAGCTAGTAAATTCCGCGTGCTAGACTAGACATCATTCAAAGTATTAATCTAAAACAAGGAGTGTGTGTAGATCCGGTCAAGTGGTATCAGAGACAGGTTACTGATACTTTGGTTTAGAAGATCCAGGCGAATTTGTTCAAGAAAAGATGGACATGGAGACAACAACAAGTCAGACTAATATTGCTGCTAAGCTTCCAATGCTTAAACCTAATGAGTTCGATATGTGGCGATTAAGAATTGAACAGTTCTTCCAAGTTCAAGATTATACTCTCTGGGAGATTATTGAGGATGGGAATTCGTACAAACCTGCAACTACAACAACCATTGTTGAGGGTGTCACTGAAACTAAGTTGCAAACTAAGCCAACCACTACTGAAGAGAAGGCACAACACAAGAATGATGTTAAGGCTAGAAGTTTGCTTCTGATGACTATTCCCAATGACCAGTTGTTAAATTTTAGCAAGTTTAAGTGTGCTAAAACCCTTTTTGAAGCTATTGTTGCAAGATATGGTGGGAACGAAGCCACCAAGAAATCTCAGAAGACTCTTCTCAAGCAACAGTTTGAGAATTTTTCAGCAACAAGCAACGAGTCACTAGATCATATGTTTAATAGACTTCAAAAACTAGTGAGTCAATTGGCTGTTCTAGGAATTGAGATGCCTCAGGAAGATCTCAACTCCAAATTTCTGAGGAGTCTACCAGCTGAATGGGCTATGCATGTGGTTGTATGGAAAAACAAGCCTGATATAGATTCCATGAGCTTAATGGATCTCTATAGCAACTTCAAGATAGTTGAACATGATATTAAGAAGTCTGCTGGATCAAGCTCAAGCTCAAGCTCAGGGAATTTGGCCTTTGTATCAACTCCCAGTACCTCAAGTCCAGATGAAGAAGTTCAAGTGACTGGAGCAGTTGGTACTGCTAGCACTTCAAGCAGTACTAATGGACTCTTGGATGAGAATACTTATTGTGCTTTCTTGACTACTCAGCACAATGGAAGTATGTTGACTCATTCAGATCTTCAAGAGATTGATGAAGATGATATTGAAGAGATGGATATCAAGTGGCAGCTCTCTCTTCTCAGCTTGAGAGCTAGGAGATTTTTTAAGAAGACTGGCAAGAAGATTGTCATAAACAGCAATGATGTTGCAGGGTATGACAAGTCCAAGATTGAGTGTTTCAATTGCCACAAGAAAGGTCATTATTCAAGGGAGTGCAGATTGCCAAGCCAACAAGATGGAAAGAGCAGAGGATATGGAAACAAGTCAAGGGTTGTGGAGGTTACTGATTCAATCTCAAAAGCCATGGTTGCCATTGATGGCTTAGGGTTTGACTGGAGCTACATTGCAGAGGAGGAAGCAGAAGCATCTACAGAGATTGCTCTCATGGCATTTTCAGACTCTGAGGTACAAGTTTCTAAATGTTCTAAATCTTGTGAAGCTTTAAAAGATCTAGAAACACTTAAGAAAAGATATGAGGATCAGAGAAAAGAGCTAACCGAAACTGCTTTTAACTTAGCAAATCATAAGAGGGCTTTAGCTGTGTTAGAAGAACAAATTGTTCATTATAAAAGTAATGAGTCAAACTTTTTTGATGATATGATTATTGTTAAGAGAGACTTAATGTTTAGAGAGAATGAAATTAGTGTGTTGAAACATGAGCTAGAACAGGTTAAGAAAGCAAAGGAGAACATTCAAATGACTGTTGACACACTAGAATTTGCAACTCAGGGTGTTAGTAAGATTGTTGAGTGTCAGATCCTAAATAAAGCTAAGTCAGGCCTAGGTTATAAGTCAGTTCCACCTCCCTATAGAGGAATTCCAACACCCCCAGGCATAGACTTAGAACACACAGGACTACCTGAATTTCAACTACCTGAGCTTAAATATGGTCCTCAACCTAAAAAGAATGTAGTTGATAAACCTGTGTATGAAAGTGCAAGTGATGCCTCATTTTCTGAGGATAAGGTGTCCTCAGCTAAGGACTCAGATGCTCCAACCATTGAGGAATGGACTTCTGATGATGAGGATAATCAGGCTGTGGTTGAGCCTGTTAATGTTAAAGTAGAGGAACCAAAAGTTCCAAAGATGGTTAAACCTGAGACTGTTAGGCTTAGATCAAATGCCAAACCTTTTAGACCAACAGTTAGGTATGCAGAAATGTATAGAACCACAAACAAGCAAAGAGGTAACCAAAGGAATTGGAATGACCTCAAATCTCACCAATTAGGGGATGATTTTGTCTGCTATAGGAAAGCTTGTTACTCGTGTGGTAGTTTTGACCATCTTACAGCCTTTTGTGATAAATGGGTAAATAGGTATTCAAGTCCTAGGGTGAACACTGTTAGACCTCCCACTCACCCAACAAACACTAGAATGATACCTAGATCAGTTCTTTTAAGGTCTGGACCCAAAGCAGTTCATACTGCTAGACCAGCAGTTCAGACTGTTAGACCTATTAGACCTGTTAACCCAAGGCCAACAGTTCAAGGTGCAAAACCAGTTTTTAAACCAGCACCAAAAACTGTTCATAGACCCTTTCATCACAAAGCAGTTGTAACAAACCAAGTTTGGAAACCTAAGGTAACAACTACCAAGCCAGCAGTTCCAACTGCTAGCAGAGTAATTGGTACTGGTGTTAATAAAAACACTGCTAAGGGAAATATGGGAAATGGTGTGAATGCATCAGCATGTTGGGTTTGGAGACCCATCAAACCCAATGGTGCTAAAATTGTTTTGAAAAGAATGAATTATGTTGATGCAAGAGGAAAGCCTAAGTCTGTTTTGGCTTGGGTTCCACAAGGAAATTAATTTTTCTTGTTATGTGCATTGTTAGTCATATGCTTGTATCTTGTTTCTTTGTTTTTGGACTAACATTTGCAGATTTTGAATGATAAACACCAAGGAATTAAATGCTATATGTTTTGGACTGTAATGGTGATTTGGAGCTGAGTGTGTGATCTTTGCACACAACAAATGGTAATTGGTTCACCATGTCTAACCCACATAAGAACCAACTAGTCCAGAGCAAACGGTATCTGGTAAAGACTAATCAAATCCGTTGATGGTTGACAATTTACCAAAAATTGTATGGTTATCAGCTCACCATATCTAAGTGTGAAGAGTTGGCTAGTCCAAAGCAAACGGCTATTGGTAAAGACATATCAAATCCGTTGATAGCTGATAGTTTGCTAAAAACTATGTTTGAGCCATGGTATTTTAAAATCCTTTTCAAAAAGTTCATACGGCTCAACAAAATTTTTCCAACAGTTGGTACGGTTAGTACAAAGTTAGTACGGCTCAACTAGCCATTGTAAAAATCTGTCAGTAATTAATTTTATAGCCGTTGGGGTAAAACCGTTATACTTAAGGTATTTATAGGGATTTTTCTAGAAGATAATTATCTTTTTACCATAAATTCATTTATTCTATTTCTAAAGATAATTTATCTCATACGCTTATATCGCAAAACCCTAAACAGTACCTATAAACCCCAATAGACTACATAAAACCTCAATTCCAATTTAAACGATCATCGTATTGCTATAATCTTTCATTTTTCATCACTAAAAAATGGCTGGATTGGAATTTGTTAAGCGTCATAATCAGGTTGCGTTTCTTGAGAAAACAGAGGAGGGAGATGGACCAAAGTTTTATGAGATTGTGGACTTTCTCAACCACTCTCACATAAGGTATGCTCTAACTGTTTCTCCTACTCTTTATGTCTCGCACATCACACAGTTCTGGCAGAATGCTACTGTCTTGACTAGTGAAGATGGAGACTTAGAAATTCATTCTGAAGTGGATGGTGTATCTTTTGTTGTTACCGAGTCTATAATTAGGAGACATCTTAAATTAAAAGACTCAGATGGTATTAACACTATGCACAACACTGAAATATGGGAAGAACTTACCAAAATGGGGTATGATACATCTGAACACAAATTAACTTTTCAAAAAGGATATTTCTCACCTCAATGGAGATTTTTGATACATACCCTTTTACATTGTTTAAGTCCTAAAAAGACTGCTTGGGAGCAGTTCAGTAGCAATATTGCTATTGCTCTCATTTTTTTGTCTACAAACAAGGTTTTTAACTTTTCAAAATTTATTTTTGAGGGTATGGCATCTAATGTTAACAGCAAAACAAAGTTTCTAATGTATCAAAGGTTTGTTCAAACACTTTTGAATAAAAAGACATACCTGCTTACAAAACCAACAGAAGTTTTTGCTACTCCTAGCCTTCAATCAAAAGTTTTTCAAAATATGGCTATGGCTAGTAGGCTTTTTCAAGGGGAACCAGTTCCATTGTTTCCTCAAATGCTTCAAACTGAGTTGGATGAAGGTTCAGCAGTTCCAACTGATCCCCATCACACATCCACTCAAGTACTTGAAAGAACGCAACCATCTCAATTACGCATCACTTATAGGAGAAGGGAAACACCCAGAGTGATTCCTAGATCCTTTCCCCATGATTCACCTCTCCTAGCAGGTCACACAGCTAGAAGTGATGAGGGTAGTTCTAACCAAAATGCATTGATGGAATTATGTACCAAGCTAGTTGCCAAAGTTGAAAATTTGGAGACAGATCTTGCAAGCACCAAGGAAGAGCTCAAAGCCCACAAGGAGAATTCGGCTAAAATTTTTAACAGGTTATCTTTAAAGGTGAAAAAGCTGAAAGATCAACTCAAGCAGAAAAGGGCAAGAATGGTATTGGATGATGATTCTTCTAGTGATGACTCAGATGATTCAGATGATGCTGATGGTGGAAATTCTTCCAAACAGGGGAGGAAATTTGGTAAAGACAAGGATGGATCAAGTTCTCAGGGGAGGCATAATGAAGAGGAAGAAGAACAACTTGATAAAGGTTCTGGTAATGTAGTTATGGAAGAAGAAGAACAATATAAAGCAGTTCAGACTGATACCCAAGAAGCTCAAACAGTTCCAACTGTTGAAGCAGTTTCAACTGCTGAGACAGAGCATCAAGCAGTTCCAACTGGTGACACTTCAGCTGAGCTAGTTTATGAAAGAAAAAGAGCTGACAAAGGTAAAAGAGCTATGACACAAGAGGAAGAGGAAGCAGCTCAAGAACTTGAAAGGCTCAAGACATTAAAACCAAAAACTCAAGCTCAGATAGATCATGATGCAGAAGTTGCAAGGCAAATGATAGAAAAAGATTTGGCTGATGAAGAAGCTAAGAAAGCTCAGATTGCTTAAGATGAGGAATTAGCAAGGAAAATGGCTGCTGATGATGAAAAGAACATAGCTGGTTTCATGGATAGAACAAGAACTGAAGATTTTAATCAAGAAGAGTTCAATGAGCAACTTCAATACTTGTTGGATTCTGATTGTATTATAAAAGCTCATGCTGTGATGATTCTTAATGATCATGAGTTAAATGAAGAAGAAAAGTCAGAGGAGCTCAAAGAATTTATCTTGAAGACAAACAGAGAAGCTACTTGGAGTGACTTAATGCACAGAATCAGAGAAAGGCAAAAGTCAGGTTACAAGACAAAGTTACCTACCAGGAAGGAGAAACTCAATTTCATGAAGCACTATTTGAAGAATCAAGCTAATTACAAGATGAGTGACTTTACTGGATGGACAGATGCTGAGATTGAAAGGAAATTCTTTGAATCATATTCAAGACTGAATACTCCAATCAGAGAGGACATGACAAGGAAAAAGAAAAGACAACCAGAAGTTCTTGAATCTGATGCTGCAAAGAAACAAAAGTCTGAAGAAGAAGGGTTAACCAATGAGAAGATCAAGAGCATGATGATGATTTTTCCAGAATCTTCATATATCAAACCTCTACAAGTAAAACATCCAATCATTGACTGGGAAGTGTTCACTGATGGAAGAATGAAAGGATGGAAGATAGTCAGATTTGGTGATATTTCTGAAAGGTACAAGTTGTTTGAAGATTTACTCAGAGGATTTGACAGAGAAGATCTTAATCAACTATGGAGCTTAGTAAAAGAAAGATTCAAAGATAAAGATCCTATTGAAGACAAAGACAAAGAATTATGGGTTCAGTTGAAGAGAATCTATGAACCTGATAGTGGAGAGTCAATGTGGAGATTTGAAGCACAAGTTAAAGATGTGTATTGGTATTTGTTTGAATCATGTGGAGTACATAGAGTTTCTACTCCAGATGGGATAGAAATCTATATGTTGGTGGAAAAGGACTATCCACTCAGATCATTTGTTTTAGTGGCTATGGTACAAGGAAGACTTAAGGTTGAAGAAGACTTTGAGATGGCAGACTTGTTAGTTACAAAGATTTTCAACCTTGCAGAGCAAAGAAAAGTCAAAGACTAAAGTGACTGGTGTGATAGATGTTTGAAAGAATTTTCCACATTAAGAAGAAGAAGCTTAATTTGAAGAAACTTAGTGATTTGGATAGAAATCATAAGTTTAGGGGAGGATTGTTAGGAAATTAAGCTATAGCAGTTAGTACGGCTGAAGATGAAAGTTAGTACTGCTGAAGAGTTTTGAAGACATAAGCAGTTAGTAATGTTTGTATGAAGAAGTTAGTACGGTTTATGTTTTGTGTAAGATAATTATAGAAAATATATTGTGTATATCTTATACGATTAGGTTGATAGTTATCTTGTAAAGGAATCCTTAGTCTATAAAAGGATTGCCTAGGTTAAAGTTTTGATATGAATGTGTGCGTATTGTTTTGTTAAGATTCAAGGTTGTAAACCCTAGTGATAGGAGATCACTCGTATTGTTTATTAATAATATTGAATCATTGAAGTTGAAGTATATTGTGTTCATTATACATTCTTTGTTGATTTGTCAATACAAAACACAAACAAACAAATCTTCTAAGTGCTAGCTAGTAAATTCAGTGTGCTAGACTAGACATCATTCAAAGTATTAATCTAACACAAGGAGTGTGTGTAGATCCTGTCACTAATCACCCCAACAACTTCATCCATCCTTAATCACATCAATCCTCCACTATAAATAACCCCATTCCTCACCATCTTCACTCATCTTATCATGTCTTCTCCCATCAACCCAAAACCAAAAACCTCAAGGCTAGCAAGGATGACCATAAAACCCGGTGGAAAAGAAAAACTCACCCTCACAACAAGTCCATCTCAACAAATGGTGTGACTAGACAACCAACACCTCCATCTTCATTTATTCCCAACTACTCTCTAAGATCTCAAGCTCATTCCATTGAACCATTTCACAAACCCTATTATGTTGGCTAAACATCCACATTCATTCCAAACTACACTTCTAAACCTTAAACCAACTTCAATGAAACCTTCGAAAATCCTCATCATTTTGGTCAAACATCAAACTTTACCTCAAACCACACACCCCAATTTCATCCATTCCCACCAAATGACCAAATCCACATTCCCACGGAAAGGCAAAAGTTTCATGATGAGATTAACCAAATCCACGACCTTAGTGATCTCCTTGCTATGCACCTTGCACAACGCAACAAGGGACAACCTCCATCCTCACCCTACTCAAATTACTTACCCCACTCTCTCAACTTGGATCAAGTTACAAACCACACCCACTATTGCCCTTGTTGCATCTTCCTTCAAAAACAAATTCTCCAATTGAGTGAAGATATTTCTTGGATCGAATATCTACTCACTCGTCCACATCCTATTCCTCCCCTAAACCGATATAACATTGTCAGATCCACTCCATTCGTTCCATTTCCCTCACCATCAAATAACTAAGTCCCATTCACATGCTTTCCGCCCCAAAATAAAATCCCTCACCCTTTTGTGTCGCAAGCAAGTCCAATCGCTCTTTTTGGCAATATTAGGACCATTAGTATCTTTTACTTATATTGTGATCCTTATGTTTTAAGCATATTGTGTGTTGTAATGATGATTCATATGTTATATATGATCATCTTGAATGCATAAATAAATTAGTTGTTTGTTCTAAATATTTTTGCTATGCATATATATGTCTTGTGTTCTTAACTTGTTTTTGCAGCCAAGATTTCCATAGCTCGTCTCCTTGGTGCCCTCGAACGAGGGGGAGCACACATCAAGGGGGAGTTCTCGTTCCGACAAATTTTGTATCTAAAACTCGTCGGCATAACCTTTTTGATTCTACAAAAAGGGGGAGAAGTAGATATAAACTCACTAAATACTTGTCTAAAAATTAATTTTTAATTTAATGAGTTTAGATTTTGTAATCATCAAAAAGGGGGAGATTGTTGATATAAATAATGCCTAAAAAATTTTATTGACATCTTTCGATATCTCTACGTTTTGATAATCACAAAATGTAAAATCATTAAACGAAAGATTATGACGTAAACAAGTATTTAGTTGTAAATATCTATTTTAACAACTCAATCACTTAAGGTATGAATAAACAAATGCTTAATGCATTATATGATCAAAGGAACATTTTCTTAATCACTTGATTTTTTATAAAATGACACAAACATTTTATATCTTTTAGAAAATCATTTTTGGTATTAAATAAAAATGTTTAATCCATTATAAATTTATGAATTCAAATTTTCAACCAAAAATGGCAAAAATGTTCCAGAAAAACCTTCCGCACAAAAAGACAAAGCTGGGCAACGGATATAAGGGGCGGCCCCCTTAATTACATAGGCGGCCCCCTTAATAATTAAGGGGACCGGACCCTTATTTAAAGGGACCGCCCCCGCTACTCCAGCTGTCAATTTTTGCCTATAAATACTGGACTAATCCTGGACTTTTTTCTCACCTTTTGCACCCCTAACCTTCTGTTCTAAATCTTTTCTTATTTCTTTCTAAATCCTTAGATCATTTATTCTTAAGCATTGGTTTTCAAGTGATCCAAGCTTCTACCATCCAAGTGCAAAAGAAGAATACTCCTTCAACTATTAGAGAAGAAGTATTGTAGTTTATTCAAATTGTTTTGTAGTTGTGTAAAGTATTTGATAAAGTGTTGTGTAGTTGTGATAAGTAGATCTAAGTGTAAGTAAGTAGTTGTGTTGTAAAGAAGTAGTGTAGAAGTTGTGAAGCCGTCGTGAAGAAGTCGTGAAGTAGCTGTGAAGAGGTTGTGAAGAATTCGTGAAGCCGTTGTGAAGAAGTTGTGAATAAATTGTGGAGAAGTTGTGTAGAAGCTGTGAGATTGGTTCTAGCTACAATTAGAACTCGACATTTAGCTTTGTGTCGTAAAATTTGTGTAAGCGAAAGTTGTGTAAGGTTTTCTCCGCCATAAGGGAGCTTGTTGATATAGTGAAGAAAACTCTCGAGCTAGGTGCTCGAGGAGTGTAGTAGGACAAGGAAGGTGTCCTTGTAGCCGAACCACTATAAATCCTTTGTCTCTCGGTTAGATCTTTCCATTTCTATCTTTCATTTCAATTCATTACTTTACTTGCATTGTTAATTTAGATATACTTATATTTGTTCATATTGTTCAAGAGTTGAGTTCACATAAATTCAAATCTAAGTCTTTAAAAGTAAACAAAGTTTTTATAATAAATTAAAAAGACGTAAAACTATTCAACCCCCCCTTTTAGTTTTCCACAATCACCACTTTACATTTATAACACTACTCAATCTTTAAGTATATAAGATGATCGAATTGATGACAACATATAATCTTTTGGCTAACTGTAACCAAGAAATTATAACTCGAGCCACCTTTGCTAATTTGTAAGACAACTTGAGGTTCTACGAATATCCTGCAAGCCTACTAGCAAACCAGAGACTGTTGAAAAATCTCAAATTTTCATAGCTCAACCACCTCTCTAAGTTACTTCAATGCCAGTATACTATTATGAGATAAACTTGAGAGATTAATAGTGGAGAAAACTCAAACTTTCAACATCCACATTTGCAAATGGTAAATCAAATTTTAGCCAACGTTCGAGTATTGGTAGATAATATTATTGACCAAACTCATAAATGTGGAATTTTCTCTCACAATCTTTACCTTATACTATTAGTAATGGTGACCCTATGGGTGGCCAAAACATAATGCCAGCTCAGCGTCATTTCAGCTTCTCTCTCTAAGAGCAAACATATGACCAAATGATATGGTGACCCTGTTCACAACCAAAAAGTACCCCACAAAAATTAATAAAAAAAACACTCACACACAACATATGCATTTCATTCTGTCACCTGAGCGACCCAAACAAGCAAAAAAGGGAGGACGTGTTCAGTTTGGGTAGCAGTAGGGGAGGAGGGCTGCTCAAAGGGCAGACATACCTAAGGTTGGGTCGTTTTTATGACTAGCCCTATAAGCTTATGTAAGACCCAAAGATAAATCACAAGAAGTGAATAAAACAATCAAGGTGGGAAATCAAGTGGGTTTTGCCATGAAGGGTTTAGAGAAAGACGTTTCTCAAATTCTGAACAAAGGGGATTGCATTGTGACTCCATGAATGTCCTCTCTCTAAATATAAGAGGGATGGGGGAGGATTATAAACGGAGTTGGGCGAAAAGACTTTGCATTGAAAACAAAGTTAAATTTATGGGGATACAAGAAACAATGTCTCGAGACGATGACCCGATTCTCCTACGTTCACTTTGGAAGAACACCCCCTTTGATTATTATCTTAGAAAAGACGATGGGAAATAGGGAAGTATCTTAGCTATGTGGGACACGTCTTACTTTTCTGCTACATCTACTATGGATGGTGATGGTTTTGTTGCTATCTTGGGAAAATGGCTTGAGATTGATACCAATTGTCTCATGATTGTAGTATATGCTCCCCATGACAACAACAGAAAGAGAAGTCTTTGGCATGAACTAAACAATCTCATCAACCACTTTAACATCCTGTCTATTGTGATGGGTGACTTCAATGAAGTAAGAACCACCTCAGAACAAATGGGATCAATATTTGACTCTAATGAAGCTTTAGAATTCAACAACTTTATCTCAGAAGCGGGCCTTTTTTATATTCCCTTAGGCGGGAAGCGTTTCACAAGGATGGATAACATTAGGACTAAGCTTAGCGAGATTGACCGATTTCTCGTTTCAAATCATTATCTCGATAGATGGCCAAATTCATATGCTTTAGCTCTTCCAAGGGAATTCTCTGACCACTACCTCTTCTTCTTTCAAACTCGATAACCGACTATGGACCAATTCCCTTTAAGTTCTATAACACATGGATTTCTCACAAAGATTTTGGGTCAGTGCTTACTGCTTGCTGGGCTACAAACGTGGACTGCTCCACACACTCTGCTCCATTGGCTGTTAAGTTCAAGAAAAAACTTCAACATCTAAAAATATCAATTAAATCGTGGAGAAGCAACGTCCAATCATCTGATACAGCTGCTAGTGTTACACTACGTAACAGTTTGGAGGTTCTCGACTTAGAAGCAGAAACAATCCTTCTAAGCCCCAACGAAGCTACTGCCCGCATTAATATTATCAAAGATCTAACCGCCTTGGAACGTGCTAAAATCCTTGATCTCCATAATAAAACAAAGGTTAGATGGGTCACAGATGGTGATAAGAACTCTCGGGTTTTTCATGGTATGATAAACTCGAACTCAAACCGGGACAGAATCAACGACCTCAATATTAGTGGTTCATGGATCACAGACCCAGTAATCATTAAGGATCATATTTTTTGATCCTTTAAATCGAAATATAAAGAAGGTAACATTTCCAGACCATTTTTCTCTAGTAATCTTTTCAACGATTGTCTCTTGCAGAATCAAATCTTCTTGACCAACCTTTTTTGTTCCAAGAAATAAAAGATGCGGTTTGGAATTGTGGGGGTGATAAAGCTCCGGGTCCGGATGGTTTTACTTTTAAATTCATTAAGAAACATTGGGATGTCATTAAAGATGAAATTTTTGCTTACGTTAAAGAGTTTGAATTGACTTCATTCATCCCGAGGGGGTGCAATTCATCCTTTATTACTCTTATTCTGAAATTTGATGACCCTCTCATTATTGGCGACTTCCGACCCATTAGCCTTATCGGTTGCCAATACAAAATTATTGCCAACCGCCTTGCCCTTGTAATCTCTTCGGTTATTAGCGAAGTCCAAATGGCTTTTATCAAGGAACGTCAAATCATTGATGGCCCTCTCATTGTTGATGAGATTATCTCTTGGGCAAAAAAAAAAAAAAAAACCTAAAAAGAGATTAATGTTTCTTAAGGTAGTCTTTGAGAAGGCTTTTGACACTTTGAATTGGTCCTTTTTGGAGTCTATTATGGAACAATTGGGTTTTAGCCTCAAATGGGGAAAGTAGATATCTTCTTGCTTTAATTCGGCATTCGCTTCGATTCTCATCAATGGCTCGCCAACAAAAGAATTTAAAGTTAAGAAGGGTCTTAGGCAAGGAGATCCTCTATCACATTTCCTTTTCATTATTGCTAATGAAACCCTCAATGTGGCTCTCTTACAAGCAAGAAACAATAATATCTTTCATGGGGTTAAAGTGGGTAAAGACAACATCCATATTTCTTACATTCAATTTACGGATGATTCCTTATGGGTGAATGGTCATTGTTGAATGCCATACAGAATGATATCCCAGAGAGCATAATCTTGAACCATAAAGTATTGCTCAATCCTTAACCTCCATAACTCAAACTCATTCTGTTTGATCATAGGCAATTTTGCAGCAATATTTGTAGCCTGATTATTCTCCACGTCCATTTCTTCTTCTTCTAAATCAAATCTTCTTCTTCTTCTTCTTCTAAATCAAATATATCAGCCTTGCTCTCATACCAATTGAGAGGGATTCGAATACACTATGAGGATGTTAGTCCTTTGTAACTTTGTGTATGTGATACTTTGAGTTAATATGGTTAAGTATGCGAAATCTACTTAACCACACTTAGAAGGTTATTTGGTTATTGGAAATGGAAAGTAATGCTTGAGTAATGAACAATGAACACACAATGTTAACACCAAACGATTCAATATTATTAAGATAATAATACGAGTGATCTTCACTATCACTAGGGTTACAAACCTTGAATCTATATGTTTCTATAACTTACGATTTCTATGATAAGTTGTGTTCTTTGTTCTTGACAGATATTCTAAGCATATGAATTAAGCACTCGAATTAAGCATTTTTGAATATCTAGTCTAAGATCTTCTTTTTATAGTCCAAAGAAGATCTTTACAATAAATTATAAGTCTTGTCGAACTACTTGCTTTGCTTGAGTGTGTCTGTAATACCCGAAAATCTAAAACATGTAAAAAGACCAAATTGCCCCTATAACTCTAAAAAATTCAATTAAAGCATACATAAAATGCCAAATTAATTCCAAACCTTCGGTAATGAGCTACATATGAAGTGAAATATTTTTGAGGTAACCTTTTAACATTTATACATGTTCAAAAAAAAAAAATTTGTTAATACAACTTAATATATATGTATTAACCGAAATTACATTTTATTTATATTTAAGATGAAATAAACTTAAGACAATCACAAGATAAATGAGGAAATAGTATCAAAGTTGAAACTCTTGATTTAGGCCAGCTAGAAAATGTGTGGAAGGTCTTCCCCCCCCTCCTATCTCGGCAACAAATCCCTATAATAGTTATCTTGTTTTATTTTCCCATTTTACATACCGAAATTCAATAAAACACACACAAATTCATATCCTTTCCATCCCATTTTCTAAAATTCATGGGGTATTTTTATGGCATTCTACAACATTTAAGGGAGTTAAGAAAATTGGTTTGAAGGTCGGAGGTGCATTCGTTTGGTCGTGAGATTTTTGGCTAGTCGTTATTTCATCCGCAAGGTTTAGTTCCTTTTCTATTTATCAACACGTTCAATAATTGGTCTAGTATTTTTATTATGCTTAATTCATCATATAAGACATGTGAGAATTATTTAATTCGAATCATGCAAGCTTTAGAGGGTCGAATGAATTATAGATGAGTAAAATGGGTTAATTATACAAAACATACTATACGATTTTTCTGGGCTATGATATTAATTTTTATGAGTTCCTTGGTCATCATATAATCTGGGAAAAATAGTATTTCGAATTTTAGAAGCCTAGGTTAATCGTTGTGAATATAAAGTATTAAAACGTGTGTGAATTCTAAAATATTGAAAACGAATTTTCTGGGCAAGGAGATTATTTTTATTAGACTCTAAATGACGTATATGATCCAGGAAAAATAATGGTTTAATTTGTTAAGGTCGATATAAAGTGTAACAAATTTAAAGTAAAAGCGGGTTTTTGGAATTCGAATAAAAATAAAAAGGAACTAGGGTTGCGATCTGACATTAGGGTTTTAAAATCTGGATTTGGTGATGTAAATGTTTAATTGTGATGTGGTAATTATGGCTAAATTATTTGGGAAGGTTAGGGTTAAGAATTGAAACTTAAAATGTGTAACGATTTGATTTTAAAATGATAAGGGGGTGTTTTGTAATCAAATAAACTTGTAGGCCATTTTTATAATGTTAATTGGATCATTACTAAAGTGTAAAAATTATAACATGAGGGTCTTATGTGCAAAATTATCAAGATTTGGAATTAAAATGAAATTAGGGTTTCGAATTTCATTTATTTTAAAGGAGGGACTAAAAGTGTAAATTATGGAAACTTGAAGCTGTTCTGTGTAAATACTGATATTAAAAGTGTAATGTGTAAATTTGAGTATTTATGGGCTTAATATGTAATTGATACTAAATTATGATTTAATTTATAAGTTTTGTAAACTTAAAGGACCAAATGTGTAATTTCTGAATTCTGAGGGTCTGATTCGTACTATACTTAATTCTGAGGTTACATTCTGTAATTTTGTAAAATAATATGCTTGTTTGGTAAATATGGATATTACAGGGATTAAATCATGAATTATGTAAATCTAGGGTTTGTTTTGTAAATATTGAAACTAGAGGGGTATAAACTGCAATCTGTGAAACTAAAGGGATTAGGATGTCATTCTGAATAAAATGAGTATTTAAATCAGTAACTTAAAGTATTTTCATGTTAGACCTTTGAATTTAGAATATTTGCATTTAAAACCCTAAAATATGAAAATCTGTCATAATTAACCCTAAAGTTTTGCAACTTGATAAAATATACCTTAATCCCATAATAATCTGTAAATAAGGACTTAACATACTATATAATAATAGTATCTTGTGAAATATGGAAATCTGTTAATTCTGGAAACCTGCTAAATAAGGAAAGTTGCTAAAAATGGAAAGCCGACTAAAATAAGTAATTTGAATTGAACAAGCTATTAATAAGACAGTCATGAATTCATGTAGATCCGCTGAAGACGGAGTTGCTTCCGACCTTGTTGTTCTGTTGTGTTTTCATTTGCGGTATAAGGTACAGATATTCTGAACCTTCTCACAGGTTTCTCATGATCTCTTTCATTTTCTGATCTGTCAGCTTCTGTATTGATGCCATTGCTATGATCCCCTTTACTTTGAACCTTTCATATGATTCCCTTTGTTATAAATCCTGATATGAACTTTGTTATGAAACTTGATTCTGAGCCATCTATTATAAACCCTTTGAAATATGAACCTGTTATAACACTCTGATTCTGACATGATATCTGACTCTGAATTTTCCCTTGATACTTGACTCATTACGTTGTGACCTGAATATGCAAACCTCTGATTACCCTGAAGATTCATTTTGACATTTTAACTGAAATTGGAAACTTTCCTTAATGATATGAAAATGTTTTTGAAAAGCTTTTGAGTACGATGTTATAAACAACACTAAAGGTTTTATGAGAATTTCTTTTAAAGACTATATGTATAAGAAGGTTTTACCAAACATCATTTTATGAAAGTCACTGAAAGATTATTTAAAACACAAGTTAAATATGAAACCTTTGAATTAAAATCTTTTCTATGAACCTATAAACCTTTTGATTATGAACTTTTGATATGACCTATTGAACCTTGATTTAAACCTTATTCTAAACCTGGTTATAAACTCTTGTTTTGAAACTTAATTTGAACTTTGATATAAGCATTAATCTGGTATACTATTTCTGGACCTGGACTTGAACATTGTTTTAAACTCTGATATAAACCTATCTGATTTCTGAACCTCTGATATACACTTCTGTAACATCTGACATGGACCTTATAATCTGAACCTTTTGACATGACTCTCTGTTTATGACATGATACTTGACCTTTGACCCACGGTTTGATACCCGAGCCACCTCACTAGGCATGAGGGTTTCATGTCCATGCCATTGATGCACCGATGGCATGACTCTAGGGAAGGAGAGTGATGACCTGTCCCGTCCCTGACTTTATTTTATCTGGCGTGTATTGTAGAATCTGGCCACCTGGGGCGTATGGATGCATCCTAGATTTGTTCTGTTTCTGTTATCTGTTTATATTATCTGTTATATCTCTGGTGACTGATGGTGTGTGCGATACACGTCTTTCACAACCTCTGGGAGCTAGCTACTCCATTTGATACATGAGGACACCCCTCATATTATCTGGTTACTGAGAGGACACCCCTCTGATTGATGATGATGGCATGGTTATATATATTATATCTCTGTTTCTGGGCTCGTGGTGGATTACAGTTTACCTTTACCATATACATTACTTACCTTTGACCGTTATTATACCGTGCACTATTTCCTTTTACCTTTACCTACTCATTATTCCCTATCCTTTATCTTTACTGCTTTATTTATCCTTTGATTATGATTATATCTGCATGACATATATTTCTGACACTCTGTACTATTCTTTATTACTGCTTTGTTACCGTTATATCTGTTAACTGAGCTCTCGTAGCTCAGCCGCATTTCTTTTCCTGCGGCAGGTTTTAGTAGGAAGCTGGGTATGAGTGGAGAGTATCATTGGACTTAGAAGACTACACTGTGATAGATAAATTGTTATAGAGATGACTAGAAGAATTTTTATTTTCAGACTTAACATTTATTCCTCTGTAATTCTGTATTTCCTTGTAATTTCTTGTAACCTTTGTATTCCTTTGTATTATCGAAGATGTATGCTTGTGTATGTTTCTGATATGTCACCAATGTTGTGACATCTCTACCCTTGTCGGGTCGGGGTGTTACAATTTATGGTATCAGAGAGACAGGCTGCGACTCGTAATACATTTACCCTTGACTTGTGAGTTCTGGACCATTAGGCTTCCACTGTAAGAACATAGGAGAGCACCCTGAGAACTTGCTTTAGGATTTTGTTAATACAAATAGCGTCTCAAAAACGTTATTTATATTCTTTGATCTTTCATTAGTTTTGTTAATGACAAATAAAAGGAATATCTTTTAGCAAATAATAAATACTAGCTTAAGTCTCTTAAGTACACATTTTACACTTCACATATTAACCAAGAATTACAAGTTTAGTAAATTGTTTCCTTAAAAGGAAACTTTAATTCTTAAACCATTCCATGACATCATTGCATGCATCACATACAATATCTTTGATATATCTTGGTTAGATTTGCAAGATACATAGTTGACATTTGAAGATCTTGGATGATTTGGTAAGATACAACTAAGATATGGTAAGAGACAACTAAACCTTAGCTGTCACATCCCACGGATCCAAATCATATGAAGGACGGATCCCTTGTGAGGGATCCGTGGGATCCGTGAGCTGAAGATCAGCTTGCCTATAAATAGGAAGCTGATCATTTGGCTCTCTCATCACTCATATAGCTTTAACACAAATATTCATTCAGTACATATCTTACTAACATCATTCATAGTTGCATTTTACTTTGATCTTTCATTTTGTAGAAAAGAGATCAAGCATTCAAGGATCTACAGAACCGTAATCCTTTAGTTTCATTACTGTGTGATATTGTTGTTTGTTTCACACATCATATCTATCATTTGTAATCAGTGAGTGTGGTTAGTGCTTTAGTTCTTAAAGCACAAAGAGTATAGGGAGTGGTTGTACCCGTGTAAAGAACTCGACATCTAGCTTAGTGTCGGTAAAGTAAATAGGCGACGTCAGGTTGGTTCTACCTTGTGAAAGAACCCGGTGTTTAGCTTAGTACCGGAAAAGGAAGTAAGCGACGTGTAAAGGTTTTCTCCGCCTAGAAAAGGAGTTTGTTTCTTAGTGAAAGGTAAACTCTCGAGTAGGAAACTCGGGGAGTGGAGTAGGGCAAGGAAGAGAGTCCTTGTAGTCGAACCACTATAAACAACAGTGTCGTGTGGTTTGATCTTTCCTCTCTTTATCTTTTGTTTACATTGTGTGATTATTTATTTGTGATTGTTTCCTTTGAAATTAACATATAGTAACAAAGCAAATAAAACTTGAAAAACGGTAAAAACTATTCAACCCCCTTCTAGTTTTCCACAATTGGCATCAAGAGCTACGTTACTTAAGATCTTTAAAATATATTGTATTTTAAAACTTAAAACGATCCATGGATTTTGAAAACTTTAAAGAAGGGCAATCTATGCAGAGACCACCTCTATTTGAACCAAATTGTTTTATTTATTGGAAAAATCGCTTTGAGACTTATGTAAAGTCAAAGGACATAGATCTATGGTATATTATAGTTGATGGTGATTACAAACCTATTAGTAATAATATTTCGGGTGGTCGGGATGAAGGAGCTTCTCTTACTCGTCACAGTGATGAGCAAAAGAAACTAATTGCCAAAAATAATGAAGCCAAAATGATGCTTTATAATGCCTTACCTAAGAAAGAATATGAAAGAGTTTTTATGTGTAAAACGGCTAAGGATATTTGGCAATCTCTTATTATCACACATCAAGGGAACTCACAAGTAAAAGATAACAAAATTGATCTTCTTGTCCAACAATACGAACAATTTGTTATCTCTGAAGATGAGACCATTGATAGTGCGTTTGCTAAGTTCAATACTATTATTACATCACTTAAAGCACTTGATGAATCTTTTTCTAGTAAGAATTTTGTCAGGAAATTTCTAAGAGCACTCCATCTGAAATGGAAAGCAAAAGTGACAGCTATTGAAGAATCTAAAGATCTCTCAAGCATGACACAGGATGAGCTCATAGGAAACCTTAAAGTTCACGAAATGATTATGGAAAAAGACTCGGAAATTGTCAAAGGCAAAAAGGAGAAGATTAAGTCTATTGCCTTGAAAGCCAAAGTCGAGTCAAGTGATGATGATGAGTCTTGTTCAAACAGTGATGATGAAGAGTATGCCATGGCCGTGAGGGATTTCAAGAAATTCTTCAGGAGACGAGGAAAGTTTGTAAAACCACCTCGTGATGAAAAGAAATCCTCTCGGAAAGATCGTGACGATAAGAAAGGTAAGGTTGATAGGAAATGCTATAGGTGTGGTGACTCCAGTCACTTAATAGGAGAATGTCCAAAGCCTCCAAAGACCAAGTCTCAAAGAGCCTTCGTTAGTGGAGCTTGGAGCGATAGTGAAGGAGATGATGATGATGAGCCTAAGAACAACGAAATGGCATTTATGGCTAATGACACAGAAGAGGTACATTCTGATTCATACTCCTCTATAGATGACGAAACCTTAGAAGTAGAATATAACAAACTGTGTGACGTTACTTTAAAAATCATAAACAAAAACAAGTTTTTAAAAACAAAGACAACACTTTTAGAAAATGAAGTATTTTGGCTTAAAGAAAAAGCAATACGAATTGAAAAAGGTAAAGATAGTAAAGAAACGTGTGTGTCTTGTCAAGAACTAAAACTTGAATTAGAAACCTTAAGAACCACACAGGAAGATTTGATCAAACAAAATTCAAAGTTTAAAAGGTTTGATAAAAACATAAGTTGTGCAGATGAAATAATGAAAATGCAAAAACTACCTCATGATAAAACAGGACTAGGCTTTATGAAACTAGGAACCTTAAGTGATTATAAGGAACAGACTGTGAATAAAACTGATTCAACCAAGTTGGACACTCACGGATTCGACGGATCCAAAAATTTGGATTCGCCAAGTGTATCCAAAGGATCCGCGGGTACTGAATTTGAACAGAAGGTTCACAAAGTCGACCGTTCCGAATTTGTTAAAGTTACTAAGAAACCTAACAGTAGTATAACCAATAATAAACATAAACCAGCAGTATCTTTAGGAAGAGGACAAGCTAGAAATGAATATAGAGTTAAAACGGATCAACAGAGACCTCAAATGAGTTTTCCCAAACACCCCTTTTCAAAGAGTATAGTTAATCCACAACATACTTATCAAAATAATTGGAACCAAAACATGCCTAGAAACTTTCATGGTCCTAGCTAGCTATATGTCATGGAACAATGGTCCACCATTTACATACATAAACCATGATAATGTCATGTTTAACCCAAACGGACCCATGAGATATTGGGGACCAAATGCTTGAGTCTTTTATGAACTTAGGTATGCTTGAAAGTTGATCTTGAACCTGATGAGTGGATCAAAGATAGTGGGTGCTCAAGACACATGACGGGAAACAAAAATCTTTTCTCAACCTACCAAGTGTATGACGGAGGTAATGTCACATTCGGTGGTAAGCTTAAAAGTAAAATCATCGGAAAAGGTACAATCTCTCATGACTCTCTATCTATTGATGATGTTGCTCATGTAGATAATTTAGGATTTAATTTACTTAGTATAAGTCAATTATGCCGCAAAAAGTATAACGTCCTTTTCAGTGAAAATGGAAGTAAAATACTTAAAGATGGCATAAACGTGGGAAAAGGTGTTTTAAAGAATAATGTCTATGTTATGAAATTAGATAAAACACCTAAAGATAAGTTATGTCTTACCTCCTTGGATGAAAACTCAACTCTATGGCATCGACGCTTAGGTCATGCTAATATGAGGCTTATTCAATCTTTGTCATCCAAAGAACTCGTTAGGAACCTACCCAAGTTGAAATATGACCAACACTTTTGTGATGCTTGCAAAATTGGAAAACAAGTACATAGTAGCCATAAGGCTAAAAACATGGTATCTACATCTAGATGCCTAGAATTATTACATATGGATTTGTTTGGCCCGTCGGCTATACAAAGTTATGGAGGAAATTTTTACACTTTAGTCATAGTAGATGATTACTCTAGATATACATGGACAAAGTTTTTGAAAACTAAAAATGAGGCATTCGACAAATTTGAAATTCTAAGCAAGAAAATTCAAAATCAAATAGGAAGTAATATAGTATCTATTAGAACTGACCATGGTCGAGAATTTGACAATGAAATTCAATTTGGAAATTTTTGTGATAATAATGGAATAACTCATAATTTCTCGGCTCCTCGTACACCTCAATCTAATGGTGTAGTAGAACGTAAAAATAGAACAATTCAAGAAATGAGTAGAACTATGTTAAATGAACAAAACATACCACAAAAGTTTTGGTGTCACGCTGTAGATACTTCTACATATATCCTAAATAGAGTTTTAATTAGACAATTTTTAAATAAAACTCCTTATGAAATTTATCGAGGCAAAAAGCCTACATTAGGATATTTTAGAGTTTTTGGAAGCAAGTGCTTCATTTTAAACACAGAGGATTATCTCACTAAGTTCGACCCAAAGTCGTATGAAGGTATATTTCTTGGGTACTCACAAAACAGTAAAGCATACATTGTATTAAACAAAGAAACATCAAGAGTCGAGGAATCGTTGAACGTAACATTCAACGAAAGTCCACCTCCCTCTAAGACATCACCTTTGGTAGATGATGACTTAGTTGAAAGTCAAATGGTTAATGATATAGAAAACATTGAAAATGACAATGGACCAGTAAAAGGAGAAATAGTCAATATTAAAGAAACTAAAAGTCATCCATTAGAAAACGTCATAGGAAAACTTAATGAAAGAACATTAAGATCCAAAGCTCAAAATGAAAGTAATTATTTTTGTTTTATTTCAACCATTGAACCTAAAAATATAGACGAGGCAATAAAAGATGAATCTTGGGTAATTGCTATGCAAGAAGAACTTAATCAATTTATTAGAAATGATGTTTGGACATTGGTCCCTCTACCTAAAAACCAAACCATAATAGGCACCAAATGGGTCTTTAGAAATAAAATGGATGAAAAGGGTATTATATCTAGAAATAAAGCTAGGCTAGTAGCTCAAGGTTACAATCAACAAGAAGGTATAGATTACGATGAAACCTTTGCACCCGTAGCTAGACTTGAGTCTATTAGAATATTACTTGCATATGCATGTGCACATGATTTTAAGTTATTTCAAATGGATGTCAAAAGTGCTTTCTTAAATGGTCTTATAAATGAAGAAGTATATGTTGCACAACCTCCCGGCTTTGCCGACTTTGAAAAACCAAATTATGTTTTCAAACTCAAGAAAGCTTTATACGGACTTAAGCAAGCACCAAAGGCTTGGTATGATCGACTTAAGACCTTCCTAGTTGACCATAAGTATACCATGGGCCTAGTAGATAACACTCTCTTCACCAAGAAAAAGGGATCACATATTATCATAGTCCAAATATATGTGGATGACATTATATTCGGTTCAACTTGTCTAGAGTTATGCGACGATTTCTCAAAAATCATGCATGACGAGTTTGAAATGAGTATGATGGGGGAACTAAACTTTTTCTTAGGTCTCCAAATTAAACAATTAGAAGATGGGATATTCTTCAACCAATCAAAGTATATCAAAGATATGCTTAAGAAGTTTGGTCTTGAAGACTCAAAACCCATGAGAACACCCATGTCCTCCGAAACCAAACTCACTAATGATGAAGAAAATGAATCCGTAGATAGCACTAAATATAGAGGAATGATTGGTAGTTTACTCTATCTTACGGCTAGTAGGCCTGACATTATGTTTAGTGTTTGTCTATGTGCACGTTTTCAAGAAGATCCAAAAACTTCCCATCTTGAAGTCGTTAAAAGAATCTTTAGGTACATCAAAGGTACTACACACTTAGGATTATGGTATCCCAAAGGAACGGGTGTAGAAACCATAGTGTATACTGACTCAGATCACGCAGGTGATTATGTTGATAGGAAAAGTACTAGCGGTATTTGTACTTTTGTAGGATACTGTCTAACATCATGGTTCGCTAAGAAACAAACTGCCCTCGCAATCTCAACAACAGGGGCAAAGTATGTGTCTGCAGGAAAGGCGTGTCAACAAGCACTGTGGATGAAACAAGCTCTCGTCGACTATGGCAATTGAACTCAACAACATTCCCATTCTTTGCGACAACAAAGGTGCTATCGATCTAAGCAAAAATCCAGTCCAACACGCTAGAACCAAACACATTGAAATACGCCATCACTTCCTTCGCGACAATGTACAGAAGGGAATCATCTCAATTGAGAAAGTTTCCTCAGAGGACAACATTGCCGATATTCTCACTAAACCACTTAAACGAGAACCTTTTAATTATCTTAGACTTGGATTAGGATTAATGGAACCTAGTGACTAGGAGAAACATTAGTATAAACATTAGTTTAGCCACACACGACACTAAACCAAAACATGTGTTCTGAATCCGCGGATCCAATCGATAACAAGGACGGATCCTTTGTTTGGGATCCGCCGGATCCGTCGCATGCTGAGTTCAGTTTATTATTAAATAAACAAGAACAACTACTATTCATTCTTCACTCCAAAACATATCACCTTACTACACTCGACACACACTTAATCTCCATCACATTTTAGACCATTTTCTTCCACAAATTTGTGCTTCTAACATCACTGTAAGTATTCTTATCATATTTATACTCCTGATCTGCGTCTAGGATTTCCATTTCATGCACAAAACATAAACTTGGGGTATATGCATAATTCTTGAAAAATCATGAAGCATATTTATTGCATTATACTTAAAAACATGTTTTTCTTAGTTAGGAATTGCATCTCATAGCACATTGTCTTAATTTAACAAAAACCCCATGAAATTTTTTCACTAAAATCTTCTAACGACTAGGTAAAATGATTTTTTCGTACATTGTTCATACAAATGCAAAAACGTTATCTTTTAGACTTCACTTGCATAATGTCTCTTGAATGCTAAAGGGAATACATAATTAATATGTATTTTCGGCTACATTCAACCGTAGCTACATTGAAATAGGAGCGTTTGGGTTATCTATCGTTTATAAACAAAACTTGCATAAACTAATTTTTCTTGCATAAAAGGAGTCGAGATAACCGCACCTCCACATTGTCCCCATGTAGGCACACACTAGGAATTTTACACTTCCTTTGATCATTTTAACTAAAACTATGTAACTTTTGTACTTAGGAAAATCATGCCTCCCGCAACCAACTACGATCACAAGAAAACCGTTAACTACTTACCCAAAGTCCACAAAACCAAAGGTTTAACCGATGCCCAAATTGAAATTTTCAAAGCCTTAGAGAAAAAGTATGTCCATGAGGGTAGAGCCGTAGATTCATCGTTCTATGAAGGAACACAACTTAGGGAACAATTAGCCACAATTCGATTTGATTCTCTTTTAGATATAGATGAACCAATCATTCCTAGGTTCATACTTGAGTTCTATGCTAGTGTAGGTCTTAGTTCTAGTGACCAAGGTTACTTGAGTCTTCATTTTACTCTAAATGGAAATCTTGTCAACATCCCTCTTGATCAATTTGGTGAGGTTTTAGGAATTCCAAACCAAGGGACATGTCTTTACTCGGACAAATGGTCCTTAACAATCTTAGAATCCAATCTCGATAGGACGGCACCATATGTCACTCCTCTCGAATCAAAAGAAGTGATTAGGGAACATCTCTTCATTCCTAAGAACAACCCCACAAGAATGTTTCGTGGTCGTGAAGTTGCTAGAGATCCATTTGCAATGGAGCTAAATGAACTCAAACCCGAATTCAAGAAAATGGAAGATGTCTTAAGGGCTAATGTGATGTGCACCATAGGAAACCGTGATCACATCAATGCTTGTTTGTGTCATATGATGTACAACATCTCTACTCGTCAACCCTTCAATCTTGCTTATTATGTTGCCAAAAGAATGTGTGACATTCCGGTTCAAAGCAAGATTGCAATGCCTTATGGTATGCTCTTAACTCGACTTTATAGAGCCTTTGCACCCGCTCGTCTAAACCATTTAGGCTTTGTTTCGGATTACAATGAAATTGAACATACCTTCGTTCCTTTGAGCGACTTTAGGGTTAGTGTTGATAAGGGTAAACGTCCTCGTGTACCAACATCATCCTCATCATCTTCAATGAGTGAAGATGATGGTATGCCAAATTCTAGGATTCCTCCACCCGAGTACTTGAGCCATCTTCCTCCAATTCAAAATGAATCCGCTGAGTATAGAAACATCAAAGGAATGGTGAAGAATCTTGGTCGTTGGATGATGAAATTGCACAAGGGGATGAAGAAGTTGAAGAAAAAGCTTACATGATGGAGTGTTTGGTTTTGAACAATGTTGGATGTTGTGATGTTAAACTTTTATGTGTCTTGAATTTATCTGATAATACTTATTATGTATGTGTAATAACTAACATTTGCAGGTAGATAACCATCACGGTTATCAATTTTCCGGGTTATAGCCTATGTTTGGCATAACACCAAAAATGGTAAGTTTCTAAGAACGGATTAAACTATGTGCAATCATGTGTTAATGTTATCATATTTAGTTGTTTTGCTATACATATTAGATGTTAAGTAAGGTCTAGGTGAATTTTCGGGTTTTCGTCGAAAAACGCGAAATATGACATATATTCTGTTTAGTTTCTTTAGTTTTAGGCATACGGATCCGGTGGATCCGAAACCTGGGCTCCGCCAAGGCTTATCGTTGGATCCGCCATCCGCCAACCTGCGAATTTGGCGGATCCCTGAACAAGGTTCCGCCTTTGATTCAACTTGGATCCGCATGTTTCCCAGTAAAATTCTAAAACTTTTTCGACTTATCACGATTCTTAAATCTTAAGTGTTTAGTATCATTTAGGATTCATTCACTGATCATAATTCATCTTAGAATAACTTAGGAATTATTAGAAACTTAGGAACAAAATTTCCCACCAAAATTTAAATTTTTGAACTTTAGGTGTGAGTTACCAAACCAATACAAAAAAGGAACCCTTTTTAGGGATCCGTGAAATCCGTGGAAATATCAAATCATCAGATTTTCCACTATCTCCTTGTATTAACTGCAAATCCACAACACATTACTCAACCAAAGCTCAATGGATTGACTTCCTTGATATGACCTGCACAAATTTTTGTTCCAAATCATTAGAAACCAACATTCTCTATTGGATTCACATCAAATCCAAACACACAGACTCACAAACCTTCTGTCTATAAATTAGCACTTTAGGATCTTCAATTCAAATCACAACCATCTCTTCTCCTGTACATTTTAGCTATCATACTTCACCTAAAAGTCTCAATGACAAAATCACACAACTCCTCCACATCCAAGCCACTAAAACGAACAGCCCGTATGAGTGTAAAACCTTGTTGTTTCATCAACATTCACAACTCATCCTCTGAAGAATCATCACCACTAAACATATCCTCACCCATTTCTAGTGAAAACTTCCTTACTTTATCCACTCTAACTCCCTCACATGTAGTCATAAAAACACCACCTCCTACCATTACTCCTGTAGCAACCACACCACCACCCGCTCCCGCTCCTGCTCCATCACAGTCTGAGAAGTCTGCCTCATCACCATCCTCACCAAAACTCCAACCCATGGATTTATTTAGGACACCACCAACATCTCCACAACCATATCTTGAAGAGTTAGAAGATCTTCCACCTACATCCACCAATCCTCCACCAATAAGTCTTGAAAACCTAGAACCTATGCTATTTCATCCTCTCCATCCGGAGATTCATGGTCCTCTATACCGTGAAGCACCACAACCTCGTCCACAAGTACCACCACTATCACCAACTTCAACACTCATTGCCATTGATGAAGCAATGTGGAGCAACATTCCTCAAACACAAGAGGAGATAAGTGCGGAGTTAAACCAACTCTATACTCTCTCGGGTATGGTTGACCATCGCCTTCATGAAGCAATGGACATTCAAAACATTCTTATGAACTCCCTCCAAACACCACAACAACCATCAAACAACAACAACAACCAACCACCATCACCACCACCACCACAAAACTTGGAGCCTAGTCTTCCTCCCGGCTTCTCAAGTCATGATTGCGCACATTGTGAGAGAACGGCTCACTTGGCCCAAAGGACCAACATCTTGGTCCATGAGCTTCAAAATGAGATGAGGTTCATCTTGAACCATGTTCTTGAACGTTTAAACGCAATCTCTCATCCTCCTCAATAGGAGCTTTCTAGACTAGTTGTTAGGACCTTTTAAATTGTTGTTTTAGGACTTTTTATTTCTTTCTAGGATGTCTTTTTATTGTACTTGTAACATCATTTCATCATTGTGACTTTTGTTACAAAATTTTCAATATCTATGAATGTGATGTTTTATGCTTATGAGTGATCAACATATTGCATATTATCATTATCATTGTGAACTAACATTCTTATATAGCATATATTATACCTTGATTATGATTGTCTTAGGTACAAATAATGATCAGACACTTACTTTGACTTTTAAAAGTCAAAACATATTGAAAGGCTTGTTTGGGAGAATACTTCACAAGCATTCTACTTCTTCATTGAAGTCATTCATTACTAACACTTCATTTGCAGCATATCATACCCTTCATAGTATACGTTGGTACTCGAGAAGTGAGGAGTATACATCAAGGGGGAGCATCTCATAAGCATTTCATATACTAACCGTTTGTTTTGTAGATTCATGCATTATTTCCTTGATTACTCCATCTAGGGGGAGTATAAAACAAGGGGGAGCTTTAAAGTTCTCAAAATCGCATTCCGCTACGCTACTCTTTTTGTTTCGACAAAAAGGGGGAGAAAGGGACTTAATATATATTTTTAAGAACTCATGCTATATTTATTCTCTTGCTCAAAAATATACCTTATGTTTTGTCATCAACAAAAAGGGGGAGATTGTTAATACAAATAGCGTCTCAAAAACGTTATTTATATTCTTTGATCTTTCATTAGTTTTGTTAATGACAAATAAAAGGAATATCTTTTAGCAAATAATAAATACTAGCTTAAGTCTCTTAAGTACACATTTTACACTTCACATATTAACCAAGAATTACAAGTTTAGTAACTTGTTTCCTTAAAAGGAAACTTTAATTCTTAAACCATTCCATGACATCATTGCATGCATCACATACAATATCTTTGATATATCTTGGTTAGATTTGCAAGATACATAGTTGACATTTGAAGATCTTGGATGATTTGGTAAGATACAACTAAGATATGGTAAGAGACAACTAAACCTTAGCTGTCACATCCCACGGATCCAAATCATATGAAGGACGGATCCCTTGTGAGGGATCCGTGGGATCCGTGAGCTGAAGATCAGCTTGCCTATAAATAGGAAGCTGATCATTTGGCTCTCTCATCACTCATATAGCTTTAACACACATATTCATTCAGTACATATCTTACTAACATCATTCATAGTTGCATTTTACTTTGATCTTTCATTTTGTAGAAAAGAGATCAAGCATTCAAGGATCTACAGAACCGTAATCCTTTAGTTGCATTACTGTGTGATATTGTTGTTTGTTTCACACATCATATCTATCATTTGTAATCAGTGAGTGTGGTTAGTGCTTTAGTCCTTAAAGCATAAAGAGTGTAGGGAGTGGTTGTACCCGTATAAAGAACTCGATATCTAGCTTAGTGTCGGTAAAGTAAATAGGCGACGTCAGGTTGGTTCTACCTTGTGAAAGAACCCGGTGTTTAGCTTAGTACCGGAAAAGGAAGTAAGCGACGTGTAAAGGTTTTCTCCGCCTAGAAAAGGAGTTTGTTTCTTAGTGAAAGATAAACTCTCGAGTAGGAAACTCGGGGAGTGGAGTAGGGCAAGGAAGAGAGTCCTTGTAGCCGAACCACTATAAACAACAGTGTCGTGTGGTTTGATCTTTCCTCTCTTTATCTTTTGTTTACATTGTGTGATTATTTATTTGTGATTGTTTCCTTTGAAATTAACATATAGTAACAAAGCAAATAAAACCTGAAAAACGGTAAAAACTATTCAACCCCCCGTCTAGTTTTCCACAGATTTCTTGATATGAACTTAAGTTTCGACCAGTGAGGAATGGGTAGACTATAAGGCGTTTGTTTATGTATTTTGCTTCCGCATCACTCTGATTCGTGCCCTGCTTTTGATTTAAGTCTGTTAAGATCACTTTTAGAAATTAAAAGCTTATGCTTTGCACTACCCAAGATTTGAGAATTAAATAAATCTGGAAGGCATTGAGAACTGCATAATATGGCCTGACACTATTTGATCCTTGTCTGCAGAGTCCGACTCTAACTTCTGATCCTTTTGTTAATCTTTTTGAAACCTCTTTAAACATTCTGAAACTCTCCTTGGCGATGACGTACTTGACACCTTCTGTTATTTGTCTTCTGCTTTTGATAAGCATCTATGAATTTTATGACACTATTTGATTTCGTCTTACCCATCTCTGTCCTTATGAAAGCTTTGTGGTGTTTAACCACGAGTATAGGAATAAGTTCCCTCTCACTCTTAAACGATAAGATTTGCCTTGTTGATCTGTCTTTCTGTGGACTGTTAACTCCAATGTTATTCTGATAAAGGATTGATTGTTTGACAACTATCCTCCTATGTCTCACCTTTGACGTTTAAAACAATTTTGAACTCCCTACCACGATTACCGATTGTTAAACTTTCTGCTATCGCTATTACTCTGGAGACTCGTGTGTTACTTTCGCGGTTATGAAGTTTTCCTTAAACCCATTTCGTACACCCATGAATGAACCTCACCTTGAGAAATACTTGGCACCCTGGATTTTCTGAACACGATTTCTGATTGAACCACCAAATTTTCCACCGGAGTGAGAAGTAAGTTCGCTTAAGTGTATTTCCTTGGCGTATTTCAGTTTTGTTCGTGATAAAGAAGAATGATGACAGGAGACATGTATTGATTCTGGAAGCTGAACCGTATTGCTATTTGGAACCCTTATTTCTCCACCCTGAAACGACTTTGTATCTATTTAATTTCAGAGCGCGAAGTTTCCTTCAGATGGAAATATGAATTGAGGTTATTCTTGAGATCGCTTTCCGTATTTGTAATGACTGATATGACGGTTTGTGACGCTAATAGTATTAGCTAAAGCTCTGACTATTCTGTAAATTTGATAAATGAATGTGTTCTCGTGAGTACTTGGGCAAATGGTCATTGTATGACTTAATAGTACATTCGGAGACGAAGAAGAACATGAAAATCATTTTTGCACTTTGTAAGAAATTTGATGATCACTTGTGCATTCTGAGAGATTGATATCTGTTCAGGCAACGGTTTTTCTTGATTGAGAATATCCCTTTTTAAATCCCGCAAATTTTGAAATCATCACCGAATGGTCAAGACCGATAACAAAATGGCAAACTGAAATCTTTTGAACTTTGCATCAGAATTCTGAAGACGTTTACAACTTGCGTTACCCTTGATAAATTTCGTGACCAGAGAGAAACAACTTAGTTCCGATTGAGAACGGAGTTTTGGAAAGCTGAAATAGAAATTTGTTTCCATACCCTCAGACGGAATAAATTTTGAGACATTTCAGAAAGAGACTCGGTTATCCTCCCTTGCAACACAGAAGGTTTTGCGTATGCATCAAGACAACTAGAAATGCATCAGAAGAATTACTTCGCTACCTGACCTGGAGTTGACAACAACGGTGACTACCCTGAAGAGTGAAGACATTCCTTACAAGACAGAAGTGTTGGCGATGCAGAAGAAAGAAGGCGAACCTGGAGCTGATGAAGACGTACAGTCTCACTTCCCTATTCATCTTGGTTGTACTAAGATGAATTGAGGGCGGAAGCAGACTGGATGATGAAGAAACTTAAAGATCGTGCCAGAAATTCACATTACTCCATCACATTCCAAGAAGAACTGCAGGAGGCGTGATGAACCAGACGATTTTGTTTCACTTCCAGATTGATGGACAAAGGAGGACAGATTAACCGGACCTGAAGAGATTGAATGTTTGACATGAACGGATTTCCGAAACAGACCTTTTATGTTTGGAAGAATTGATTTTGTGAAGACCGAAGTTATTGACGATTAGTTTTCATTTCCGTTGACTTCCTTAAGTTTCGTTATATCATGATAAGATTCTCTAATGATTTAAGTTCCCTAGAAGCATTTCAGTTTCGTGTTTATTTTTCGTATGTTCGATGATGGCTTTGTTATGAGGAATTTTGGCGAACTGTGGAAAATCTGATGGTTGTGACGGCGTGCCTTACTCTGCTAGGCAATCTGGAAATTCTGATACTCTTGCGAATAGTCTTATTTCTCTCTTAACTATGACTTTGATCTGGTTGACTCTGAGACTGTAGAAGTACTAGGTGGATTAAGATAGGTTGTTATACTCACAACTCGAGATAAAGTATGATCATCATGAAGGCATATTTATGTGGTACTGGTATCATGACGCCTGATCAACGTGATAATACTTACACCATATAAAGTGCACTCATTGTGGCCATAGGATATCTTGGGGGAGTACCTAAGAAGTTTAGAATCTGATCTCCGTTGGTTTATCCATGATTAGTGAGACATTAGGTTCATTCTACCTATGCGTATACTCTGATTTTGTTCATTAAATATCTGGATGAGTTTGAACTCTCGTATTGCATTCTGTTGACCTCAGTTATATATCTTAAGCTCTTTGTAGAACTCTCCACTGATGATACAGTTAATCTGATTTGAAATTCTGTTCGTATTTCATATAAGCTTTTCGGAAGATTCACCTATCGTCCATTTTATGTTGCATGGACCTTTGATCAGAAATCAACTTATATTGTCTCCTTCTGAGGAATCTGAACCCAACTCGTCTTAATTGAGTCATGAGAAACCATTTCTGTTTGAAGATTTTTTGGAAGAACCTCCCCGGGCGTGAGGATGTTCGTGACGATCTTTTACGAATTGCTTCGACTTTGTCTAATCCTGCGACTTCAAATTTCGAGGACGAAATTTTATTTTAAGAGGGGAAGAAGTTGTAATACCCGAAAATCTAAAACATGTAAAAAGACCAAATTGCCCCTATAACTCTAAAAAATTCAATTAAAGCTTACATAAAATGCCAAATTAATTCCAAACCTTCGGTAATGAGCTACATATGAAGTGAAATATTTTTGAGGTAACCTTTTAACATTTATACATGTTCAAAAAAAAAATTTGTTAATACACCTTAATATATATGTATTAACCGAAATTACATTTTATTTATATTTAAAATGAAATAAACTTAAGATAATCACAAGATAAATGAGGAAATAGTATCAAAGTTGAAACTCTTGATTTAGGCCAGCTAGAAAACATGTGGAAGGTCTTTCCCCCCTCCTCCTATCTCGGCAACAAATCCCTATAATAGTTATCTTGTTTTATTTTCCCATTTTACATACCGACATTCAATAAAACACACACAAATTCATATCCTTTCCATCCGATTTTCTAAAATTCATGGGGTATTTTTTTTGGCATTCTACAACATTTAAGGGAGTTAAGAAAATTGGTTTGAAGGTCGGAGGTGCATTCGTTTGGTCGTGAGATTTTTGGCTAGTCGTTATTTCATCCGCAAGGTTTAATTCCTTTTCTATTTATCCACACGTTCAATAATTGGTCTAGTATTTTTCTTATGCTTAATTCATCATATAAGACCTGTGAGAATTATTTAATTCGAATCATGCAAGCTTTAGAGGGTCGAATGAATTATAGATGAGTAAAATGGGTTAATTATACAAAACATACTATACGATTTTTCTGGGCTATGATATTAATTTTTATGAGTTCCTTGGTCATCATATAAGCTGGGAAAAATAGTATTTCGAATTTTAGAATCCTAGGTTAATCGTTGTGAATATAAAGTATTAAAACGTGTGTGAATTCTAAAATATTGAAAATGAATTTTCTGGGCAAGGAGATTATTTTTATTAGACTCTATATGACGTATATGATATAGGAAAAATAATGGTTTGATTTGTTAAGGTCGATATAAAGTGTAACAAATTTAAAGTAAAAGCGGGTTTTTGGAATTCGAATAAAAATAAAAAGGAACTAGGGTTGCGATCTGACATTAGGGTTTTAAAATCTGGATTTGGTGATGTAAATGTGTAATTGTGATGTGGTAATTATGGCTAAATTATTTGGGAAGGTTAGGGTTAAGAATTGAAACTTAAAATGTGTAACGATTTGATTTTAAAATGATAAGGGGGTGTTTTGTAATTAAATAAACTTGTGGGCCATTTTTATAATGTTAATTGGATCAGTACTAAAGTGTAAAAATTATAACATGAGGGTCTTATGTGCAAAATTATCAAGATTTGGAATTAAAATGAAATTAGGGTTTTGAATTTCATTTATTTTAAAGGAGGGACTAAAAGTGTAAATTATGGAAACTTGAAGCTGTTCTGTGTAAATACTGATATTAAAAGTGTAATGTGTAAATTTGAGTATTTATGGGCTTAATATGTAATTGATACTAAATTATGATTTAATTTATAAGTTTTGTAAACTTAAAGGACCAAATGTGTAATTTCTGAATTTTGAGGGTCTGATTCGTACTATACTTAATTCTGAGGTTACATTCTGTAATTTTGTAAAATAATATGCTTGTTTGGTAAATATGGATATTACAGGGATTAAATCATGAATTATGTAAATCTAGGGTTTGTTTTGTAAATATTGAAACTAGAGGGGTATAAACTGTAATCTGTGAAACTAAAGGGATTAGGATGTCATTCTGAATAAAATGAGTATTTAAATCAGTAACTTAAAGTATTTTCATGTTAGACCTTTGAATTTAGAATATTTGCATTTAAAACCCTAAAATATGAAAATCTGTCATAATTAACCCTAAAGTTTTGCAACTTGATAAAATATACCTTAATCCCATAATAATCTGTAAATAAGGACTTAACCTACTATATAATAATAGTATCTTGTGAAATATGGAAATCTGTTAATTCTGGAAACCTGCTAAATAAGGAAAGTTACTAAAAATGGAAAGCCGACTAATATAAGTAATCTGAATTGAACAAGCTATTAATAAGACAGTCATGAATTCATGTAGATCCGCTGAAGACGGAGTTGCTTCCGACCTTGTTGTTCTGTTGTGTTTTCATTTGCGGTATAAGGTACAGATATTCTGAACCTTCTCACAGGTTTCTCATGATCTCTTTCATTTTCTGATCTGTCAGCTTCTGTATTGATGCCATTGCTATGATCCCCTTTACTTTGAACCTTTCATATGATTCCCTTTGTTATAAATCCTGATATGAACTTTGTTATGAAACTTGATTCTGAGCCATCTGTTATAAACCCTTTGAAATATGAACCTGTTATAACACTCTGATTCTGACATGATATCTGACTCTGAATTTTCCCTTGATACTTGACTCATTACCTTGTGACCTGAATATGCAAACCTCTGATTACCCTGAAGATTCATTTTGACATTTTAACTGAAATTGGAAACTTTCCTTAATGATATGAAAATGTTTTTGAAAAGCTTTTGAGTACGATGTTATAAACAGCACTAAAGGTTTTATGAGAATTTCTTTTAAAGACTATGTATAAGAAGGTTTTACCAAACATCATTTTATGAAAGTCACTGAAAGATTATTTAAACACAAGTTAAATATGAAACCTTTGAATTAAAATATTTTCTATGAACCTATAAACCTTTTGATTATGAACTTTTGATATGACCTATTGAACCTTGATTTAAACCTTATTCTAAACCTGGTTATAAACTCTTGTTTTGAAACTTAATTTGAACTTTGATATAAGCATTAATCTGGTATACTATTTCTGGACCTGGACTTGAACATTGTTTTAAACTCTGATATAAACCTATCTGATTTCTGAACCTCTGATATACACTTCTGTAACATCTGACATGGACCTTATAATCTGAACCTTTTGACATGACTCTCTATTTTTGACATGATACTTGACCTTTGACCCACGGTTTGATACCCGAGCCACCTCACTAGGCATGAGGGTTTCATGTCCATGCCATTGATGCACCGATGGCATGACTCTAGGGCAGGAGAGTGATGACCTGTCCCGTCCCTGACTTTATTTTATCTGGCATGTATTGGTAGACTCTGGCCACCTGGGGCGTATGGATGCATCCTAGATTTGTTCTGTATCTGTTATCTGTTTATATTATCTGTTATATCTCTGGTGACTGATGGTGTGTGCGATACACGTCTTTCACAACCTCTGGGAGCTAGCTACTCCATTTGATACATGAGGACACCCCTCATATTATCTGGTTACTGAGAGGACACCCCTCTGATTGATGATGATGGCATGGTTATATATATTATATCTCTGTTTCTGGGCTCGTGGTGGATTACTGTTTACCTTTACCATATACATTACTTACCTTTGACCGTTATTATACCGTGCACTATTTCCTTTTACCTTTACCTACTCATTATTCCCTATCCTTTATCTTTACTCCTTTATTTATCCTTTGATTATGATTATATCTGCATGACATATATTTCTGACACTCTGTACTATTCTTTATTACTGCTTTGTTACCGTTATATCTGTTCACTGAGCTCTCGTAGCTCAGCCGCATTTCTTTTCCTGCGGCAGGTTTTAGTAGGAAGCTGGGTATGAGTGGAGAGTATCATTGGACTTAGAAGACTACACTGTGATAGATAAATTGTTATAGAGATGAGTAGAAGAATTTTTATTTTCAGACTTAACATTTATTCCTCTGTAATTCTATATTTCCTTGTAATTTCTTGTAACATTTGTATTCCTTTGTATTATCGAAGATGTATGCTTGTGTATGTTTCTGATATGTCACCATTGTTGTGACATCTCTACCCTTGTCGGGTCGGGGTGTTACAGTGTCAGTCCTTAAGATACAACTTGTATCTGTGTACACAACTTTTTGACTGAACATCTATCAAAGATATTATCTACCGTATATCTTTGACTTTTATACACAAAATATCTTTGTATACTTATCCATCCAGCAGTAGAATACGCAACACTTATCTCTTCAACAGCAGTATCTGATGCACTAGCAGTAGAATGCTTGCGGCAGCAGAATCCTTAACACTAGCAGTAGAATGAAATACACTAGTAGTAGAATGACACTTAGTATATTTCTTTGAGCAGAACTAACCTTGTAAACGTTTAATTCCCAATACTAATCTTTAGAACATTTAATTCCCAACAATCCTCCCCTAAACATGTGATTTCCCTAATCAACATGTTTCTTCTGAATTAAATTCTGATTGTGAGGATCTTTCAAACACTTCATAGTCAGACTCTTGATCTGAGCTTTTCCTCTGTTCTTCAAGATTAAATATCTTTCTGTCTAACTCTTCTGCTTTCTGTGAATCTCTTTCAGAAATAACATCATCTTTCTTTGTCTTGAACACAATCAATACCTTGAATAAAAGATGGTGCAATTTCCTTAGATGGAGGAATTATTAGAGGCAACGGTGTTGTGTATCTTGGATGCTTGTTCCAAGAAGTCAAATCATCTTTCAGCATGCCTTTGCAAGTGATGAACAAACGTAGTGAACTGAAATTGAAACTGAAAGCTCCTAGATAGAACTTTCTCCATTTGAATGCTTCATCCATTCTGAATATATATAATACTCCAGAATCTTCATTTGAACTTTCTTCATTTGAAGAGCTTATTCCCAGTATCCATCAACTGAAAAAGATTATTCCCAGCAATCATCAACTGAATGCTTGTTCTTATTATTTTCTGAATAATAAGACATTTTAGCTTCTCAAAAAGCTGACATCATCATCTTGTATGCTCTTGTCTTTTCTTTAACTTGATCAATTTGAGTTTCCTCCCCTAATTCTGAGCATACACAATCTTTTCTTCCTTTATTGGTTAATCTTCCTCTTCTGAGCTTGGAAGATCTCTCACCATGTACCAAAATATATCCTCCCCTGAGATTTATCATTTCCTCCCTTGTTTGGAAGATCTCTCACCATCATCTGATCTACCAATTAGAACATGTTTTCAGACAATGTTGTACATGTAGCCATCAATTCCTTAAGAGTTTATTTGCTGCCCTCATCACTTCTAGGTGTGTTAACTCCTATGAGAGGTGATTCACGGGGCATTGACTCATTATCCATCATTTGATGGTTATTCTGAGCCACTTTGAAAATCCTTTTAAAGAAACTTTTGACTTAGCAGTATGAATATGATTTTATGATGAAAAATCATACTGCTTACAACCATTTTGAAGGGATTAAGTGTGTAACAGACACTTAATCAAGAATTCGGTTTATAGTAACCTCTGGTTGTGTGAGAACCAATGTTTTCAGTTATAAATAACTGCCTGTGTAAAGATAAACCCATTCAAAGGGCTTTCTTGACAGGTTTTCCAGCTCGTGACAATTGTGTCTTCTAACACAAGTGTTAGATGCACATTTGTTCGCTGTTCTTTCTATTAGATGTCCTTAGACTTTCTCATTATACTATTTAAAGTATAAAATGATAGAAAGTGAGTTGTGTCAGTTACTATCTGACCAACTAAGTCATCAAGTCAATGTGAAACATCATAATCATGTTTCAAGAAAGAAGTTTTAAAGATTTTATTAACTTAGGTGTAAACCTTTGTTAATGAATTCCCAAACTCAGTCCATCATAAACCTATTATGTCAGCAACTAAGATAATCATTTTGCTGCTTCCATTTCACTTGAAACTTCCTTTGTGCTCAATGTTCATACCTGAAATTGTTAGTCCAAAACCAAGAAACAAAATGCAAAGCATTTGTCTTATAACAGTATCAATATATGACTAACAGTATGAACTGAATAATAAAAGTTTGTACTAGCAGTACAAACTTTTCAATAACAGTATCAATTTACAAAGCTTGCAGTACTAACAAGAATTTATATACAATAACACATAGTTTTAAATCATTGGGGATTAAGCATTCCAATACTTGCTACCAAGTATTGAAACCTTCCAACATTAAAAACTTTTGTGAGAAGATCTGCAAAGTTGTGATCAGAATCAATTTTAAGAACTTGAATCAACTTTTTCTCATTGCAGTCTCTAATAAAATGATGTCTAATTTCAATGTGTTTTGTTTTAGAATGTTGTACTGGGTTTTTAATTATGCAAATTGTACTACTATTATCAATATGTATGACAGTGTTTAAGAAATTATACCCATAGTCAAGAATTTGGTTTTGAAGCCATAGGACTTGACCATAGCAACTTGCAGCAGCTACATATTCAGCTTCAGTTGTTGAAGTAGCCATAATTTTTTGCTTTTTACATTGCCATGAGATAAGTCTACACCCAAGGAATTGACATCCTCCAGTTGTTGACTTTCTGTCCAAGCTTGTACCTGCATAATCACTATCTGAAAATGCTACCAAGTCAAAAGGTGATTCTCTAGAATACCATAGACCCAACCTAGGTTGACCCTTGAGATATCTAAAAATCCTCTTGAAAGCTGTTAAATGAGAAACCTTTGGAGTTACTTGAAATCTTGCACAAGCACAAACAGAGAACATGATATCAGGTCTTGATGATGTGAGATACATCAAAGAGCCTATCATAGATCTGTATGTGTGTACATCTACATTTTCTCCATCTAAATCTTTAAGAAGTGGCTTCTCAGAGTCCATTGGTGTGCTTGCCACTTTTGAATCAGCAAATTGAAATTTTCTAAGAATCTCTACAACATATTTATCTTGGCTGATAAATATGCCTTCACTTGATTGCTTAACTTACAGACCCAAAAAGAATGTAAGTTCCCCCATGGAACTCATCTGAAACTTATCATGCATAAGTTTCTCAAACTCCAAACACATCTCCTTCCTTTTAGATCCAAAGATGATATCATCCACATACACCTGAACTAGCAAAAGATCATTCTTGTGCTTCTTGATGAATAATGTCTGATCTATCTTGCCTCTTTGAAATCCATTTTCAATTAAGTAAGAAGCTAGTGTTTCATACCATACTCTTAGTGCTTGATGAAGGCCATAAAGAGCCTTTGCTACCTTGTACACCTTGTCTGGATGATCTGGGTCAGTAAACCCTGGAGGTTGTGAGACATATACCTCCTCTTCAATAGTACCATATAAAAATGCACTCTTGACATCCATTTGATAAACTGTGAAGCCCATAAATGAAACATAAGCCAAAAATAACCTAATGGCTTCAATCCTTGCTACTGGAGCAAAAACCTCTTCATAGTCTATCCCTTCTTCTTGTGTGTACCCTTGGGCTACTAATCTAGCCTTATTCCTTATCACTATTCCCCTTTCATCCCTTTTATTTATGAAAACCCATCTAGTGCCAATTACCCTTACACCCTTGGGTAAATCAACTAGCACCCATACCTTCTGAATCTTGAACTGAAGAAGCTCTTGTTGCATAGCTTCTACCCAGCTTGAATCATCTAGGGCTTTGAGAACATTCTTTGGTTTTGCTTGTGATAGAAAACATACAAACAAGCAAGAGTTTGAAAACTCATGCTGCTTTGAAGCATAAAGGGCATCAAGAAGCCCTTGTTGGTCTGAAGACATCAGTTGTTGTCTTGTCTTTACCCCTGATTGTACATCTCCAATCACATTGTCCAGGGAGTGGACTTTGTGAATCCTTGTGTGTGGTGTAGAAGGAACTTGATAGTTAGGTGGGATATTGTTGAAATCCACCTCTTCTTCTGAGAAATCTGCTTCAGTTGAAACTGATGGGCTAGTAGTAGAAACATTTGGCTCAGCAGTAGAAAAATTAAGCCTAGCAGTAGAATGCTCTGTCTCAGCAGTACTATCATCAGTAGAAACATTCTCTTGTTCCTTTGTTCCATCTTCATTGGTTTCATCTTCAATCCCTTCTATAGCTTTATTAGTAGAAGGTTCATCATTTGTTGAAGTTGAAGCCACACTTGTACTTGTCCATATTGGCATCCAAACATAATCTTGATCTTTCTCTTTGTCTTACCCTGCCTCATTTGTTGTTTCATCTTCTTTTGAACCTGAAAATTCATTATTTCAACAACAACAGGCACATAATTCATAGAATGGGTTAGTGACTCAAGATCAAATAGCCAATTAGGACCTTGACCTGCTACATTGGATTTATTCTCTAAAAATTCCACATGCAGGTTTTCCTCTACTCTTCTAGTTCTTGAGTTGTATACTCTAAAAGCTTTGCTATTAAGAGAATATCCAACTAAGAATCCTTCATCTGCTTTACCATCAAACTTTCCTAGATGGTCTAAGGTATTCAGAATTGTCACATGACATCCAAAAGGTCTAAGAAATCCTATTGCAGGAGTTCTACCTCTAAAAAGCTCATATGATGTCTTATTGTGAGATTTGACAACCAAAATCCTGTTCTGGACATAGCAAACAGTATTAACTGCTTCAGCCCAAAAAGTGATAGGCAACTTAGAGTCGGCTAACATGGTTCTAGTAGCTTCTATGAGTGTTCTATTTCTCCTTTCAGCAACTCCATTTTGCTGAGGAGTTCTAGCTCCACTAAATTCTCTCCTAATACCTTTTTCCTTGCAGAAGTCATCCATAACTCTATTCTTAAACTCTGTCCCATTATCACATCTAATGACTTTTACTTTCTTGTCTACTTGGTTTTCTATCTGTGTAATGAATGTCTTAAGGATGCTAGAAGTCTCATCCTTAGAACTAAAAAGAAAACATATGTAAATCTACTATAGTCATCAGAAATAACTAGACAATATATTTTATGCATCATACTACTAACAGAAGTAGGTCCAAATAAGTCCGTATAAAGCATAAACAATGATTGATCAATAGAGTTAAAAATTTTGGGCTTACAAGTGGCTTTGTGTTGTTTGCCTTTAAGACAAGCAATGCATGTTTGGTCATTTTCAAATCGTTTTTGAGGTAAACCTCTTACCAAACCATTCTTAACAATCTTATTTATGGTTTTGAAATTTATATGACCAAGCCTTCTATGCCATTTCATAGATTCATCCAATGTGGCCTTTGCAACTAGACAAGTAAGTGCCTCTTTAGGAACAATGTTCTTCATATCAACACTGTACATGTTGCCCTTTCTTGGAATTTTAAGAAGTACTTGACTCTCATCAGGCATCTTAAAATCAGAAGAAAGTACAAGACATTCAGTGTCAATAAAAAGAACTTTGTTCTTTTTGTCACACATTTGTGAGACACTAAAAAGATTATACTTAAGCTCTTGCACATAGTACACATCTTCAAAATCTAAATTTCCAGTTTTAATTGTACCTTTACCAAAAATTTTGCCACCAATACCTCCTCCAAAGCTAACATATCCTCCATTTATTGATTGAAAATCTGAGAGATAAGACATGTTGCCAGTCATGTGCCTTGACCATCCATTATCTGAGTATCCTTGATCATCTTGTTTATCAGTTGAATGTTCCTGCACAGAAATGAGGAATATTAGTTTCCTTTGGGGACCCAAGCCATTACTGACTTGGATCTGCCTCGTGCATCAATGTAATTTAATCTCTTAAGAATGGTTGATGCACCATTGGATTTAGTTTGTCTCCAAACCCAACATGCTGAGGCCTTAATAGCATTTGCCCTATTTTCCCTAGCAACAGTATTAACTGCTTGCCTAGCAGTAGAAACTGCTAGCTTTGTAGTTGTTCCCTTTGGTTTCCAAACTTGTTTTTGGACCACTGCTTTTGTTTGAATGGGCCTTTTAACAGTTGTTGATGCATGATTGTAAGTTGTTTTTTCACCTTTAACTGTTTGTTTTGGGTAAACAGTCATAAATGGTTTAGCAGTAGGAACTGCTTTTGAAACTCCTCTGGGTTTTGTTCTTGTATTATTAGAGTGATTTTTAGGAGTTTGCCTTTTTAGATTCACCCTATTGTGTGTATATCCAAATACCCTTTGGTTACAGAAAGCAGCAAGATGGTCAAATTCTCCACATATGAAATAAGCTTTGTTATAGAAGTCAAAGTCATTACCTAGTTGGTGAGACTTAAGGCCATTCCAATTTTTTTGGTTGCCTTTAGGCTTTTTTGTGGTTCTGTATTGTTCACAATACCTAACTGGTTGCCTAACATGTTTAACATTGATTTTAAGTCTATTAGTATCATGTTTGACTATCTTAGGAACACTTGTTCCTGCTTTCTTAACCACTTCAGGTTTAGACATAACCTGTTCTTCCTCATCACTATCAGATTTCCAGTCCTCAATGACTACAGCACCTGATTTCCTATCAGAGGACACCTTGTCCTCAGGAAGTGAAGTATTACTTATACTCTCACTTACTTCTTTAGGACTCTCAGTAGACTTAGAACCATATTCCATTATTGGTTCTTGAAACTCAGCTAAACCTGTGTGAGCTAGGTCAATACCTGAAGGTGAAGGAACACCTCTATATGGTGGAGGAACAGAATTGTAACCTATACCAGACTTAGCTTTATTAACAACTTAAGCTTCCCAAATCTTATTGATTCCATCTGAGGCATAAGCTAGTATATCTACTATTATCTTAACATTTTCATTTACCTTTTTGTGCTTTGCTAGTGATTCATTCAGCACATTAATGCACTCATCTTTGAATTCTAAGTTTCTTTTTAGTGCAGCCATGTCATCACTAAACTTAGATTCATTTCTTTGAAAATGCAAAATTTGTTTTTCAAGAACAGTTAGACCTCTTTTATGATTAGCTAAGTTAGCCATTGTTTTGTATAGCTATTCTAGTTGATCATCAGATTCCTTTTTAAGTTTTTCATAAGCATTAAGAGCAGAGCATGATTCAGTACACTTGATTATAGAATTTACCTCTGAATCAGAAAAAGCCGTCAGTGCAGTCTCAGTTGCCACCATTGCAGCTTCTTTTGGTGCTTCCTCTTCATCAGCCATGAAGCTCCAATCATAGCTAACACCATCAATGGCTAGCATAGCCTTTGGCTCTTCCACAGTGACTTCCTTCTTCTTATCTTGCTTGTACCATGTGCTCCTATTTTCTTGCTTTCTTGGCTTTCTGCACTCTTTTGCAAAGTGTCCCACCTTGTGACAATTGAAACACTCTACTTTCTTCTTATCAAACCCAGCAGTTTCATTACCATTAATGGTAATCTGCTTTCCTGTTCTTTGCCAAAATTTTTTAGCCTTTATGCTCAGTAAAGCAACCTGCCACTTGATATCCATCTCTTCTAAATCATCATCATCCACCTGTTCAAGGTCTTCATGATTTAGAGGAGAACCACTAGTTTGACTAGACATGAATACATAGAATGTTGGATCTCCAAGTACAACAACATTCTTTTGTGTAGTGTCAGTAGAAACACCATAACTAGCAGTAGAAACACCTTCATCTTCATCTACCTCTTCAAATTTACTAATGTTGGGAGATGACATAAATGCCATATTCCTAGAACTAGTACTATAGCTTCCAGACTTCTTCAGACTTTGTTCAACAATTTTGAAATTGTTGTACAAATCATTGAGTTTCATGGTTTCAATGTCTGGCTTGTTCATCCAGACAGCCACATGAGTATGGAATTCTTTAGGTAGACTTCTTAAAAACTTCATGTTGAGATCTTCCTTGGCTATCTCAACTCCCAACACAGCTAACTGACTGACAAGCTTGTGTAATCTAGAGAACAGCTTATCAAGAGATTCATTGCTATTTGAACTAAAGTTTTCAAATTGTTGTTTCAGCAATGTCTTCTGTGTTTTCTTGGTAGTTTCATTACCACCAAACCATGCACAAATCTCTTCAAAAAGAGTTTTTGCATCAGGATACTTGCTAAAAGAAAGCATCTGTTTACCAGGAATGGTCATAAGCAACAAATTTCTTGCCTTTTGATCATTCCTCTTCTGTATCCTTTCTTCATTGGTAGTTGGTCCAAAATTTAATTTTCGAATTGTTTTGCCTTCAAGAATGACATCTGTATAACCTAGTGTAAAAGAATCACCATACAGAATGATATCCCAGAGAGCATAATCTTGAACCATAAAGTATTGCTCAATCCTTAACCTCCATAACTCAAACTCATTCTGTTTGATCATAGGCAATTTTGCAGCAATATTTGTAGCCTGATTATTCTCCACGTCCATTTCTTCTTCTTCTTCTTCTAAATCAAATATATCAGCCTTGCTCTCATACCAATTGAGAGGGATTCGAATACACTATGAGGATGTTAGTCCTTTGTAACTTTGTGTATGTGATACTTTGAGTTAATATGGTTAAGTATGCGGAATCTACTTAACCACACTTAGAAGGTTATTTGGTTATTGGAAATGGAAAGTAATGCTTGAGTAATGAACAATGAACACACAATGTTAACACCAAACGATTCAATATTATTAAGATAATAATACGAGTGATCTTCACTATCACTAGGGTTACAAACCTTGAATCTATATGTTTCTATAACTTATGATTTCTATGATAAGTTGTGTTCTTTGTTCTTGACAGATATTCTAAGCATATGAATTAAGCACTCGAATTAAGCATTTTTGAATATCTAGTCTAAGATCTTCTTTTTATAGTCCAAAGAAGATCTTTACAATAAATGATAAGTCTTGTCGAACTACTTGCTTTGCTTGAGTGTGTCAGTCCTTAAGATACAACTTGTATCTGTGTACACAACTTGTTGACTGAACATCTATCAAAGATATTATCTACCGTATATCTTTGACTTTTATACACAAAATATCTTTGTATACTTATCCATCCAGCAGTAGAATACGCAACACTTATCTCTTCAACAGCAGTATCTGATGCACTAGCAGTAGAATGCTTGCGGCAGCAGAATCCTTAACACTAGCAGTAGAATGAAATACACTAGCAGTAGAATAACACTTAGTATATTTCTTTGAGCAGAACTAACCTTGTAAACGTTTAATTCCCAATACTAATCTTTAGAACATTTAATTCCCAACAAATATTAAACTGGGGATGGGGCGGGGATGGGGATAACATAAATCTCCGAACCCGGCCTCAACCCTGATCTTTCTAGTGTATAATTATTTAAAATTTATATGTTTTATCCATACTTGATTAACTTGTATATGTACATGTACATATGTTCATGAGTATCGACATGTATGCTTATATGCACATGTGATATTTGTAGGATCAAACACATTTAGATTTAGAAGTATAAGTACCAATTACGCATTACTTAACTATTTTGTCCGAATACACATATGATACATATTTTTTTTATATTACATTTGATGTTACAATGTTTATGATGCTTTAAAGTTAAATTGAAATTGTAATTAATATAACTATGTGCGATGTACATTTTCTAAGGTATTTTATGAGTCAAAATTCTTTATATTTTCGACAAGTTGGTGAAAATTTTATGTTATTTCATAAGGGTGGAGAATCCCCGAATCCCCGAGGGGATCCCCGATCCCCATTGGGGATGGGGATGGGGATGTAAAGCAATTCCCCGATGGGGATAGGTACGGGGATGGGGATGGAGAGTGTAAAACGGGGATGGGGATGGGAAGTACAATCCCCGACATTCCCCGCCCCGTTTTTGGCATGACAACTGGCTAGGTGGCTCCAATCTTAAAGCTACCTTCCCGAGACTATTTCGATTGGAGACTGAACCTTATTGCCTTGTAAGAGATAAGACACCTTCTTATATCCCTTTGAATACTACAACTGCTCCCCCAACAACTTTTGCTTCTTCTACAACTCCTGGAACACTCTTAAACACAAGCCTTGTTTTCAAGTGGGCATGGAATAGACCTATTCATTCAGAAGAAGAGCTTAACGAGCTATCATGGCTTTGTAATCTTGTTGCCCATATTCGATTAACTCTACACGAAGACAGGTGGGAGTGCACTGTTTTGGATTCCAGAGTGTTTACAGTTAAGGGATTAAGAGCTCACATCATAGCCATGTCTAATAACACACTCTCAAACCCAACTCGCTGGAACAAAATTTTACCCTTTAAAACTAAACTTCTTCTCTTGGAGAACTTCAAACACCAGACTTCCAACAAGAATAAATCTCGACATCAGGGGGGTTGACCTTCATACTATCCGCTGCCCGATATGTGATGACGCCTTAGAATCAGAAGAGCACCTATTCGTTTATTGTGAGTTAGCAAAAGAAACTTGGAGAGGTGTTGTTGATTGGTGAAAATTAAGAAACATCAACTTATCAAACCTACAAGATGTCATCAGCCTTGCCGAAAGAGCCCCTGTTCCAGCAGCGTGCAAATTTTGTTGACACGGTCGTTCAATCTACCATTTGGCATATATGGAGGTTCCGAAACGATATGGTCTTCAACTCAAAGCGACCCAACAAGCACCTGATCCTTGATAATGTGAAGCTTTCAACTTACAATTGGATTACTTATAGGCAAAAGAAAGTCACACCAAAATGGATAGAGTGGATTTGTGATCCTTGTAAAGCTTTATCATCTTTTTTGTAATTATTTTCTAGCTTCTTGCTAGCGTCTAATATATTTCCTTTTTTGCTGTTCAAAAAAAAATAAAAATAAAATAACTAATTGCACATTTGTAAGAACGCGTTTTATACTATTCTTTATTTCTTGTGGGAGTTATGTATATTATCTAGCCATCTTTTAGTGGTTGTTTTTTACTCGCACTATTAACAATATAAGACAGTTTTTTTTATCGATTTCTGTTCAGCATTTTTTTTTTGTCAGCATCTATTCTGTATTATTGTCAAACTTTATATTTTATATTTCGTACTTTTTTTTTTGCAGTTTTATAATAAAAACAAAATTATAAAAATAAAAAAATTCAGATCATTTTAGGGGTTACCAATAACCTCCAATTACCAACTTGATGGATAAAGGTGATGGATAAAGGTGCTTTCGTGTAAAGGTGCATAAGATTGTTTTTGGTAAAACTGATGGATCAAACATGAAGAGATCCTAATTAGAGCAATGGGTGTCATGACATTCAAAATTACTTATTTGGGTCTCACGGGGTGTCACGTCACAATGACAAACCTTTCTTTATAACCCCCTTATCATAACATAACCACAACTTACTCATTTGGGTTCCACCACCACTTCTTATTTTATTTTATTTTCACATCTTCAACTATATACATCTATACTATCCGTACATTAAAACTGACATAAAGTACATATTGCAACCTCACCGTGCAGACGAGTAAGTGTTTGATGGTAAGCCAAGACAAGAAGGGGTGGTATCATGACGAGTTGTGGCGAGCTGCCATGTCACTCTCGGCGAGACATGGCGAGCTCCACACCCATTGCTCTTAGAACTATGGAATGTGACAGGTTAAAATGTGGCAGCCAACGGGTTACGACTCGTTTAATGGTTTAAGGGACCATTAACTCAACTTTGACTTACAGTCAACGTTTACCGGTCAACTTAAGTTTTTTATTCTACAGATTTGTTTCTTGTATTATTGTGTCAATCACGTTTTTTCTGCTCTCCTTTCCTTTTTTCTTTTTCGTTGTCTGTAATGAAATAGCATAAAAATACAACTTGCTAGCAAATTATGAATAGTATCTGTTAAATTAACGGTCCATTTTACTTGCACACGATTTTTGACAATTACCTAGACTGCTAGAAAGTTCTCCAATATAAGACAATGTATAACAACTTCTAGTTTGGGTTGTTCGAAAAAATAAAATAATTACCCTATTACACAACTGCAGTTCAAACGGCATTTTTTTTAACAGAGAGAGTGTCGTTTTGATGAAGAGGAAGTGTCGTTTGATAAAAATGGAAAAATATTTATTCCAGAATGCTCATCCAAAGTATGTAACGAATTACGAAAACCACCGTGTATTTTTAGCCATTTAATAGTTTTTTATATAAGAAATTTTATTTATCAAATATCAAACAAATATCTAGCGATTTATTTATGAAAATTTCTTAAACTTTAGTTTGATATTTGATATTTGATAAATAAAATTTAGTTAAAAATACGGAGTGAGAGTTCCTCCAGCTTAAGGGTGCGTTTGAGTAGGGTTCTTTTTTTTTTTTTTTTTTTTTTTTTTTTTTTTTTTTTAATGTAAAACAGTAAACAAACTTAAGGTAGTTTAAAAAACAATTAGATAGTTTAAGTGTATGTTTTAGAATTTTCTTTTTTATTGGCAAAAAACATTTAGTTTTAAAAATAAACTTCAACATTTTTTTATAAAATCGTACGTACTTAAATGATGACATGGAAGACTTGGAATCGAATGTAGCAGTGATGCTAATGGCAAACATGCAAGAACTTCACATGAGTGACACATGCCTAGTCTATGACAATGACGGTCTGTCTCATGTACTTGAACCTAATTCATGCCTCATACATGAAATAGCATCTCAATCTGCATCTGCATCCGACAATGAGCAAGATATTCAAGATGTTTCAACGTTATCTCATCAAGAAGATGATCAAAGTAACCCCGTCGTTATATTTGATGATTCAACTGATGACTATAACGATGATCAGCTTGAACATTTTGAAACTTCGTCTGATCCAGATTCAGAACTCATGACCTTGCTTATGACCACCCAATCCCACGTTGAAAAATGCAATGAAATAAACAGAACTTTAAAAGCTACCAATGCATCATTAACTGCGGATCTTGAGTGCTGTAAATTACAACTCACAAATTTTGAAACACAAGCTAAACGAGAACAAAGTTTTGAAGTTGTATTTCAAAATGCATATGTTAAAGAACAAGACTTACAACATCAAATCCGAGAATTGGTCGTTTCCAACAATAACTTGATTTCAAAAATGGAACAAGAAAAATTAGAGCTACAACAACAAGTTGAACATCTCTCATCCGAACTTTTGAACACAAATTTGGAGTTGTCCGCTTGTCAAGCTAGTTTTTCTGAACATAAACAAACGTCAAGGAAACAAATTGATTCTTATCTTGATAAAATCGTTGATTTGGAAAGAAAATTAAAAGAGTTTCAAACTGTTGTTTATAAGACTGGTGAATCTGTCACAACAATACAAAAGTTTACTCTAAAAACAAATCCCAATGGGTTTGGATTTGCTCTTGGTGACGATCAACCACGCTTTCTAAACACACCACTCAGAGAAAATCTAAAGTTGTATAGTGCAGAATGTCTTGTTGATGATTCAATTGTGCGTGTTGTTGTATATAATCGTGAGGAAGAACTTGAACTGGAAGAAGAGAGCCGATAAAAAATGAGCAACACAAAATTTAACAAACCTTTTGATTATTCAAAATTACCTCATATTTTCGACACTTTTGTTCCTCAACAAGATAAAACTGAACAACCGTGGTTTATCACGCAAATTCATGAATCTTCTTCTTATGTTGGTCCCATTAAACCAGTGGCACAAATAAATGGTCCTTTACCATCCTCTAGTGAAATTGAATGTTTACCAAAACTTCCTGAAAGGTGTCTTGTGCTTCGGTACTTTGATACGTTTATGGATGACATAAATTTTTTGGAAGACGCAATTGAACGTAATTCTGAAATTAAAGTTTCCACTTTTCAATCTGCTTACGCAAAAGAACAGAGACAAATTTTTCTAACACAATTTCTACCTCATGTTCAACATTTGCGTCTGTGTGCAACTCACTGGGAATGGGAACTCCAAAACGAAGTCACATCCATTATGAACATTTTCAAAGCAACGGAAAATTCCATTTAAAAACAAAAACGTCGAAACAAAATTCTTCAAAATGAAGCAGATCGACTCTTGGAAGATAGTCTCAGTTCTGATATTATATCGGTGATCATGAATTCTATTTATGAGTCTTGTAATTCAATGCTTATTGCTGACCATAATTCTGAAGATGAAAAGTTGAGACACGAGATTGAGATTTTAAAAGATGAAAATGATAGAATCATTAAACAAAATGATGATGTTCAAAGTAAACTTTCAAAAGAGATTTTCCAACTGAAACATAAACTTAAATGGTATGAGGCCCTAAGCATTGATTTTGAATTAGCATTGCAACACCAGAAACAAAATCTGGGTTTTGAAAACAATTTATCATCTAAAGTTGAAAATCTTGATGATGAGAATGCAGTCTTAAAGTGTCAACTAATCAAATATGAACAAGAAATTGAGAATTTAAAGAATGAGTACAAAACAATTTATGACACTTTGAAAAAGACTCTGTCTCAACTTTTGAAAGAAAACGCTGATTGTAGGAAAGACCGTGAAGCCACCGTACGATTAAATAGAGATCTTGATTATAGATTGCAGAATCAGCAACACATCATCATTGAATTAAAAGAGAAACTTCAATTACAGGAAAAAGGAAAGTTTATTAACACAAATGTGATTGCACCAGGAATGTACAAAATTGACACAACATCTAGGCAGACCGTTAATGACACTGATCAGACTACTAATTTGAATCCTTCCACTTCTACAGAAATAGTTACCACTACTAGCGTTAGCAGATCAAAGCTTAAGAGCAACAAACGGAAGAATAGGATCTTGCAACGTAGGAGCGGAAATCTATAAGTCCCGGAAGTAGAAGATCAACTTAGGAATTTGAATAAAATGCATGTTGCTTCTGATTTAGATTCGAACTTAAAAAATTGTAATTCTAATATCGATGTAACGAATGCTCAGACTTTGAATGTTTTAAATGTGAATGCTTCTTGTGTTTTCTGTCGTAAAAGCATGTTATCTGGTGATCATACGAAATGTGTTGCAAAACCTCTTTTATCTCGTAGTAGGAAAGTTACAACTGGCAATACCTCTAGGCCCACTACTGCTTCTAAGTCTGTGCTAGGAAAACCGCCAACTGTAGTTTCTTATAATGCCTTAGATACTCCCATAGTTGCGAACACAAATCCTAAGATAGTGCAATCACCTAGCAACTTCACTAAGACAAAAGCACGAAGTAGTTAGATATGGCAACGTTGGTTACAACGAACACCTAGTTTTAAATGGATACCTAAAATTATTAATGTGTGTGTCTCTAACCCAACGGAACCCACAACTTCTTCGGGTTCCACCCTTACCATTTATTCATCGTCTTCGTGTGATGCAGGTGATCCAAATTATTCTGTAGATTGTTGATAGCGGTTGCACCTGACATATGACAGGCAATCTCAAATTGTTAGCTAACTTTGTTTCAAAGTTCATCGGCACTGTCAGGTTCGGGAATGATCACTTCGCTGCTATCATGGGCTATGGAGATTACATCAATGGAAACATTGAAATTAGTCGTGTATACTATGTCGAAGGCCTTGGTCACAACCTTTTCTCAGTCGGTCAATTCTGTGATTGGGATTTGGAAGTAGCATTTCGGGAAAAAACATGCTTCATTCATGATTTACAAGGAAATGATCTAATGTCAGGCACTCGTCGAACAAGTCTTTACACAATCTCAATGTCTGATATGATTGCTTCTTCTCCAATATGTCTGCTCTTCAAAGCAACTTCGAAAAAATCATGGTTATGGCACAAACGAATTTCTCATTTGAACTTTATAACCATGACTAAACTAGCATGACACAAATCAATTGACGGTCTTCCACGATTTCGTTTCTCCAAAGATCACTTGTGTCCAGCATGTAAATAGGGAAAGAGCACTCGTGCAAATTTTCCTCCAAAAACAGAATCAAGTACTGACCACGTCCTTCAACTTCTTCACATGGATTTGTGTGGCCCAATGCGTGTGCAAACAATTAACAATAAGGGCTACATTCTTGTAATCGTTGACTACTACTCCAGATGGACTTGGGTTTACTTTCTCAGGAGTAAAGATCAAGCCCCCTCTACGATTATCACCTTTCTCACGAAAATTCAAATTCAGCTTCGTAATACGGTCAAAAAAGTCAGAACAGACAATGGAACTGAATTCAAGAATCAAAATCTTCGAGCTTATTTTGAGAAAGTAGGAACTGATCATCAAACATCCATTGCATGTAGTCCAGAACAGAATGGGGTTGTTGAAAGACGCAACAGGACATTAGTGGAAGCTGCAAGAACGATGCTGATTAATGCTCAATTACCAGATTACTTATGGCCAGAAGCTGTTTCGACTGCATGTTATACCCAAAACCGTTGTATGATCAACAAACGCCACCACAAAACACCTTATGAGCTTGTCCATAATCGAAAACTGAATATAAAATACTTTCATGTATTTGGTGCTCTTTGTTACCCAAATAATGATCGTGAAGACCTTGGAAAGCTCAAAGCAAAAGTTGACATCAGTGTGTTCATTGGATACTGTGAAAACTCCAATGGCTTTCGCATCTGGAACCGTCGTACTAGAGAAATTATGGGAACCATTCATGCTAATTTCGATGAGATTATAGAAATAGCTTCTGAGCATAACAGCTTAGGACCCGTAACCAACTGTCTAAAGTTCCCAGATCAATCAGATGTACCTCTTTCACTAAACCGTAACGAATTGGAAACCCTGTTTGATGACTCCTTTGAATGCCGTGCTCCAGATGTATCAACTGTTTCCGCTGCATAACCTGATTACAATCCTTTACCTAATACACCTAAATCGACAACTACAACTGTTGAAACCATTTCACCTCCATTGGATACTCAAACAACCGAAGAACAAACCGATTCCAACTCCAACGATGCACCTGATGATCAAAATGAACAACAAGTACCCGCACCTGCAGATTATGACGGAAATGCTATCTTTAATCCATTTGCTCCGGCTCCAACTGTTCCTGATATTGTAGAGTCATCATCAAGCAATTTGGATCTGTCTAATATGCACACTACCTATCAACATCACCCCTCGACACATAAATGGACAAGTGATCATCCTTTAGTACACATTATTGGCAATCCAAATGCACCTGTAATGATAAGACAACGACTTTACTCAGATGGTGAAAATTGCATTTATGCACTCATAGTTTGTCAAGACGAACCCAGAAACATTAAACAAGCAATGACATACGACAACTAGATTGAATCCATGCAAGAAGAACTCAACCAATTCAAACGATTAGAAGTCTGGGAGTTAGTTGAAAGACCAGATAGGGTCTATGTCATCGGGCTGAAATGGATTTGGAAAAACAAATAAGATGCTGAAGGCACAGTGCTTCGTAACAAATCACGTCTGGTAGCTAAAGGATACACTTAGAAAGAAGGAATTGACTTTGAAGAATCATTTGCTCCAGTGGCTAGAATTGAAGCTGTACCCATCTTTCTGGCATATGCTGCACATAAGAACATGGTTGTTTATCAAATGGACGTGAAAACGACATTCTTGAACGGTCAACAACGTGAGGTGGTATATGTTTGTCATCCAGAGGGATTCGTCGATCCAGAACATCCTAATCATGTGTACAGGCTCAAGAAAGCCCTCAATGGCCTTAAACAAGCCCCGAGGGCATGGTACGATAAACTGTCAGCCTTCTTACTTGCCAATAATTTTACTAAAGGCTCTATAGATCCAACACTGTTTATTCGAAGCAACGGGGAGGACATTTTAATTGTTTAAATTTATGTTGATGACATCATTTTTTGGTTCAATACATAAAAAATATTCAAACGGTTTTGCAAAATTAATGAAACAAAACTTTGAAATGTCCATGATGGGTGAACTTACGTTCTTCTTAGGACTTCAAGTTCATCAATCACCCCGTGGAATTTTTCTAAACCAATCCAAATATGCTCTTGAAATTTTAAAGAAACATGAGATGACAAGTTGTGATACTTATAATACTCCTATGGCTTATACATCAAAGCTAGATGCTGATATACATGGGCAACCAATTGACCCTACAAAATACCAAAGTAATATTGGGTCACTCATGTATCTCACAACTAGTTGACCAGATATAGTATTTGCTATTTATCTATGCTCTCGTTATCAGTCAAACCCAACTGAACGACACCTCTCAGAAGCTAAAAGAATCCTTCGATACGTAAACGGAACCATCCACTTAGGGATCTGGTATCCGAAGGATTCTAGTTTTGAACTAATAGCCTTTTCAGATACTGATCATGTAGGGTGTCTAGATACACTCAAAAGTACTTCTGGTGGTGTACAATTTCTTGGAGACAAGCTTGTATCTTGGTAATCAAAGAAGCATGTTAATACAAATAAGCCGTAAAACGTTTAATTATATTTTACGATCTTTCAATGTTTTGTCGATAACAAACGCAAAATCATTTTAACGGAATAAATAAAATACGTAAAGTGTTGAGCCAATAGTTTACTAACTCATTTCACCAAACAAATAAATCATCAAACATGTTTAGTTAATTAGTTTTCCAAAACCATTTTTGTGAAACACTTATAAGTAAATATCTTACTTGCATTTTTCATAAGATACATACTTTGAAAACAACTAGTTAAAAACAATGTACTAGTTAATAGAGTTGGACTATCAAAACCCAAAACCCATGACCTATGGAGCACAACCCATAACCCATAACCCATGTGCTTGACATCATGCATGACATCACAAATGGGTAATATCCATGACCCATGATCCAAAGTCCATAACCCATGACCCAAGGTCCATAACCCATGACCCAAGATGTCTTTGACATCATGCATGACATCACATAACCCATGGACCTTGATCCATAACCCATAACTCGGAATTGTAATCCAAAATCTGGACTGGTACTACCAGATGACTGGATCCCTTGGATTACACGGGCCGGATTCCTTTTCTAAGGAATCCACCGAATTCGGGTGAACAGTGGCTTTTATTGCCTATAAATAGTGAGCCATTTCTTCTTTCTTTCTTGCACCTTTCTATACATTTCTTCTCTTTATGTTTCTCTCTCACTAACCTCAGATCCTAGATCTTTCTTGTAGTCTTTTGTGTGGTGATACTATAGGTTCCTTCTAAAGGCGAATCACTATGTTTAGATTCGAAGTCATGCAACCTCCAAGCCATGGAATGCTAGACTTCATCATCATCTCAAGATCACAGAAGTGACTCTTGTAGGTGATCTAACTCAAGTAGATTCTAGACACGATGTGTACTTTGTTGTAGTTGAAGATTGGATTGCCAAGTCAAGTCGTGAAGGTCTTTGTTATTGAAGAGTGATTCTCCAAGTTGTGTAGATCAAGATTGTGAAGATGAGTTTTGGTGGCTCATGAAGATCCTGGTGTAGATTTTCAAAGTCGAGGTTTGATACCTCAAGGCTATCTTGTTGCAAGACATTGTTGTCGAGGTTTGGTGCCTCAAGTCTTGTTGTATACATTGGTGTAGTCGAGGGTGATCACCCGTATGTTGTGTCTTGTAGATTGGTGATATTGGAGAGTGGACCTCCAAGTTGTGTTGTGTTGGGTAGTGGTTCCTCCTTTGTAATGGAACCCGGTATCTAGCCTTGTACCGGATAAAGTGTAGGCAACGTTGTGATAGGTTTGGCTCTACCTCATGGAAGAGCTCAGTATTTAGCTTTATACCGGATAAAGTGTAAGCGACGTTGTGTAGGCTTCTCCGCCGGTGAAAGGAGTTTGTCTTGTGTAGTGTTTACGAACTCTCGAGTTGGGTACTTGGGAAGTGGAGTAGGGCAGGGAAAAAGAGTCCCTGTAGCCGAACCACTATAAACACTCGTGTTATGGTTGTGTATTTCTATCTCTATCTCTTTAGTTATTTTCCTTTTCTAACTATCAATATCCAACACGTAAACTAGATTGACTTAAGTCGATCTATAAGTTTTAAAATGAAGTTTTAATCGGTAAAACTATTCAACCCCCCTTTTAGTTTTCTACAATTGGCATCAGAGCTTCGTTACCAAGTTTCTTAAAGTATATTGTATTTTAAGAGCTTGAAACGATCCGTGTATGTTTGAAAACTACAAAGAAGGATAAATTTTTTGCAAAAATTTACATGTAACTCATTTTTACAAAAGTGATAAAAGTTTATATGTTTAGGATATTGACAAGTTTATTATTATCTATTATATTCCAACAAATCTTCTTTGAGAAATCTTCAGTTTAGGAATCTTCTAAAACTTTATCCTATCAAAGGATAAATGGAGTTTGCACACAAAAGAATAACCTAAAGAGCTATCGACCTGCTTTACTAAAAGTCATTAAGGTATTTTAAAAGCTCATGAAGAATTTCGCGTCTATGGTTTCAAAAACCATATAAAGAAATTATACCAAAGGTATGTTTTCTTAGTTATAATTAGTCATTTAAAATGTGCTAATTGCTTATGGTTAAAATGTGTGTTTATATGTGTCTTTCTCTTTTAAGATGTGTTAACATATAAATGACCTCCTTTTTTTCTAAAACCATATTTTTTTTTTATTGGTCATAGTTTAGATGTATTTCACCTAAGTGTCATATCTATGTGAATTATATGACACCAAATCAAAAATTTCAAAAGTCTCTCTTCACAAATTTCCACATTCTTCAAACCAACAGGAATAATATTCCATCAATCCCTCCTCTCTTAAACTCTAAGTCCTAGTTACTTAGGATCATCAACCATATATTCTTAAGTTAGCTCAAAGGATTAGTAACAACCAATACATAGTAAAACCAAACAGTCAAAACCTTTATGTACCTTCTGTCTACTCGGATCCCTTCATTATAACGGGCCGGATCCATTTTAGAATGGATCCGGAAGAACTGGCTTGACAGACATCAGTTTAACATCTCACTTATCTTTCTCCTCTCCCCAAATGACCATAAACGCAGACCTTTTCATTTTAGGCTCTCATCTACCTCAATCTCAAACCTCCAACCACCTTCGTAAATAACTACATCTTTCCAAAACTTCTCTCTTTTGAGCAAGGTTAATTAAAACATTTCTACCAACTTAAGTATGTAAACTCAAATTATCTCATACGGATGATCTTTTGAAATAATATCAGCATTGTTAATACAAGTAAAAACATATCAATCAACAAACTTTTGCTAATCTTCTTAGAAAACCTCATGAAGCTCCTTCAACTAAAACATTCATTTTCCAAAGAAGTTCTCTAAAACGTCAAGAATGTACATCGGATCATAACCCACACTTGTGTTGATGATGTACTATCCCGTCTTCTTCTCCATGATCGCATCCCAAGCTTCATAGTAGGATTGACAACTTGATTATTTCATCCGAGATACTCAAGTAAATTATTTTGCAATGCAACTATAATATGTCATATCCGAAAATCCAAACTCAAGCTTTCCAACAACATATGTTGAACTTGCTCATCCAACCATATTTGTTCTCTATATGTGTTCTCCATATTTGTTCTCCATACTTGTTCTCCATATTTATTCTCCATATTTGTTCTCCATATTTGTTTTCCATATTTGTTTTCCATACTTGTTCTTGTTAGCTTTAATAGAAAGTGATGGTCATTTACGTATTTATAACTTTGTAATGTGTCATGGAACACGTAATAGAATAGTCAAAGGGCTCGTGGATTGGGCTAATCTAATTGGTTAATAGTTAAGCCAATCTAGTCCATTTTATGTAAATTGTAATCATAGTCCAATCCATGTTATATCCGGCCCATAGAAAGCCCATGAGGCTCGTTAGAATTGTACTATAAAAAGCACTCACCACCTCATTTAGAGAGTGGACTTGTGTGTGCTTGAGTGTGTAGTGTGCATTTATTAATAAAAGTTCTCTTCATCTCTTATTCTCTCTTTTATATATACAACATACATATCTATATCTCAAGGCACCATATAATCCATACGTGCTTAATACGATTAATACTTGCTTAGATTGTGTGATAAGTTGATATATCTTAGGTCCTACAAGTGGTATCAGAGCCAGGTTATTCTTATAGGCTGATGTTGTTGCCACTGCTTGTTTCACTCAGAACCGTTCCCTAATCCATCCAAGATTCATTAAAACCCCATATGAACTAGTGAACAACATAAAACCCGATATCTCTTACCTTTACGTGTTTGGCGCTTTATGCTATCCAACGAACGACAAAGAAGATCTAGGGAAGCTGAAAGCTAAGGGTGATATTGGAATCTTCATTGGATATTTAGAAAACTCGAGGGTATTCAGGGTGTATAATAGAAGGACAAAAAGGATAATGGAGTTGATGAATGTGAAATTTGACGAGATTTCACAAATGGCTTCTGAGAGACTCGCTCTAGAACCCGCGCTTAACCCGATTGCTTCTGAGAGACTCGCTCTAGAACCCCGCTTAACCCGATGGCTTCTAATCAAAACAGATTAGGACCCGCACCAAACCCGCAGACTTTTGGACACATTAGTTCAGGACTCGTACCTCAAGGAGCTCAATCAACAAACACGGAAAAACCTTCAGAACAAGAACTGGAAAATTTCTTCGAGTTAATGTTTGATGAATACTATGGTGGAACTTCGACAAATGCATCACAACAACATTCCGCTGCACCCGCTCAAAACCATCAACAACCACCACCACCACAAGATGCATCTATAACAATCGAAGCTGATGCACCAACTCCCTCAACCTCATCTACATCTACTCCAGAAACTCCAATTCTAGAAATTGTTCTACCAAGAGTTGATGAGCAAAATCAAAACACACCATCTCAAGAAGAACCAACAAATAATCAAAACGATGCTACGTTAGAAGAAGAAGTGTTCGAAAACCCGTTTGTAACGGACTCTGCTGAATCATCTTCAAGGTTACATGAACCATCTAACATACATACGTTAAACCCAAGGTACCATTCTACACTCCATTGGACTAAATACCATCCAATTTAACAAGTTATTGGTGAACCTTCAAGGCCAGTTCAGACGAGAAGACAACTCGCCACCGACCCCGATATGTGCATCTACATTTGCTCAGTAAGCCTAAAAGAACCAAAGAACATTCAGGAGGCGATGGCAGACAATGCATGGATTGAAGCAATGCAGGAAGAACTTCTTCAATACCAGTTACATGATAGTTGGGACCTAGTTCCAAGCCAATTGACAAACTTTTCGTTGATCTCAAATGGTTATGGAAGAACAAAAAGGATGAAGAAATGACTGTCATTCGCAATAAAAGTCGTCTCGTGGCTAAAGGATTCAGACAGGAAGAAAGGATAGATTTCGAAGAATCATTCATGCCAGTAACAAGACTTGAAGCAGTCTAGATTTTCTTGGCCTATGCAGCTCACAAGAACATCACAGTATATTAGATGGACATCAAGACTGCATTCTTGAATGGAACTCTGAAAGAAGAAGTGTATATGAGTCAGCCAGAAGGATTCGTCGACAGAGAACATCCAGACTACGTCTACATGCTAAAGAAAGCCATTTATGGTTTAAAACAAGCTCCAAGAGCGTGGTATGATGAACTATCATCTTTCCATCAAAAACAATTTCACCAAAGGAACTATTGATTCTACCTTGTTTACAAGAAAACACAAAAATGACATTTTGATTGTTCAAATTTATGTGGACGACATTATCTTTGGGTCCACTAATCTGAAACATTCAAAACATTTTGAAAATCTCATGAAAAGCAAATTTGAAATGTCCATGATGGGGGAACTTAAATTCTTTCTTGGTTTGCAAATACACGAATCCCCTCATGGTATTTTTATTAATCAAGCTAAATATACAATTGAGATTTTGAAAAAATATGGTATGGAAAATTGTGACTCTGTTGGTACACAATTGGTCACTTCACCAAAAATCGGTGCTGATTTATTTGGGAAACCCATCGATCTGAAAAAATATTGGAGCATGATTGGTTCTCTTATGTACCTTACTGCTAGTCGACCCGATATTAATTTTGTTGTTTGCTTATTAGCACGGTTTCAGGCAAGGCCTACCTAACTTCACCTCCAAGAGGTCAAACGGATCTTTCGGTTCCTACGTAGAATCATTAACATGGGACTTTGGTATCCGAAGGATTCCGAGTTTAAACTAATAGCATTTTCAGATGCCGACCATGCAGGATGTCAAGTTACAGCAAAAAGTACATCAAGTGGAGCACAATTTTTGGGTGAATAGCTAGTAGGCTGGTCATCAAGGAAACAAGATTGTACATCATTATCAACCGCAGAAGCAGAGTATGTGTCTCTATCTGCTTGTTGTGCCCAAGTTCTATGGATGAGGACACAACTCACAGATTATGACTTTACTTTCGACATAATACCTTTGTATTGTGACTCGAAAAGTACCATAGCCATCTCGTGCAATCTAGTACAACACTCGAAGACCAAGCATATTAGAGTCTACTATCACTTCATCAAAGAACACGTAGAAAAGGGTACTGTTGAATTATTTTTCGTGAAGACAGATTACCAACTCGCCGATCTATTTACTAAAGCCCTTCCAAAAGAAAGGTTTGAAGATTTAGTTCGACGAATTGGCATGCGAAGCCTAACTCCTGAGGAGCTAGAACGTCTTCTCGAATCTTCTTGAAAATATTTTCAAAATAGCTTCGCTATAAATAATTTTTGAAAAACAAAATACAAAATTTGAAAAACCAACAAAAACAAAATATAAAAATAGAAAATTTTCAAAAAATACAAAAAAAAAAATATATAAAATCTAAAAACCAAAAATATTCTTCTCACGTCATGTCTCTCGTATAATCGATATTCTGTACGTATCTAGAAATTTCATTCAACAATGATACGGACATGTACAGATGCTTGAGCGAGAGTTCACTAAAATGTTTTCTAAAACATGTCGTTTCTCAAAATTTCTTCACTGTGGCTTTCGTATAATTCAGTACGAAACCCGGGCTTAAATGATGGCTTCTGATTAATTCAGATCTGGACTCGTAATTTCATAAATGAAATAAAGAATCCTCGAGTACATGATCAAGATTTTTCAAAATCTTTCAAATTATTCGGTGCTCAAGATAACTCCCTCCATACCCTTAAAATTAATTTTAAACTGTGTGTTTAAAAACATGCTTTCTTTAAGGGGGAGTATACAAATCAAAATCAAAATGTTCCAATTTCATGCAAAATCAAACCCGTCTATCTCTCCAAAAGCTTTTCTTTTAATCAGTTGATATAAAAAATATCACGACATGCTATTTTTGAGGGGGAGAAGACATGATTAAAATGTGATCAGATATGTTTAATGATCTTAGTTGAATCTCAAAAGTGCTCGACTCAGATATAACCAACGAATTGACGAAGCTTAAATGTCAGTAATCGAAAAGACTTTACTAGACGGGTAATAATTTCAAACTGGTTCATCCAGTGATGTAAGTGTGTCTCGCAAAGGACTTGTCTGAGTAGAATATACCATATCGAGAGATTCTCTTTGAATATGACCAGGACGGGTAATAATTTCAAGCTAGTCTAACTAGTGATGTAAATGTGTCTCACAACGGTCATATTCATTGAAAATCAATCAATTCAAAAAAAAAAAAAGTGCGAACTCTACCCAACATGTGCAAACATATCTTAAAAAGCGTACAAGCACATGTGTAGGGGGAGTATTTCATAAAAATGCAAAACTCTCGAAGTGTTAACAAAAATGTGTTTTATAATCATAAACACTTTGAGAGATTTTCACAAAAGGTTTTATGGCATGAGATCAATAAATCTAGGATAATCATGGAGTAATAAGGTGATCATGGTTAGGTTTATGTCCTGTGATCTGTTAGAGCCGGAGGGATCTACCCAAGGACAATTCCAATAGATTAGAATTAGAAGTCCTTAGGTATGATTGAAAAAAGGAGTAAATGAGAAAGGAGAAAGAAGGGGTTGAATAATTAAAAAGAAAAGTTTATGAAAGGGTGAAAAGAAATAGCCCTCCATGAAAACATAGGGCAGAAACCGGGTCAATACATTTGCTATCGGTTATCACAAAGATGATACCGATATTGAAGACAGGCCGTCATGGACCCAGTGACGCATTGCACAACCCCTATTTGCCACTCAAGTATCTCTTAAAAGACATTTGTTTCATTTCTCACAGAGAACCTTGCATAATCTATCGGCCTCTCACTCCGAGATGTGTTGATATTGAAAAGGTGACACTCTGCTCCGTGCCTCCGACGACTTAAACCAAAACGCACATAATCGAGTCTAGAGCCATGATATTCATTAAAAGATCTCTTAGGATACACTTCCAATATAATACGCTTGTGTTCACCAAAAAGGACACAAGGTGTGTAAGAGTCTCTATGAGATCTACGGATCTTGCCTTATCTATCATGATGGTTATTTGCTTCAAACGGTCTATAGTCGTGAAGTGATACTCTGGTATACATCAGTGATTCACCTGAATCGTTGATACACTTCGGTGTGTCTGAGTTAGCTCTCTCGAGGGCATCCAGTTCAAGAACGGCCTTGGCAAGGATTATAGAAAGTTTTCACACTATGCTGTTAACTATCTCGAAGTCCAAACCTGTAAGTTCTGGATGCTTTATTACTAACTATTTTATGCAGGTACTAAGGAAAGGCTGTTTACCATCATCATATATTTAAACATCTACATCTCCTCATACTCATACTTATAAAGTTCATCCTCAACAAAATTAAATGAAGAACGTTCAAGATAGAAAGATCAAGTTAAAGTCAAAGATTTATGTCAAAGTCAAAAGAACTAATCAAGAATGTCAAGAACAAATCCATGTATCAAGTGAGGAAGACATAAGTATGAAGTTCAAAGTATTATCAAGAAGTATGAGTATATTGGAAGAGATGACACGATAAACCTATAAAGATGTTGATGAAAGGCAAGAAAGATCAAAAGACGTTACTACTAAGATCACAAAGCATGAAGGAACAAATGAATCAAAACTATTCTTTGACGACACACAAAGTTCAAGACCTAATCACATGGAGCATCTTTTGAATGACCATCCCTTAGGGGGAGATTGTTAGCTTTAATAGAAAGTGATGGTCATTATCTATTTATAACTTTGTAATGTGTCGTGGAACATGTAATAGAATAGTCAAAGGGCTCATGGATTGGGCTAAGCTAATTGGTTAATAGTTAAGCCAAGCTAGTCCATTTGATATAAATTGAAATCATAGTCCAATCCATGTTATATCCGGCCCATAGAAAGCCCATGAGGCTCGTTATAATTGTACTATAAAAAGCACTCACCTCCTCATTTAGAGAGTGGACGTGTGTGTGCTTGAGTGTGTAGTGTATGTTTATTTATAAAAGTTCTCTTCATCTCTTATTCTCTCTTTTATATACACAGCATACATATCTATATCTCAAGTCACCATATAATCCATACGTGCTTAATACTATTAATACTTTCTTAGATTGTGTGATAAGTTGATATATCTTAGGTCCTACAGTTCTCCATATTTATTCTCCATATTTGTTCTACCAAATTGTTCTCCATACTTGTTCTCCATATTTGTTCTCCATATTTGTTCTCCATATTTGTTCTCCATATGGACTCCTTTAAATTTTTGTAACATCTTTGTCACCTTAGTCATTATACATTAAGTAGTTGTATTAGATATATTATTAATAAAATGAAGCCAAGTATCATCATTGTTACTCTTCGATAGGCCATTGTAGGAATACAAATTTTCCTAACCTGAAGAATGAATATTGGAGAACTTATTGCACTAGAAACTCAATTTGACCTAGCGGTCGAATTGCTTCCAGGAGAGAAGTTGGGTATACCCGTAAAAATGGTCGTGTTTAGCCTTAATTGAGCACCGCTAGTAATAATCTCATATTCATTCTTTCACTTGAAAAATCTCTATTCCTATTATTTCCTAAAGTAAGTTTACAATGGCAATACTTTGCTTTTCTTCAAGATTACTAATCAAACAAGTAGTAAAATTGATTTTTCATTTAGTCAATCAAAACCACTTGCCTTGTCAAGCGAATGTCTCGCTTTGATCGAGAAGAGCTACATGACTTTGAGGATGAAGTTCATTTTACGCTAATCACCATCCGTAATGACTATACTTAGTTCATTGCTTCTGAAACAATCCTCTAAACAATTTACTCTCCTATCTTCTCTATTTTTGATTTAATTCATTATGTTTGATGTCTACCAATTATGGGGGAGGGAAACTCATTTACATAATTATCCTTTAAGAACGAATATACATGTGCTTCTTACTCTTCAAATACCAAGACATAGGTAAACATCTCTCGGCTTAAATTAACTTGCCTCAAGCCTTTTAACCCAACACTCATTTTTCATCAATATTTCATTAAAAGAAGAACACATCATGTATCTTATCTCTCTCAAATTTCCAGACCCTTTCACACTAGTTGTTCATGTTCTACTAGTCACAATTAAGCTATCCTTGGTGTTAGTATTTGTCTCATTCTCATAGGAATGACTTAGGTTTCTTCCGAAATGTTTATGATTTATCATTTCTAAATAACTCACCATTTTTCCATTCCGCTTCTTATACCACCTTCCTCTAAACCTAATCCACCTACTCTCATATTGATTTTATTTTTCACAAATTTATTTAAACCATTACTACCTCAAAATGCTCTAAAACCAATATTTTAATTCTTTTGATTTTTAAAGAATTTTTAAAATTTTCATATCACCTTTCCTTGAATCCTACAAACGTTTAACACTTAGTGATATGATTATATTAACTCATATTCACCTATTTGCCTTCTTTGGATCTCTCTCTTCTCTCTAAATACCATTAATTGCAACACCTCATCATTAGTCTTAAACCACTCAAGATTTCCACTTTTAAGACACCTTCTATCACTCATTACACCAGGAAACATAGGGTTGCAATAGCTAGATCCTAATCATTTTTCCCTTTCATCTGATCTGTTAGCCAGATCCCTCAGCTAAAGCTAGCCGGATCCATGTTGAAAAGGATCCGCTGGATCCGGGCAATCAGACACAGATTTGATCACTTATAGCCTTCCAAAACTCAACCTTATCCATTCTAACACTCCACATTGCCTTTAATAAATCTCCTAGAATATTGTATCACTGTAGTTGACCTTGGTGCATGCAAATCATTGCAATTCAAAGGATTTTAGTAGTTTAGGCTTTAATTCACTTATGTAATTCTTCACTATATAAGCCACTTTTGTTTGTACTTCAAAACCACACCTCAACAACTTCTCTTCTACTGTAAACTAACCTTAAAAAATGACTAAAGCACCAAGTGCAAGATTATCCACTTGGAGCCCTCCAAGAAAAACCGCAAGAATTGTGTATGAAATTGTAACACCCCCAATTTCGGGATACGCAACGGAATTCAAGCTGGGTGTTACTCGATGGCACAACAGTTATAATAATAGAAAATGATCTCTAATTGAGTCATTTTGAAAGATTTATCATTCGAATTTTTATAAATATCAGAGTTTACAAAATGGGGTCCCAATAGTTTTACAGTTTGTTAAATAGTTTCGAATGATAATTAGATTTTAGCCTTCGAAAGAGTATCCGTGCCCCTCCTTACCATCCTCGTTCATTATGGACCTGAGATAAAACATGCTAAAAAGTCAACACAAAGGTTGAGTGAATCAATAGTGTTTGTATAATAATTATTTGAACATAAATTAAGTAGTGGTAAAACAATAATATTGTAGTACAGTATATTGCTCTAAGTCTCATGAACTCAAACGTTAACGTGTGTGATATCATAAAATGATATAAATTACTAACATCATAAAGATGATGTAAGTAACAATGTCCCCGGGTATGAGCTTGCCAACTTTCTAGTAATTCTCAATTAATGTGCATTTGGTTACCTATCAAGCTAACACAAATGGGGCATCATATGCCAATAGATCTATTCACGATTATTCACGTTCACTCGCAAGTGATTAATGGTTCATGATATGAGGGTCTTTTTAGTGGCAACAATGTGTCTTAGGCAATATCAATCAGGATAGCATACAGAAAAATACTTGTGTTCAGGCTTGTAGCATGTATCTCCTCATAAGTTTGGAAAACGTATAAAAGTGGGACTATGAACTCACCTTGGATAAAGCGACATTCCTTTGAATTTCCGGGGAGAGTCCTTGGATATACCTTTCAAGTTTCTTGTGCTTGGGTTCTGTCATAGTAGGACATAGTAGTGCCAGCTCGTAGAAGCGAGTGGTGTAACCAATGACATCATCTCCTTTCATATTCAAATCCTAAATTTCTTGTTCTATTGCCCGTAATTCGTCCCTCGAACAGTATTCCGCAATCATCATCTTCCACAGTTCATCCCAAGGGGTTGAGTAGGCGGCGTCGACTCCTACTTTTTGGACATAGGTATTCCACCATCTCAGGGTACGGCCCTGAAATGTGCAAGTGGCAAACTTAATTTTGTTTTCCTTGGAGCAGTTACCACACCGAAATATTGTTTCTATTTCTTTGAACCATTTGCACAATTCTACCACGCCTTCAGTTCCACTAAAAGTGTAGGGATTGCAATCCAAAAATTCCTGGTGAGTAAGATTATGAATTTCAGATGTAGCATTTCCTCCTTCTGTGTCTTCAGCTGATTTGGTGGTTTCAAGTCTTCCAGGTGCATTGGTGTAATTGGCGAGGGCTGTGGTTATGCTTTTAGCAATGATTTGCTCGATAGAGGCTTGGGTCATCTTTGTTAATTGCTTAGCTCTGTGAGCATCACAGAAGTTATGTCATGATAAGGATTCGTGTGATGATTAGGATCATGGTACATATGAATGTATAACTAACCAGGATAATCTAGGATGACATCTTAAAGTAGTACAATCATCGTCACATAAAGTGGGTCTATAATTTGTCGTATTGTCTCGCAAAACATGGAAAAAAATTACAAATGTTAACATAGATACTACTAACTGAGACTCTCAATTTAGTGATATAACGATTGAAGGCTACGAATCGGAAGGCTAGTCTAAGAATTGCCTGTAAACTTTGTCCTATCTTGAATACTCGTAGTGGAGGAGTGAAATCAGGAGCGGGTGATCGTGGTAAGGAGTGGTATCTGGCAATAGTGGCCCTTGCTCTTTCTCCGAGCTCAAATGGTTGGAACGGGGGAGTGAAATCTATAGATGATGGTGTAGGTGGTGGTGAAAGACTTTATTTGAGTAGTTATTTAAGTGTGAAAGGTGGTATGAGGGTGTAGTAAATAAAGCAGATACGCGTAGAAGTTCTAAAATAGTTTATACTGGGCTAGAATCATTGACTTTTAATAATGAAAGTTTCGGAAAAGAACTTGATAAATGTAGAGAAAGTTGCTGAACTTCAGCTTTTGTAGATGATGAATCAGTTTGTTCCTTAGCAATCCCATATCTTGTATTTTTAGCAGGAAAATTGATAGATTGTGATAGATTTTAGGTAAAATATTAATACGTAAGGTCATGAAAAGTTTAGAGATCATTGAATACAGTCACAATGTCTTGATAAAGTTTCATAGACTGAAAAAGTGTAGGAGTAGGTGTATGATTTGGAGAAATGTGGTTTTGCCGTAATGCCCTAGAATAGGCATATGCAGACGTATTTAGTTCTTTATTTGCATAAAGTGTTCGAAAGTATGTTGAGTGTATATATATCAATATAACATGTTCATGTAGCATAGACTGTCTAGAAGTCACATAACTACCGGGAGGATGGAAGACACAGAAAGCGAAAGGCTATAAAATATTTTTGTAGAAAAGCAGTTATAGTTTAGGTCTCAATTAGACCCGTTTCTCTATAACTATAGCTCTGATACCAATCTGTAACACCCCCAATTTCGGGATACGCAACGGAATTCAAACTAGGTGTTACTCGATGGCACAACAGTTATAATAATAGAAAACGATCTCTAATTGAGTCGTCTTGAAAGATTTATCATTCAATTTTTTTATAAATATTAGAGTTTACAAAATTATGTCCCAGTAGTTTTATAGTTTGTTAAATAGTTTCGAATGATAATTAGATTTTAGCCTTCGAAAGAGTATCTGTGCCCCTCCTTACCATCCACGTTCATTAGGGACCTGAGATAAAACATGCTAAAAAGTCAACACAAAGGTTGAGTGAATCAATAGTGTTTGTATAATAATTATTTGAACACAAGTTAAGTAGTGGTAAAACAATAATATTGCAGTACAATATATTGCTCTAATTCTCATGAACTCAAACGTTAACGTGTGTGATATCATAAAATGATATAAATTACTAACATCATAAAGATGATGTAAGTAATAATGCCCACGGGTAGGAGCTTGCCAACTTCCTAGTAATTCTCAAATAATGTGCATTTGGTTATCTATCAGGATAACACAAATGGGGCATCAACTGCCAATAGATCTATTCACAATTATTCGCGTTCACTCGCAAGTGATTAATGATTCATGATATGAGGGTCTTTTTAGTGGCAACAGTGTGTCTTAGGTAATATCAATCAGGATAGCATACAGAAAAATACTTGTGTTCAGGCTTGTAGCATGTATCTCCCCACAAGTTTGGAAAACGTATAAAAGTGGGACTATGAACTCACCTTGGTGATACAGTAGTCTGATTGGAAAGTAAATCAAGTGTGGTGAATAAACTGCTCCGACACGCAACCTAGGTGAATATGTCAAGTTTTAGCATTTCGTATAGCAAGTGTTATGTTGGTGGTTAAGTGTTGAATGAGACAACATGAAATCTCTTCAAAAGTTATATATATATATATATATATATATATATATATATATATATATATATATATATATATATATATATATATTATATATATATATCATATTTTCGTTTTTAGTATTCGATTGATCGTTAACGCAATAGAAGTATCTCGATTATTAGTTTTTATAAAAAATGATCAAAAAGTATATTCCCCGAAATAATATAAAATGTTACGCTTTGTACCCTTATAGTTTCAAAAATGACACTTTGTACCCTTAACTATGAGTTGTTTACAATTTCAGCCCTTGTTATATATATCTAATTAAAATCGACAGTTTTGGCCCAAGAAAATCCAAGTTCCAAAATGTTAGAGTTTTCACCCTTAAGTATTTTAGTCGTTACGTACATAGTCCTTATTTCATTTTAATCGCGTTTTAAGTTTAGAAAAAGGGTGTGGTTTATTATGGCTTGCTAAAATAAGTTGTGTTAAGTTCGTAAATAGGTTTTTAACAACTTATTAGCTTATATTCTTAGCTTATAGGTTTAAAATAAATCAAAAAGGTGAGTTAGTTTATAGGTCGAGACACAAAAAAGAACCAAGAAAATACACGAGGGCCTATGATCTTTTTACAACGTTCTTGTGGTTTTCTAATCTTTGTTAGGAGCTTATTAAGTTTGCTAAACTTCGCAGCTTAAAGCTTTTAGCTTATTGGCTAAATAATTAATCAAAGTAGGGTGTTTGGCTAGTTCTCGATAAAGAAAGAAAAGAAAAGAAATCCGGTCTGATTCTTTAAAACCTTATGGACTTATTTCTATTTCTTATTAACAGGTTAGGTAGCTTATTTAAAAGACTTATTAAGAAGTTCAAGGCTTATATTTTAGAGTATAGCATAAACATTTGGTTTGAAGGGTGTTTGATGATGTACTCGCGACAAGAAAAGAAAAAGAAAAATTACACGAGGTCTATGAGGTTTTGACCAGGATTTTGGGGGCTTTAAGTAGTATCATGGGAGCTTGTTAAAAGGGCTTATTGGCTGGGCTTATAAGCTTTAGCTTATGGTAGAAAAGTAGGGCTCAAAAGAGGTGTTTGGGTTTTCTTGTGTAGCGACACATCAAAAAGAAACACAAAAGTAAACGAAACATATATAGTTTTTGGCCAAGTCTTTGGGGCTTTGTAAATTCACTTGGGAGCTTATTATGAGGGCTTAATATCTTAGCTTATAACCTTTAGCTTGTGGGTAAAAATTCAAGTCCAAAAGGGGCGTTTGGTTGGTTTGTCAACCAGACTAAAAAGAACAAAAATGGAACTTAAATATTAAAACTTATGGTATTGATTTTGTCGCTTATCAACATGTAACCTAGCTTATTTAGATGACTTATTTTTGTATAGCAAGACTTTAAAATTTAAAACAACCTTATAACTTAGTATTGGTGTCTGTTTGTTTACTGGTAATACAGAAAGTTTGGAAATAATAGTTTTTGATCTTGGCTTTCAATTGTGACTTAATTATCATCATGTTTAAGTGTAACTAAGTGTTATAAAAAAGGATTAAAAAGGACTAGAAGGACTTACACTTGTGGAATTCGACTAACACCAAATGGGACCAAAATGACTCCTAAGTGAAACAAGGCTTCTTTCCACTCTCCTAGGCTCTTTTGTATCCTTCTTCAACTTTTATTGGAGGCTTGTGATCAGGATGTAGGTTTGAGTTTTGGTGTTTTTGCGATTAAATTATGGGATGAGATGATAAGTAGGTTCTTGGTCGATACTTATAGAAAGAAATTTTAGGGTTTTCATGGTGTGTCTAGTTACTTGGACATGATGATGTGTTCATAACATGGCCATGCTTTAGTTGAAAGGTCTTAAAGGTAAACACTTCTTGAATTCCTAGCCTCTTGGTTAGATTGGTTAAAAAGATAAACACATAGGTGTATGCTTGTTCGGTTTTATAGCTACAAAGTGATGATTTCTAGAAGGAAAGTGATGTGTTCCATTGGGGTTGTAAGGTCCATAGGTGATTTGTAAAGAAGCTGGAAATGTGGCACCATTAGAGACCATAATTAGATTTGATATTTTTGACTATTGTAGAAGACTTGGGGGACATGGTGATGTGTCAAGTTTACTACCTAATTAGGGCTTAGTTAGGGTTTAGTTAGGGTTTAGTTTAGTTAGGGTTTGATTTAGTTAAGGTTTGGTTCGAAATGAACCAAGAAATACAAGGGTGGCATTTATGCTTTAACTACTTGTACCATGGCTCTAATGTGTTGTACATGGAGTTTTAGGAATGTAGGAATCTTAGTTAGGGTCCTTGGTTAGTGTCTAGTTAAGTCTTATTAGGTTTAGATATGATTAGTGTAGTAAAAATGTAGTTTTTAGTTTTTGTGCATTAAGTACTTGAACAATAGGTTTTAGGACTTGTACTTTAGGTTTGAATGTTATAAGAAGACTAGGTTTAGGGTTAGTGCATAAGGGTCTTGTATTATGTGTAGTGCATAAGGGTCTTGTATTATGTGTTTTAAAGTAAGTACACTAAGGTTTATAATGAGTTTTATATTAATGTTTAGTTTTTATGCATCAAGGGTTTGTACATGTTCTTGAGAGACTTGTACATTTATATTTTATAGAAATCATGTACACATTAATTAGGGTTTGTAGTTTTATCACATAAAATCATAGATTTGTGAAATTAGGGCTTGTAACGGGAAAATAAGGTAAAACTTAGGTTTTCGTGCTTTAAGGGCTTGTAAATTAGATTTAGGGTTTTGTTCTTTAGGGTTTACACTTTAGAGGTCCTCAGTGCACTTTAGGGGTCTTCAGTGCACTTTAGGGGTCATTATTGCACATTAGGGGTTATAGTGCATTTTAGGGTTTCTGTGAGAACTTTAATAGGTAACGAACGTTTATTTGAGCGTTTAATAATCGTACGTTAAAGAATTAACGTAAGGTGGCAAATAAAAGTTGAAAAATTTGGTACTTGACATGTAATGATGTTTATGTGAAATAAACATAAGGCATCTTGGTGTCGGTCTGTGTGTGAGTACGTTTATTAAGGATGTGAGTTACGTCACATTAGTTTGTTGTTGTGATAACGTTTTAAAAAAAAAAATTTAGATGTAGAAAATGGATAAGTATTCTTTTGTTAGAATATTAATATAAGTGGAAATTTACCGGTGGTTACAGAAATATCCTCAACCGAAGCCTCACCCATCAAAGCAACTTCTACTAGAACACCTCTCTCAAATTACATCCAAACTCCCCCTCTAATGAACCAACTCCACTACAATTTGCTTCCACCAAACCAACCTCACCACAACTTTCATCTCTTAAACCAACACCTCCTAGTGAACCTACATTACCAAACACTCCCATTTCTACCCAACCAACAAAACCTTCACCTCTTGAACCTAGACTCTTTTCTTTCACCACACCTCATTCATCACCTCATATCTACTTAAGCTCATTGGAGGACTTACCTCCTAGACCTTCTAATCCACCACCATTGCCTACATTCTCATCCATTGAGAGAATGGCTACCCTACAACCTTCTTCTCACCACCAAGGTGTTGACATTTCACCACCCATCGGAAACCTACTTTTTTTTCCTCCACCCTCAAATGGCCCATTTTGGGTAATGAGAAGATGTCAACTATCTCAACCAAACAATGACACACTTCCACCCACACATACTTCTCTACCAACACCCGTGGTACATCCACAACCTCCTCAACTAGGCCCATCCACCTCAAACATACTTCCACAACCTTCTATCTTAGAACCAACATCACAACAACCAAGCCACGATGATACTTGTTATCATTATGACCAAACCTTAGTTCATGAACTACCTGATGAAGTACGTTTCATGTTCTACCATCTTCCTGAACGTCTTGATGATTTCACCAAACCAAACCTTCCTTAGAAACCGTGAAGTGCAAGCACAAGTGGTCTTCTTCCTCTAGCCTTAGGCCTATACTTTGTCATTAGGATTTGTCTTCTTCATGTTAGATCATTTCCTTAGTTTTAGAGAATTGACCTATGTGTGTATCATTTCTCTTGGTTTATTAAATGAATCTACATGATTATGTGCTTCTTATTTATGTGAGCATGATTGGTGTAACTATTACCTGATTTCATACCTTTTTCTATTCTTTACTGCTGCTAATAAGTTGCACGTAAGACGTATCCCTCATTTTGTACTAGGCGGATCCTTTCGGAAAAGGATCCGGTGGATCCGGGCACTAAGAATACTAACTGAACTTTTATGCAGTTCAATTTTCAGCAAAGGGACACAATCTACTTGTTTTCTAACCTTTGTGTTGTAGATTTTAAAAAATACACATGGAGTACTTGACGCCCTTAATAAGGTGGAGCTTTCATCAAAAGCAAAAACGTTGCAATGCTTGCAATGATCGCATCTTAAACTCCCTAAATACTTGACGCCCTCACTAAGGGGGAGCATCCGTCAAGGGGGAGAAAATATGTGTGTCTTTATCCTTCTTTTCTCTTCTTCTGTTATATCTTTCTAACTCTTCTTTCTCTTAATCTTTCCCAAAATCTTTTCTCATTTTTTTTTTAAATCTTGCATTCGGGTTAGTTTCTTTTCGACGCCCTTTTTGTTTCGACAAAAAGGGGGAGAAGAGAGTAAAAACTCAAATTAAAAAAGTTATGAATTCTATTTTTTACTTAAAATAATTTTATGTTTTGTTATCAACAAAAAGGGGGAGATTGTTAATACAAATAAGCCGTAAAACGTTTATTTATATTTTACGATCTTTCAATGTTTTGTCGATAACAAACGTAAAATCATTTTAACGGAATAAATAAAATACATAAAGTTTTGAGCCAATAGTTTACTAACTCATTTCACTAAAAATAAATCATTAAACATGTTTCGTTAATTAGTTTGCCAAAACCATTTTTATGAAACACATATAAGTAAATATCTTACTTGCATTTTTCATAAAATACATATTTTGAAAACAACAAGTTAAAAACAATATACTAGTTAATAGAGTTGGACTATCCAAACCCAAAACCTATGTCTAAGACCCATGACCCATGCAGCACAACCCATAACCCATAACCCATGTGCTTGACATCATGCATGACATAAAAAATGGGTAATATCCATGACCCTTGACCCAAAGTCCGTAACCCATGACCCAAGGTCCATAACCCATGACCTAAGATGTCTTTGACATCATGCATGACATCACATAACCCATGGACCTTGATCCATAACCCATAACCCGGAATTTTAATCCAAAATCTGGATTGGTACTACCAGATGGTCGGATCCCTTGGATTACACTGGCCGGATCCCTTTTCCAAGGGATCCGCCAGATACGGGTGAATAATGACTTTTATTGCCTATAAATAGTGAGCCATTTCTTCTTTCTTTATTGCACCTTTCTATACATTCTTCTCTCTATGTTTCTCTCTCACTAACCTCAGATCCTAGATCTTTCTTGTAGTCTTTTGTGTGGTGATTCTATAGGTTCCTTCTGAAGGCGAATCACTACATTTAGAATCGAATTCGTGCAACCTCCAAGCCATGGAATGCTAGACTTCATCATCATCTCAAGATCACAGAAGTAACTCTTGTAGGTGATCCAACTCAAGTATATTCAAGACACGGTGTGTACTTTGGTGTAGTTCAAGCTTGGATTTCCAAGTCAAGTCGTGAAGGTCTTTGTCATTGAAGAGTGATTCTTCAAGTTGTGTAGATCAAGATTGTGAAGATGAGTTTTGGTGGCTCATGAATATCTTGGTGTAGATTGTCGAAGTCGAGGTATGATACCTCAAGGTTGTCTTGGTGCAAGGCATTGTTGTCGAGGTTCGGTGCCTCAAGTCTTGTTGTATACATTGGTGTAGTCGGGGGTGCTCACCCGTATGTTGTGTTAATACAAATATCGTCTAAAAAACGTTATTTATATTTTATGTTCTTTGCTATATTTTGTTAATGATAATTATAAACTATATCTTTAGCAGAGCATAAATATAAGTTAAGTATTTTACATATATAATTACAAGCTTTTAAAACTCATAACATCATAACATGCTACATACATGATCACTAGTACATACATGCTACATTTATAAGTTACATACATTTACATTTACATATTACATTTTATTTCCTAATATAGAATATGTACAATGACATCATTGCATACATCACATTGATATCTTTAGGATATCTTGAAGATCTTAAGAATATCATGGTTAGAAATTCACACAAAGAATTAGATATGGTAATATCTTGGATAGATTTGGGAAAGATCTTGAAGATTTGCTGTCAGGGACCCGCGGATCCAAATGGCATAACGGACGAATCCCTAAAATTGGATCCGTCCCATCCATGGTTTGTTTTTGTAGTTTACCTATAAATAGAAAGCCACTCATTCATGTTTTCTCATCACTCTTAAGCATAAATAAAATCATTCATTCTTTCATTCATTACTAACCCATTCATACATACATATTTCATTCTTAGTGATCTTTCTTTTGTAGCAAAGAGATCAAAGCATCACAAGCTTCAACAAAGTGTTGCAAGTCTTGTTAGATTAGTCATAGTGTGAATTTTTTGTTTTTCACACATCATAGTTGTACCAGACTATCATATACCTCTGTTGTGATCGGTTAGTATTTTAGTCCTTAAAATACATGGAGTGTCGGGAGTGGTTGTGCCGTTGTAAAAGAACTCGGTATCTAACTTTGTACCGGAAAAAGTGTAAGCGACGTTTGGAAAGGTTTTCTCCGCCGAGAAAGGAGCTTGTTTCTTAGTGAAGAAAAACTCTCGAGTTAGAGGCTCGAGGAGTGGAGTAGGGCAAGGAAGAGAGTCCTTGTAGACCGAACCACTATAAACATTCGTGTTGTGGTTTGATTGTTTCTTTCTCTACTTACTTGTTATATATTGTTTATTGTGTGCATAACTTGAAATCACGTTAAGTATTCAAAGCAAAAGAATTTTAAAACGGTAAAACTATTCAACCCCTCTTCTAGTTTTCCAAAATTGGCATCAGGAGCTACGTTAATCAAGATCTTTAAAATATATTTTATTTTAAAACTTGGAACGATCCCTGGATTTTGAAAATTTCAAAGAAGGGCAATCTATGCAAAGACCACCACTATTTGAACCAAATAGTTTTATATATTGGAAAAACTGCTTTGAAACTTATGTGAAGTCAAAAGATATAGATCTATGGTACATTATTATAGAAGGTTACCATAAACCCATAATAAAAGATATTTCAAGTGGTTGGGATGAAGATATTTCTCTTACTCGTCACAGTGATGAGCAAAAGAAGTTAATTGCCAAAAATAATGAAGCTTAAATGATGCTTTATAATGATTTACCTAGGAAAGAATATGAAAGAGTCTTTATGTGTAAAACCGCTAAAGATATTTGGCAATCCTTAATTATCACTCATCAAGGGAACTCACAAGTCAAGGATAACAAAATTGATCTTCTGGTTCAACAATATGAACAATTTGTTATCCCTGAAGACGAGACCATTGATAGTGCATTTGCTATGTTTAATACTATCATTACTTCTGTTAAAGCACTTGACGAATCTTTTTGTAGTAAGAACTTTGTCAGGAAATTTCTTATAGCACTTCATCCGAAGTGGAGAGCAAAGGTGACGGCCATTGAAGAATCCAAGGATCTTTCAAGCATGTCACTTAACGAACTAATAGGAAATATCAATGTTCATGAGATGGTGATGGAAAAAGATTCAGAGACAGTTAAGGGAAAAAAGGAAAAGATCAAGTCCATTGCCTTAAAAGCTAGGGTAGATTCAAATGATGATGAAAAGTCTAGTTCGGGTAGCGAAGATGAAGAATATGCCATGGACGTAAGAGATTTCAAGAAGTTCTTTAGGAGAAGAGGAAAGTTCGTAAAACAACCTCGAGAAGAAAAGAAATCCTTCAGGAAAGATCGTGATGACAAGAAAGGAAAAGGAGAAAGAAAGTGTTTTAGGTGCGGAGATTCAAGTATGTGGAAAACTAGAAGGGGGATTGAATAGTTTTTACCATTTTAAAATTAATTTGCTTTGAATACTTGACGTGATTTCAACTTAATGTAAACAATCAAACAATATAAATAAAGGAAGTAAGGAGAGAAACAATCAAACCACAACACGGATGTTTATAGTGGTTCGGTCTACAAGGACTCTCTTCCTTGCCCTACTCCACTCCTCGTGCCTCTAACTCGAGAGTTTTTCTTCACTAAGAAACAAGCTCCTTTCTCGGCGGAGAAAACCTTTATACACGTCGCTTACACTTTATACAGTACAATGCTAAATACCGAGTTCTAGTTTAAGGTAGAACCAACCTAACGTCGCTTACACTTTTTCCGATACTAAGCTATATACCGAGTTCTTTTACAAGGGTACAACAACTCCCGACACTCTATGTGTTTTGAGGACTAAAACACTAACCGATCACTACTGAATGTTTGGTATACCAATGATGTGTGATAGATTACAAAATCACATAGTATCTAAACTAACAAGTCTTGCAACCGTATTGTTGATCCCAGTTGAGCTTAACGATCTTGTTAACTACTTTAGATATAAACATAAAGCAATCGGTATAGAAGCTGCTTATGAATGATCTATTAATTACTATGCGGAAATTAGTAATTAATCTTAAGAAGAATAACACACAATAATTCTCTCAACCTTCACCTCAATATATTAATATACGGTTACTCAAAAGTAACAGGGTTACAACGAACCTTGAAGTGAATACAAGACAATACGTATGCTAAAACAATCGACATCTAACCCTAACCCTAGATCTTCCTTTTATACACATAAGGAGTCCTAGTCGGTTACAAAAACTTTCTATACAAGAATAATATCTAATCGTATCTTTACCATAAACAAACTATACATATCTAATAAGCAGCAGAATCAAACTCTAGCAGCAGAATCATCTTAGGCTAGCAGCAATTTGACACTTAGCGTATTTCATCATTCTTCAAATATCATCAGTAGCAGAATGAATATACTAGCAGCAGAATGATTATGCCTAGCAGCAGAATCATACTTGGTATATTTCCATTAGAACCATGAGCAGCAGAATAAAACACTTAGCAGCAGAATCTTCAAAGTAGCAGCAATATCTTTTAAACCCAACAATCCTCCCCTAAACTTGATATTTTCTCCCAAAATATACAAGTTTCTTCCAAAGCACAAACATACACAAAGAGGATGCTTCCAAACACTTACTACTATGAAGTATGTGATTTCAAAATCTTTCTATACTTTTCTACCAACTCATACGCTTGATGATCTGACAAAAATGGTCTTTGTAACCTCAATTTTCCATATTGTAACATCTGAGTGATAACAGCAGTATTGTTATTCAAGGGATAATCTTTCTCCACCAGCATATACACAACTACACCTTTACCAACCAATTCATGTACTCCACATGATTGAAATAGATACCATTTATGAACCTTGGTTGACCTCAACAAATCTATCCATTCCATATCTCTTGGATCAGGCTCAAACATGGCCTTCAAGTAGTAGTAGTGTAACCTTTCAGAAATCACATCTGGTCTCCTATCCCCATAATTCTCCTTATATAATCTCCAGAGCTGTACAATATCATCCCTATCCATGTAATGCAACATTTGTGAGAATCTAACAAACTTCTGACATGCACCATTTGATCTCTTGATCTCCCACCATGCTTCACTACCATCTAGAATATCATATGTATAAGAGATGATTGGATGTTTAGTGTCCAATGGAACTGCATTTATTATCTCTGGTTCTTCTTGAGGTTTATGAACTGTAAAATCCATAATCCTTTTCATATCATATGAAGTTTCTTCTTCAGGTCCATACTCATCATCCGTTGACTCCTTCTTACCCTCATAGTTACCTTCTGAATCACTCATTACAACAGATTTAACTCTTTTCTTTTTCCTTCTAAAAGACTTTAGCCTTTTTCCTATTCTTTTCACACCAATAGTTGATTCAGGTTTTGTCTCTTCAACAACTTCTTGTTCCATCTCAGCATCACCTACTACTTCTTTCTCTATCACAATCTCACTTACTTCTTTAGGCTTTTGAACACTTGACTCAGGATTAAGATAAGCATTTGGTGCCACTTTCATTCTTGTAACCTTTTTAACCTCAGCATCAGTCATAGGCTCAATTGGTCTGTTAATTCTTGCATGAGTTTCATAATAAGCCTTTGCAACAGCAGCTCTGCTCATTCCTCTGAATGCACTAGGCTTCCAATAGGCTTAATTCCTTAGATACATTTTCATGTAATTATACTCATCAGTTTTGGAATGTTTCTTCTTCTTGTACTTACCCCTCTTTTCATTTTGCTTCTTTCTAAATGCATGAAGCATATCATCTAGAGCATCTTGTCTTTCCTCAAGGGTGTACTTCTCTCTTTCCTCTCTTTGAGTCTGCATAGCAACTTCCCAATCCTCCTTTAATTGTCTCTGTCTTTCCATTTCAGCTTCTTCATGCCATTGTGCTTCCATTCTCCTTGAAGTCTCTTCATCAGTTTCTTTTTGTAGTGCTTGAGCAGCAGCATCCAGAAACTTGAACTTCTTCTTTGGTTCTTCAACCAAGATGCTCTTGCCTTTATCTGTTGATGAAATGGTTGGTTGTACAGGTTTTGGAATGGATACAGGTTCTTGAATGACAACCCCTTTAGCGTTAGGTTTTGAAGCAGTAGGTTTAGGTTTTTTGTGAAGGTTGTTGTTTAAGATTTAGCATTACTTGGGCTATAGGAGTATTATCATCATCTGATGCAGCAGCAGAATCCTTTAACCCAGCAGCAGAATGTCCTGCACCAGCAGCAGAATCATCCTCTGTCTTCTTCTCATCAACATTAGCAACAACCTCACTTATAACAACTTGTTCAACTACATTCTCAGCAAAACCACCAACATTCACATCCACATCCATATCAGCCTCCCCTTGACCCTTGTTTACCTCCTCTTCATTCCTCCCCTGTTTGGGAGCATCCTCTCCCAAACATGGTTTGGAATTCACTTTCTTGACCCTTCTAGCAATTGTAGCTCTTGACCTTTGCTTTCTTTCCAAAAAGTTGACCCTGAACTTCAAACTTTTGACTGTTTTGATAAGATCAAGAACTTGAGCTTCCAACTTGGTACATCTTTCCGTCAATGCATTTATTTGTTTCACACTATCCTCACCACTTCGGTCTGTGTTACCTGACCCGAGAGGTGGATCCTTGGATATGACATTTTGTACATTAGTATTACCCATCAATTCCTCTGTTTCAAGTTCAATTCTAGCCTCAGTACTTCGACCTGTGTTACCTGGTCCGAGAGGTACATCATGGGCATTGTCATTTTGTACAATTTCATCCATCAATTCCTCATTTGTTTCATATCTGTCCTCATCACTTCGGGATGTGTTACCTTCCCTGAGAGGTGAATCTTTGGACTGAAACTCAGTCTCAATCCTAGATTGAGCAGCTGAGCCCCCCATATTTAGCCATTTGGCTGGGGTTACCATCATGTGCATCAGGTTCATGAGAACCCTCAGCAGTAGATGTTGCCAAGGTTGGGGTCTTATTTATGTTAACACTGGCCTGTTCAACTTCTAAGTTAAAACAGTAGTGTCAGCCCCTTCCTTCATGCCATCTCCATCACCTATGGCAGCCTCATCTGCTTCCATACTAGCACTAGTCTGAGGTAACTCAGTGCTCTTTTCTTGTGAATGCCTAGGGGTTTGGGTCTTTTGGGGTTCATTATGAGATGATTCACTTGAATTTTCAGGAGTGGGTGTGTGATGGGAAGCTGTGGGGTTTTCAGCTTCTTCACCCTGAGCAACATCAGTAGCAATGTTTAAAATGTGTTGGGACAAAGGAGTTATTCTCCCAGAAAAACCAGTCCCATTTTTCCTTAAGTGTTTAAACATTTTAGTTACAAGAACAGGAGTTTTGTAAGGTTTTTCATGTGCAAAAGGTTCTTGTAACTGATTATCAATGAGTAATTGCAAAAACCTTGGATAAAGATAAGAAGTTCCAGAAATATTCTTTTTCAACCCTTCGAAAATCATAGCCGAAAAATTGTATGGTTGGCCTGTGGCTAGACAAATCAAAGCAGAAGCTTGACTTGAACTAAACTCATTCCACCCACTTGTTTTAGGACTAAGACAGTGTAGAATGGTGTGAACAAGAAATTTCCATTGTGGGCAGAGGAGACGTTTGTAAAATTTTAATCTAGTGTTTGGTCTCTCATACCCAAGTTTTTCAGGTTCCTCAAAAATAGTAGAAGTGGGATGGCAAGTTGTTGCTTCATCATCTATAAGATGAAGAATTTGTCTTATAGATGTTTCAGTAACAACTATTCTTTCCTCATCTACTGTGGCAATTAACATTTCTTCCCCATTATGAGTTTCAGCCGTAACAGTCGACCAAAACTGTCTCATGTGGGACCTATATATAGTTGGATTAACTGTTAATGCATACCTAATTGAAGTAGCATTAAGAAAGTCAATGACTTCAGCAAATCCATCTGCCTCAGGGACCTTCTATAGAAAAGCTATCTGATTGTGCTCATCAGAGTAAGTGTGTCTCGACATGGTGAATAAGGATTTTGATTTTGGGGGTTTTTGATCGAATGGTGAAAATAAGTGTTAGGGTTTGAATTAGATTCAATTTTGGGCGCACAAAGATATTAATGAGATCGAATTGGGTTTTTATCCCGTTTAGATCCAATTAGGGCTTATTCGCGCCAAGTTGCAAAACAGTCCCTACACTTTCAAATTTAGCAGCAGAATCCAATAGTTTAACCTTCAGCAGCATATTCTATAGCAGCAAAATGGATTCTGATTTCCCAAAATAAACACCCATCCTTTTGGTCAACACCACCAAAATTACCATAATTAATTTAATTCCATCATCAAGGAATTAATTCCTTACACCAACCCAAGAGTTAATTCCTCATATCAACCCCGCATTTAATCAAACCTTCATTAACTCTATAAAAAGTCTCAAATCATCAATACCAACTCCACAAAATCTTTAACACCAATCTTCAACTTTCCAATCGCAATGAATCCTTCCTCCTCAAACATTATAGAAATCTCATCCGACTCTTCTTCAGATTCTGAAAGTTCAGGTTGGAAGAATTATTTTCCACCCAACTATTCTTCAACCGCAAGAAACAACTCTGCAAAGAAAAAGGTTGATATATCCTCGTCTGAAGAACCTTCAACAGATGAACTTCCACCTTATGTGGATGATTCATCCTCCTCTTCTGACTCATCTGATGATGACTATCTTCAAGAGCTATCAGGTTTTTTAACAAAAGAGTTTGAAAAAGCTGCATCATCAATGAAGAGGATCCCTGTTCCTGAGAAGAAGCAAGAGCCAAAACCAAGAACAGTAGTGCTGGCACTCCCTTGCAAGAAGGTGTCTGATGCCATGGGTGGCAGAGGAGGCCGCAAAACTATGCCAAATGTCCAAGGAAAAGGAAAAGGGAAACTGAAGTAGTTGTGTTGTGTTGGGTTTGTGTTTTGGTTTTGTTTTTGTGTTGAATAGGTTCTCAGTAAGTCCAGGATGAAGTATTTCAGCTTATGTAATGAATGCACCTCATAATAAATAAACGTTTATGATCTTGTGTTTATTTACTCTTATCCTCCCCTGAACTTCATAATCAACTTTGTCTAAGAAATCAACCATTTCCATATGACTTAACCTGCAAAAGGTTAGTCCAAAACCACAAAAACACAAACAAGAGTATCTCATAACAAAATAACCAACTTAGCAGTAGACAACATACATAGCAAAGACTAGAAACAACTTATTTGATTAATAACAGCACAAATCCTAAAAAACTTTTTACAAATCATACAGAGATAAGATTTTAAAGATTGATCATACCAATACTAGCAACTAAAAATTGAAACCTACTCACATCAAAACTTTTTGTAAGTAGATCAGCAACATTATTGTCAGTATGTATTTTAACCACTTGAATTAACTTTTTCTCATAACAATCTCTAATAAAATGATGTCTTATCTCTATATGCTTTGTTTTAGAGTGAAAAACAGGATTCTTTATTATACACATTGTGCTGTTATTATCAATATAAATTTTGGTGTTCATAAAATTGTACCCATAATCCAAGAGTTGATTCTGAATCCAGAGTACTTGTCCACAGCAACTAGAAGCAGCCACATACTCTGCCTCAGTTGTTGAATTAGCCACCACAGTCTGTTTCTTGCATTGCCATGAGATTAACCTATGTCCAAGGTATTGACATCCTCCAGTGGTTGACTTTCTATCAAACTAGCTCCAAACATAGTCACTATCTGAGTATGCTACCAAGTCAAATGATGAACTATTAGGATACCAAAGGCCCAATTTTGGTTGACCCTTTAGATACCTAAAAATTCTTTTGACAACATTCAAGTGTGAGACTTTTGGGGACACTTGAAATCTGGCACAAGCACACACAGAAAACATGATATCTGGCCTTGAAGCAGTCAGATACATCAATGAACCAATCATTGATCTATAAAGATGTACATCAACCTCTTCCCCATCTTCATCCTTGAGCAAAGGTTTGTTGTTATCCATTGGTGTCTTAGCTGCCTTCACATCATTGAAACCAAATTTATTTAACATATCAGCCACATACTTGTCTTGACTGATGAAGATCCCCTCAGCTGTCTGCTTAACCTGAAGCCCCAGAAAGAATGTGAGTTCTCCCATAGAACTCATTTGAAATCTGTTATGCATGAGCTTCTCAAATTCTTCACAGAACACCTTGTTTGTAGACCCAAAAATGATATCATCTACATAAACCTGAACTAGTAGAATATCATTCTTGTTTTTCTTGATGAACAAAGTTTTATCAATGGTTCCCCTTGTGAATCCATTAGATAACAAATACTTAGACAAGGTGTCATACCAAGCTCGAGGAGCTTGATGTAAACCATACAGTGCTTTCTCCACCTTATATACTCTATCTGGAAAGTCAGGATCTTCAAAACCAGGAGGTTGCATCACATAAACCTCTTCATCAATCTTTCCATACAAGAAAGCACTTTTCACATCCATTTGGTACACTGGAAAGTTCTTGAATGAGGCATAAGCTAAAAACAATCTAATAGCCTCTATCCTTGCTACAGGAGTCAAAGACTTCATCATAATCTATTCCTTCTTCCTGAGTGTACCCTTGAGCCACTAGTCTTGCTTTGTTTCTCACCACAATTCCTCTTTCATCTCTTTTGCACTTGACCACCCATTTTGTACCAATTGCCCTCTTCCCATTAGGCAAATCAACTAGTGTCCAGACCTCTTAAAGCTTGAACTGCAACAGCTCCTCTTGCATGGCTTCAACCCAACTTGAATCTTGCATAGCTTTGTGAATATTTTTGGGTTCCTCTTGTGATAAGAAACAGGCAAATTTGCAATTTTGTAGGTCCTTGTGGCTATTTCTTTGATGCAATGATTGAGCAAATAAACCTTGATGGAGTAGATCACTCATCCCTTTTGTTTTACTTCTGGTTTGTACAGTAGATTGTACATCACCAATTATCTGCTCCTTAGGATGGTTCTTATGTATCCTTGTAGTTGTAGTAGGACTGACTTGAATAGTAGGATTCCATATTTGTCAAATCAGCTTCTGCTCCAAAAACATCCACAACATCATCATCTGTGTCATAGTAGATTTCCTCCAACTCAGGCATATGAGGAAAGTCACATCATCATTAACATCTTCATTAAAGTCAGCAGCAGAATTCTTTGGGACAGCAGTAGAACTACTAGGCTTAGCAGCAGAATAGGAGATACTGACTGCTAGGCATAGCAGCAGAATTATTTGGCTTAGCAGCAGAATGGGAGATACTGCTGCTAGCTTCATTTCTTGAACTTCCATGCTTTGCTGACTTTTCAACAGTCTTGCCATCATTAGAAGGTTCATCATCACCTTCTGCATCATCCTTTGGTACTTCCTTATGAACAGCATCATCATCAGAACTCTTTCCCTCTTTATCTGTTGGAGTGAAGAACTGATTAAACTTCCACTTCTCAATCAAAACAAACTCTCTGCAGATGCATCCTTCTTTGCTTGTGTACCTGCATTGGGGTTAGTTTGTGTACCTGCAGACATGTTAGTTGTACCTGCAATCACTGGTTGATAATTCATACTCTTGGTTAGGGAATCAATATCAAACAGCCATTCAGGTCCTTTTCCAGCAACACTAGGTGTGGTTTCACTAAACCTAACGTGTAGATTTTCTTCCACATGCATTGTTCTTTGATTAAATACCCTAAAAGCTTTGCTATTAGTTGAGTATCCAACAAAGAAACCTTTGTCAGCTTTCTCGATCAAACTTCCTAGTGAATCAATGGTATTTAGATAGTAACAGGACACCCAAATGGTTTTAAGAAATCTATCATAGGTTTCCTACCATGCAATAATTCATAAGGGGTCTTGTTATGAGGCTTTACTACCTTACTCCTATTTTGCACATAGCAAGCAGTGTTAACTGCTTCAGCCCAAAAAGTAGTGGGTAACTTTGACTCAGACAACATAGTCCTAGCAGCCTCAATTAATGTCCTATTCCTCCTTTCAGCAACTCCATTTTGCTGAGGAGTTCTAGCCACACTAAACTGCCTTAAAATACCTTTTTCCTCCCTTTACAGAACTGATTCATTACTTGATTCTTAAATTCATTCCATTGTCACATCGATTACTTTGACCTTATGATTTACTAAATTCTCTAATCTTGTAATGAAGGCCTTAAGATTCCAGAGGTCTCATCCTTAGTTGCTAAGAAAAACACCCAAGTAAACCTACTGAAATCATCAGTGACAACTAAGCAATACATCTTCTTATTCAAGCTCTTCACAAAAGTTGGTCCAAACAGATCCATATGCAACATATACAAGGGTTCAGAAATAGAGTTCACCACTTTGGACTTACAAGAAGCTCTGTGTTGCTTTCCCATCTGACAAGCAACACAGGTTTCAGAATTTTCAAAAATCTTTGAAGGTAACCCTCTGACAAGGTTTCCTTTTACCAATTTATTTATAGTTTTGAAATTTAAGTGACCCAATCTTCTATGCCAAAGCTTGGATTCATCAATGGTGGCCTTTGCAAAAAGACAAGTTAAATCTCTTTTGGGAATGATGTTCTTAATGTCCACACTGTATATATTGTTTGTTCTAGGGACTTTAAGTAGTACTTCAGAATCATGAGGTAACTTAAAGTCGGGAGACAAAACAAGACAGTCAGTGTCTGTAAAAAGAACAAAATTCTTTTTGTCACACATTTGTGAGACACTAAAAAGATTGAACTTAAGTCCCTCTACAAAATACACCTTTTCAAAATCCAATTTTCCTGTTCTAATAGTACCTTTACCAACAATCTTGCCACCTTTTGGATCATTGCCAAAAGAAACATAACCACCATCAAAAGCCTTAAAATCTTCTAAGTTGCTCTTGTCTCCAGTCATATGTCCAGAGCATCCACTATCAAAAATGCATTTATCCTTTAGCTCCAATTGTAGATTGCCCTGCACAAAAAGTAAGAGAGTTAGTTTCTCTTTGGGACCCAAGCCATTACTGACTTGGATCTGCCTTGTGCATCAAAGTAATCATATTTCTTGAAGTCCATTGATGCACTGCTGTGTCTGGTTTTGGGTTTCCAGACCCAGCAAGCTGAGGCCTTAACAGCGTAGAAATGAGTGCCCATAATAGTATCAGTAACCACTTTTGGCTTAGCAGCAGAATGAGAGATACTGCTGCTAGCTTTAGCAGTAGAAAACCTGATTTTCTTTGGAATGGGCCTTGTTGGTGCAACAGGAGAAATAGTCCTAGAAATACCATTTCTCAACAAAATCTCCTTAGGAACCATGTTTCTTTTGGGATGTGGGTGAGTCTTTCTTGCAAAGTTCCTATGGTTCACCCTAGTATTATGGTTCCATACAGGTTTTGGAGCACTAGTTTTCTTAGGTATTGAATAATAACAATCTTCTTGCAAGTGCTCAAAACTACCACGGCTGTGACATGCCTTCTTAACCAGTTCAAAGTCACTACCTAACTTGTGTGAGATCACCTGGTGCAAGTTTCTCTGATTTCCTCTGGGCAAGTCACAAGTCTTCCTAGGATAATCTCTAGGTTTATCATCATACTCAGCCACTTTCCTAGAGATTCTACTTCCTAGCACAGGTTTAAGAAACTCAGTATGCTTGACTTTAGGTTCAATTTGTTTAACATTCTCTAACCTTTTAGCCTTTGATGTTGTTTCTACCTGCTCATCATCACTATCTGATTCCCAATCTTCAATGATTGGTGCATCAGACAATTTTTCATCAATCTTAGGTGCACTAGTCTTTTCAGATGTTTCATTGTTTACTTGACTTGTTTCACTTACAGATTGTGCAGCTAACTCAGATATAAAGGACAATTCTTTCCTAGCTGGTGCATAAGCACTTTTAAGTGGGGGAGCCACTTCATTGTATCCTAGGCCACATCCTCTTTTAATAATCTGAGATTCAACTGCTTTGTTCGCTAGAACAGATGCATATTGTTGTTTATCTATCCTAACAACATGTTTTTCTTTTTCACTTAAAGCTGAGTCTCTAGCTAATTCAGCTTCTTCCACTCTTTTTATTAAGCATGTTATTTCACATTCTTTCTTAATTAGCTCAGTTTCAAGAGTATGAATTTTATCAGCATATTCTCCCTCAATTTGATTAAGAAACTCAACCTTGTTTTCTAAAGATTTTAAACCATGTTGATATCCTAAGTTATCAAGTTTGAGTTTATCAAATTCAACTCTTAAAGCATCATAACTAGATTTCAGTGCCTCTATGTATCTGAACAAGATTTAAATGAACATGTAGATTCATTTGATACCTCAGAGTCTGATCCAGAGGAGGAGTAACCCATAAGAGCAAAGTGTTGTTCTTTGGGTTCTTCATCAGCTACCAGTGCATAGTTGGGACCATCCTCAGCTTGGTCACTCCAGTCAAAATCTCCCAAGGCCATCACATGAGACCATAGCAGTAGTAGGTTTAGCATCTTCAATGGGAATCTGCCTTGGATTTTCCTTGATCTGCTTTGGTGCTCTGCACTCCCTTGCAAAGTGCCCTTTTCTGTGGCAGTTATAACATTCAAACTTTGATTTGTCAAACCCCACATTGTTCTGCCTTCTAAACTTGAGCTCTCTTCCAGTTCTCTTCAAGAATCTTCTTGCCCTCATAGTCAACATTGCAAATTGCCAATGCAAATCCATCTCTTCTAAATCATCAGGATCAACTTGATCTAGATCCTGACTCATTACTGGAGTACTTGTAGTGAGTTCAGCTAAATAGGCACAAATAGCAGCATCACTAATGGTGTCACTATTTGTAGAACTAGCAGCAGAACCTTGTGAACTAGCAGCAGAACCAGTATGACCAACAGCAGAATGAGTTTCTTGAATATTCCTAGAAGTCTTATTATTAGAAGACATAAAAGCAAGGTTGTTTGAACTTGAAGAACTGGTTGAACCCTTTACCTCAGTTTCATAGACCTTCAAGTTGTTATACAAATCATCCAAATTCATAGTATCAAAATCAGTCTTGTTCCTCCAGACAACTGTGTGAGTATTCCATTCTGGTGCAAGACTCCTTAGAAACTTCAGATTAATATCTTCCTTTGCAATAGGGACATTTAGAAGCGCCAACTGACTCACTAACTTTTGCAGCCTGTCATAAGTACCATCAATACTTTCATTGCTTGATGCAGTGAAAGTTTCAAGTTCGTGCTTTAGCAAATTCTTCCTTGACTTTTTGGTGGCTGCATTCCCACCAAACCTGAGTTCAATTGCTGCCAACAACTCCTTGGCAGACTTGGTGTTTTTGAAGGTCAATTGGTACTCATTAGGTATCCCCATTAAGAGAATAGTGTGAGTTCTAATCTCCAGTTTCCTTTGAGCCCTTTCTTCATTGGTTTTGATGGGCAAGACTTGCCCATCAGCACCAGTCTTAGGCAGAGTATCACCAGTTTGTATGATTTCCCACATTGTGTAATCATACATCTTCATGTACTATTTTATCCTCATCTGCCAGAGTTCATATTCTCCAACCTTGAGCATTGGAACCTTGGATGCAGTAACCATATGATGAGATTCAAACTCCATTGCTTTTGATGATGAACAAATCTGAGCTTTTCGAAATTCTTCTCGGTATCAGTTTCTAGATCACAAGCTCTGATACCACTTGTTGATCCCAGTTAAGCTTAACGATCTTGTTAATTACTTTAGATATAAACCTATAGCAATCGGTATAGAAACTGCTTATGAATGATCTATTAATTACTATGCGGAAATTAGTAATTAATCTTAAGAAGAATAACACACAATAATTCTCTCAACCTTCACCTCAATATATTAATATACGGTTACTCAAAAGTAACAGGGTTACAACGAACCTTGAAGTGAATACAAGACAATACGTATGCTAAAACAATCGACATCTAACCCTAACCCTAGATCCTCCTTTTATACACATAAGGAGTCCTAGTCGGTTACAAAAACTTTCTATACAAGAATAATATCTAATCGTATCTTTACCATAAACAAACTATACATATCTAATAAGCAGCAGAATCGAACTCTAGCAGCAGAATCATCTTAGGCTAGCAGCAGTTTGACACTTAGCGTATTTCATCATTCTTCAAATATCATCAGCAGCAGAATGAATATACTAGCAGCAGAATGATTATGCCTAGTAGCAGAATCATACTTGGTATATTTCCATTAGAACCATGAGCAGCAGAATAAAACACTTAGCAGCAGAATCTTCAAAGTAGCAGCAGTATCTTTTAAACCCAACAAGTATGTTGAAGCTTGTGATGCTTGATCTCTTTGCTACAAAAGAAAGATCACTACAAATGAATGAATGAATGGGTTAGTAATGTATGAAAGAATGTATAATGTAGTTTATGCTATGTGAGTGATGAGTGAACATGAAAGATCAGCTTTCTATTTATAGGCAAACTGATCAAACAGTCCACGGATTTGGCGGACCCAAATCCTGGGGTCCGTCCCTTATGCCATTTGGTTCCGCCAGAGCCTGACAGCAAGTCTTCCAAAATCTTTCCAAATCTTGCCATTTTTTGCATGTTTTGGGTATTTCTGGAGACAAAACTAAAGATCGTAACTGATTTCAAGCCTACTATGTTTCCAAACCTTAATAAAAGGCTCCAATTCTGATTATGAGGCTCAATGTGTGTTATAAGTGAAATAAACGATCCCCAAATTAAGTAGAATGCCTAAAATTTTTTTTAAAGCTGACCGATACGGCCGATTTCTGGCCGATACGGCCGATTTTTTTTGCCAAGACCGATTTTTTGACCGATATGCAAAATTCTACAAGGTCGAAGGCCGATAAGCGATATATCGGCGATTAATCGGAAGATACGGCCGATTTTTGCAACATTGCCAAATCCAACTCTTTGCTTGAAGATCTTTCCATGATATTCTCTAAATCTTTCAAGATATCTAAAGATCTCAATATGATGTATGCCATGATGTCATGTTTATATCTCTATTTTTAGAATAAAAATGTAAACATGTAAATGTATATATGTACGTGCTATGTATATTCTAATAACCCGAAATTTTCGAGTTATTAACTTTCTGTAAACCCGAAGCAATTGATTATGAACTTTAATCAAGTTATTTTATTCACATTTGCATTCGAACTATTACTATATATTTTTTTTTACTGAGAAATAACTAGTAAGATTTCAAAACAAACCCTGTGACAAAACTCACGTTCCATTTTCACTGGAACCGCACGCGTACCGACACCGTGATAGTATGGCATAAGTTTAATAGATCTAAACGAAGAATGTACAAAACAGATCGTAAAAATAAATACGAACTCGGAAATAAAAACAAGTGATATATGCCGACCCTAAAAATATAAACTCTCGAGTTAGAGATACTTAAACAGAGACAAAACTAACACGGTCTAGTGAGACCCGGGTACTTAAATTATTCACCCTACCTTAAAAATACTTATAAACATTTACAACACTACTACATTAAAATTTACATACTACCCTTAAATAAATAAATCCTTTGCTTTTTCCTTTTGATATCAACGAACACCCCCACCCCCACATATTATTTTGATTCTACTCCTTCTTCTCTTGGATCCGGTCAACGCCCCATCTCCCCATAATATTACTTTATTACTGATGCTATTCCTCCTTCTTTATTCTTGTCGACCCCCATTCCCAACTAAAAACACCATCACCTTTTCAATCCCACCTTCTACCTTAGCCTATTTTCGGCAAAACCACCATTCCCAAGACACCACCTTCCCTTGATCTATCACTATTGCCGCTCCCTCGAAACCTAGAAACAACGACCCATCACCATCCCATATTAATTCGGGTTGACCATAAATCTTTGTTCCATTCTTAAGTCTCAAGACTCCCTAAGGATTAGAACCATGTGTATAAGGATTGGACACCATTTAGGAAGGTTAGAGTTTCCCCAAATCAAAAGTAGGATGGAGTCTAACTCCATTTTCATCCATAAATACCCTCATCCAGGACGCCACTCGAATCACACCAACACCATCAACACACCACAAAAACTGAGAAGTTCTCAAGTGAGGATAAAAGTGAAGGTTGTGATTCGGGTTGGAAGCTAGGATTGTTCGGGTTTTGGAGCTTTTGGATTCGGGATTAGAAAGCTTGTGTTGTGTTTGAATCATCCCTCAAAACTCAGGTTTAATCATAAATCCTTGGTTGTTATTGTTCTCCTTATTTTTTTTTTGCGAGCCATATAAGTTATAGGATTGACCGGATATATATAGCCGAGTGATCTAACGGGGAAAACGTGTTTTAAAATTGTGTCTTAATTGTTGGTATAAAAGTCGAGTCATTTAAGAATTAAGGGGTGTGATTTGAGTAAGCCACTTGGCTGCTAACTTGTTAAATGATCTTGAAATGGGTAGTAGTTAGCATAGAAAGGGATTATGTTTGTGAAACTTGAGAAATGGTCGAACTCCATTAGAAAGGGCATTTAGGATTGTCGAATGAATTATGGGAGATTAGTATAACTTTTAGGCCGAGGATTTCATGTGACACTTTGTAATGTCGACCGTCGAAGAGAGTGTTTTGCATCGTGTTGTGATTTTGGTTTAGATATTGAGTCATATGGTTTAAGGTTAAAAAGGTCGATTTTGTGGCATGATTTGAGTGAGCCGTTTGGCTGTTATGTCGAACCCAAACCTTAGCCATTGCACGAGTCCAACGAGGGTCTCGGATGAGTCACGTTACGAAGTCTAAGTATCCGAGTACTTGTCCATTCGAACCCCAGTTCCTGCACTGGAGTTTACTCCTACTACCCCATAAAAATGTAAACTGCACTTCTCTTTTGTAAAAATAGGGAATGGACCTAAGTAAACCACTGGGCCGAAGCCCAGTAATCAATTCATGGTAAAAGGGGCTATTTCTTGTAAAGGGCCGCAGCCCATTATGATTTATAAAATAAAATGCAAGGTGCGTTGGGTTATAGAAAGCAAAAAGAGAAGATCTCGTTTTTTTTAAATATGATAACACTTAATAAAACCCGAACTGACATCATGTCGAATATTAGCTATTAAAATTGTGACAAAAACGACTAACCGAAATACTAAAATTGTTATACGTCAATAATATTTACGCGACAAAATAAATAGTTAACACGTGCAATAATAACATGACCGTTTTGAAAATATATATAAACTATTTTACGTTCATCAAATCTTAAATCAGAAATGCAAACTAAATTATGCCATACTAATCTAGGTCACGCGTTGGAAGCACTACCTACCATTTAAATCTATTGCATCCCGGATTACTACTACTACACCGAGGTGAGTTCATAGTCCCACATTTTACTATGTTTTCAAATCCCGTGGGGAGATACATGCTATAAATCTGAACACAAGTATTTTTCTGTTTGCTTCCCTGATTGATATTGCTAAGTTAATATTGCCTAAGTTATTACCCCGCCAAATTAAAAGTCCCTTTATCATGAACCATTAATCACTTGCGAGTGAACGCGAATTTCGTGAATAGATCTATTGGAAGTTGACATCCCATTTGTACTAGCCGGATGGATAGCCATAGTGTTAGCCGGATTGATAGACAAATGCACTTTATTCGAATTTGAGTATGGCAAAACTCCTATACCAGGGCATTTATCATCCATATCATTGCTATGATTGGGATATTTATTATTACTACCCCTACACGTTAAGGTTTGCGTTTCATGAGGCTTAGTGCAATATTTATCTATTTGATCATTACACCACAATATCATTTATTGTTTTCACTACTATCTGACTTGTGTTCAAACTATTTCAAACTATTACAAATAAAACACTGTGAATTCACTCAACCTTTGTGTTGACATTTTAAGCATGTTTATCTCAAGTAATTAAAGAAATCTCAAGCATGGAGTTGGCATGGGCATGGAGAAAAGACCCACCTTGTTCTAAATAACTATATCATTCTTTTCAAACTCATCATCACTTTTGTGAACTACTACCCCTTTTGATAACAAATATGTAATCTCTGAATATTGAGTTTTCATTGAATGATATAAAAATTTCCCTTTTTATCAAAAATCTATAATTATGACTGTGATCTAGTTGGTAATACCCCGTTTAAGTCTTCCGCTGCTTCATTACGATTTTCGGGGTGTTACAGATTGGCATCAGAGCCTAGGTTATAGAGAACCAAGTGATTTTCAAAACACTGGACTATAACCACGATTTCTAAAAGGACCATTTTAAACCTTACCACCTTATGCCCTCCGTGCCAACACCTTGCTAACGCTTGCATTGAGATTTGCTTGGCAGATTATGCATAACGAACGAATTTTTATCACTATAGAATTTAGCATTGAGATTTGCTTGGCAGATTATGCATAACGAATTAGTTTTATCACCTACGAATGTTATTATGGCTAATGCATATGTATATTATTAATGACTTACACTTATTATTATTGGGATATTACAGTACCATGTCTCCTTCATCTCACCCCATCATCATCGCTAAGAACCTCGATATCGAGGATGCCTACTCATCCACCAATGATCCAGCACCTCCCTCACCACACCCCGCTATACCTACATCATCCACACCATTTATTAGACCCGCCATACTTATCAGGCCCGGGAGGGATGTTCCACCCCATTACATTTTCCGATATTACCCCAATGGACCCAAGATGGTACACTCCAGGAGTCGCCTAGTACGCCCACTCATACCACTACCACCATCATGGACCCCTGGCATGTTTACCTATGAAGATTTGGATACCTCACTATGGATAGTGCCACGACCACTACTTCATACCACCACCGAAGATCCACCCAGAAGAGCACCACGTAGTTCTTAGACTACACTATTATCATAAGTAGCTTTTATCCTAGCCACGGGATGTGTGGCCAAATTAGTGACGCTTGTAGTACCTCTTTGTTGTATAACAAATGTGAGACAAGTTATCATTTGGACATGTGGTTCGGCTATGCTATGTATTGATATCGGTCTATAAGAGCCGAGATTTTCCATCATATATGTGGTGATTGTATCTACTCTTGTTATGATATCATGGCAGTAGTGCTTTATTCCGACTTTATCATGTTTAAGCAAACCTTGTCATATTACCTAGAATTTGTGTACAATCTCATATCAACTAGATGTGCCAACAGTCGCCCTTTGCACTCCATATTTTACAAACTATTATTATGCCATTTTACAAACTATTACCATGTAAAAGACAAATTTGATATCCCACCACTATCAACCAAAACAGTTCACTAACACCTCTTTATTATCTTACACTGTGAACAAACGAACTTTTCATCCTCTTAAGAAATTTCCAGACTTGCTATCAACTTACGAATTGTTTTGTTAGTTTCATATAAACCATTTTGTAAACACCCTACAGACCGTTTTGCTACTATCTGGTGAAATCATTTACTATCACTTTATAAAACATTTCGCTAAAACTTTATTGGTTATCACTATCCCATTAGTCATTTCGTTACTCTACTTTACCACCCAATAAACCACCACTTTACTTCCATTTTTTTTCCGACTATTTGACTACCTTACTACCCTCTTATAAAATAATAAACGGTGTCACTATCAACATACAAGCTATTTTACGAATCATCCCACAGACTATTTGATATAAACACAATAAACAAAATTTGCTACCCTACTACAAATCTATAAACCAACAAATGTTTATACTGACACCCTGCAGACTATGTTGCAAACACCCTACAAGTTTTATTATTAACTCATAAATTATTTTGACCCTCTGAGCACCACATTAACCGCTGATAAAGCAACAAACTATACCACAATGCATCACAAACCAATTTTTCGTTACCCGATTCGACATTATTCTTTCCCTTACTCCCACACTCACTTATCCACTTACCACCGTCAGGGAGAGCCGTCATGCCTCAAAATAACGAGATGTTGGAGGGAGTGCCCAGTACATTCGAGGTTGACCAGAGTTCCAGGAGAACTCAAATGGAGACAGAGGATGACATGGTGTGGAGAGATATACCATGTATAGACGATCGCATTGCCACCATGGAGACTTGGGACTATATGTCTCATTTATCATCATTCGAGTCTTCGGACACTCCATACCCTGGGACACCACTAGAGGACACAGAGACGAGCGTTGTTGCTCAGATGCAGAACCAGTTGGACTCGCTGATTAGAAGAGTAGAGCTTCACTCCGAGCACCTCGATGAGCTACCAACTGATCAGTTTGAGTCGTACGACCAAGACCTCCGTATATTGTTCAGGAGAATGAACATCAGAAGACAAGAGATCTCTGATGTGAGTTTCAGAGTTGATGTCGTTGAGCATGCGCGGACGGTAGCCCAGGAGACAATCCAGGGATTACAGTGTAGGATAGGAGATGTTGAGAGGGTCCTGCAAGCAGCCAAGGATACTGAGAGAACCCAGAGTCGGAGGATTACCGCTTTAGAGGCTATGTTGGCAGCACAGTTGAGTATAAACCAGGATTTCCAAAGGCGTTTTATAGAGATGGATGAATTGGCTGAGATAGTTAGAGGTTTACAGCACGGACCTGGAGATGTACCCGACACTTCATAGATTAGCCACGTATTGTTGTAGTAGTGACATCTTAACTTGCCCAGCGTGGCATTAATAATTTTGTATTGTTCTTTTGGAAACAATGTATCAAATTATTAAAACTCATGGTTAGTTATGATTACTATGTACCAATATTGATCTATGTTATGGTTGCTTTCTATATTTATGTGTTGTGATTTTCTTTTATACGTCACCATATTATTCCATGCGTGTTGTGATTGTATTCAGACATGTCGTGATGATTAATTATGATGATTTTGTTTATGAGGATGTTGTATGCTACTATTATGAGGACAATTATGACACCCCACTTGATTATATTAACCGTAAAACCTAAATATATGTTCTTGTGTCATTGTTAGAACATGGCTACCCGCAACAGAACTACGGAAGCAGTCGCCGGATCGATCATGACTCCGGAGGAGATCCGTCAATTGATCACGGAAAGCATGACCGCTGCATTAATAGCTCAAGCTGCAGCCACAACTCCTACCGGTAGTGCAACAAGGCCCACTGCCGAGAGCGAGCCAGTTGCAACCCGCAAGTGCACGTACAAGGAGTTCATGAGTTGCAAACCGCCAACCTTTAAAGGTACCGAAGGAGTGACAGAGTTAGCTCGATGGTTTGAGCGTTCAGAGACTGTCTTTACAAGAAGTGGTTGTGCCGAAAATGACAAAGTCGCCTTTGCTACTGGCACTCTAGCAGATGATGCACTGTCGTGGTGGAACGCCACTGCTCATAAAATGGGTAATGATAGAGCTTACCAACTTCCTTGGGCTGAGTTTAAACAGAAGATGTTGAAGAAGTATTGTCCTCGCACAGAAATTCGAAAGATGGAAGATGAGTTTGACCGCTTGGTGGTAAAAGGATATGATCTTAGGGCTTATGATAGGAGATTCCAAGAGCTCTCCATACTATGCCCAACCAAGGTGCCGGATTTCGAGAAGACACTGGAAAGGTATGTTGAAGGATTACCCAGAAGCATAGAAGGAGATGTCACGGTGTCCAAACCACAAACACTGGAGGAAGCCATGGAGACTGCTCAGAAGTTGCTGGAAAGGGAAATCGGGCGTAATCAAGCTCAGGGAAGCAACGATCACAAAAGAAGATTCGATGATCGTAGAACCAATCACAGCAACAACAACTCTCACCATAACCAAAGCCACAACCGCAACAACACCCAAGGCTATCAGCAAGACCGAAACCGCCACCACAACCAACAGAATCGCCAGCAGGAAACTGCTAGGGCTTACATTGCCACACCGACTGGAACTGGAGGCTATGCTGGACCCGCTCCCATGTGCAACCGATGTAAGTTGCACCATCATGGACCCTGTTTCGCCAGATGTGGAAAGTGTCAGAAAACCGGCCACAAGACCCAAGACTGCAAGGCCGCAGGAGCCAACCTGCAACCAGTGGCCGTAGTATGCCATGGGTGTGGTAAGAAGGGGCACTACAAGAACCAGTGTCCGAATCAAGTTGCCTACCCCGTCAACAATGCTCGCGGGAGAGCATATATGATGGAGGGAAGAGAAGCTCACCAGGATCTCAACAACGCGACGGACTGATGAAGTTTAGAATTTAGCAGTCCTATTCCTTTATGTATTATGTTGTACTAAGCCTACGACATCCCTAGTATCCGGATTTTTAAGACTACTTTCTGTTCTAAAAACAACTTGCTGTGATAATTCCCCATCTATTGTACTTTCTATTCCTTTCTGATTTCCATTTTATCAACAAATTTGTTATCACTCATAACATCTTTCCTTAAATTGCCATTTTGTAAACGACATGGGTTGAATCTATTTAAACACTGAGAATTATAACGACTAAACCGAACATCACATCATTGTTCCTAAATTATACATAGCCTAGCTACCTATGTCTAATTCAGGAGGGATCCTGTTATGCTGGGAGCAGTTATTTATAAACCCTAAAACAAACTGATTCACCATCTACAAAAGCTGAAGGTTAGCAACTTTCTCTACATTCACCAAGTTCTCGACCGGAACCCTCATTGTTAAAATTTGTTATTAACAAACTCCTTAGTCTAACGGGTAGGTTACCCCCACAGATTTTGATATTCATGAAACCCTGGTCGTACCTTTGAAAGAAATACGACTTGACGATAAGCTAAATTCTGTCGAAAAACCAATGGAGATTTTGGATAGAGATGTCAAACAATTAAAACAAAGCCGTATTCCTATTGTCAAAGTTAGATGAAATTCTAAGAGAGGACCAGAGTATACATGGGAACGCGAAGACCAAATTCGTGCTAAATACCCTCACCTATTCGATAAGACAAATCCCAACCACTACCACATCTTAGGATTCGGGACGAATCCTGTCTAACGGGTAGGTACTGTAATAACCCGAAATTTTCGAGTTATTAACTTTCTGTAAACCCGAAGCAATTGATTATGAACTTTAATCAAGTTATTTTATTCACATTTGCATTCGAACTATTACTATATATATATATTTTTTTACTGAGAAATAACTAGTAAGATTTCAAAACAAACCCTGTGACAAAACTCACGTTCCATTTTCACTGGAACCGCACGCGTACCGACACCGTGATAGTATGGCATAAGTTTAATAGATCGAAACGAAGAATGTACAAAACAGATCGTAAAAATAAATACGAACTCGGAAATAAAAACAAGTGATATATGCCGACCCTAAAAATATAAACTCTCGAGTTAGAGATACTTAAACAGAGACAAAACTAACACGGTCTAGTGAGACCCGGGTACTTAAATTATTCACCCTACCTTAAAAATACTTATAAACATTTACAACACTACTACATTAAAATTTACATACTACCCTTAAATAAATAAATCCTTTGCTTTTTCCTCTTGATATCAACGAACACCCCCACCCCCACATATTATTTTGATTCTACTCCTTCTTCTCTTGGATCCGGTCAACGCCCCATCTCCCCATAATATAACTTTATTACTGATGCTATTCCTCCTTCTTTATTCTTGTCGACCCCCATTCCCAACTAAAAACACCATCACCTTTTCAATCCTACCTTCTACCTTAGCCTATTTTCGGCAAAACCACCATTCCCAAGACACCACCTTCCCTTGATCTATCACTATTTCCGCTCCTTCAAAACCCAGAAACAACGACCCATCACCATCCTATATTAATTCGGGTTGACCATAAATCTTTGTTCCATTCTTAAGTCACAAGACTCCCTAAGGATTAGAACCATGTGTATAAGGATTGGACACCATTTAGGAAGGTTAGAGTTTCCCCAAATCAAAAGTAGGATGGAGTCTAACTCCATTTTCATCCATAAATACCCTCATCCAGGACGCCACTCGAATCACACCAACACCATCAACACACCACAAAAACTGAGAAGTTCTCAAGTTAGGATAAAAGTGAAGGTTGTGATTCGGGTTGGAAGCTAGGATTGTTCGGGTTTTGGAGCTTTTGGATTCGGGATTAGAAAGCTTGTGTTGTGTTTGAATCATCCCTCAAAACTCAGGTTTAATCATAAATCCTTGGTTGTTATTGTTCTCCTTATTTTTTTTTGCGAGCCATATAAGTTATAGGATTGACCGGATATATATAGCCGAGTGATCTAACGGGGAAAACGTGTTTTAAAATTGTGTCTTAATTGTTGGTATAAAAGTCGAGTCATTTAAGAATTAAGGGGTGTGATTTGAGTAAGCCACTTGGCTGCTAACTTGTTAAATGATCTTGAAATGGGTAGTAGTTAGCATAGAAAGGGATTATGTTTGTGAAACTTGAGAAATGGTCGAACTCCATTAGAAAGGGCATTTAGGATTGTCGAATGAATTATGGGAGATTAGTATAACTTTTAGGCCGAGGATTTCATGTGACACTTTGTAATGTCGACCGTCGAAGAGAGTGTTTTGCATCGTGTTGTGATTTTGGTTTAGATATTGAGTCATATGGTTTAAGGTTAAAAAGGTCGATTTTGTGGCATGATTTGAGTGAGCCGTTTGGCTGTTATGTCGAACCCAAACCTTAGCCATTGCACGAGTCCAACGAGGGTCTCGGATGAGTCACGTTACGAAGTCTAAGTATCCGAGTACTTGTCCATTCGAACCCCAGTTCCTGCACTGGAGTTTACTCCTACTACCCCATAAAAATGTAAACTGCACTTCTCTTTTGTAAAAATAGGGAATGGATCTAAGTAAACCACTGGGCCAAAGCCCAGTAATCAATTCATGGTAAAAGGGGCTATTTCTTGTAAAGGGCCGCAGCCCATTATGATTTATAAAATAAAATGCAAGGTGCGTTGGGTTATAGAAAGCAAAAAGAGAAGATCTCGTTTTTTTTAAATATGATAACACTTAATAAAACCCGAACTGACATCATGTCGAATATTAGCTATTAAAATTGTGACAAAAACGACTAACCGAAATACTAAAATTGTTATACGTCAATAATATTTACGCGACAAAATAAATAGTTAACACGTGCAATAATAACATGACCGTTTTGAAAATATATATAAACTATTTTACGTTCATCAAATCTTAAATCAGAAATGCAAACTAAATTATGCCATACTAATCTAGGTCACGCGTTGGAAGCACTACCTACCATTTAAATCTATTGCATCCCGGATTACTACTACTACACCGAGGTGAGTTCATAGTCCCACATTTTACTATGTTTTCAAATCCCGTGGGGAGATACATGCTATAAATCTGAACACAAGTATTTTTCTGTTTGCTTCCCTGATTGATATTGCTAAGTTAATATTGCCTAAGTTATTACCCCGCCAAATTAAAAGTCCCTTTATCATGAACCATTAATCACTTGCGAGTGAACGCGAATTTCGTGAATAGATCTATTGGAAGTTGACATCCCATTTGTACTAGCCGGATGGATAGCCATAGTGTTAGCCGGATTGATAGACAAATGCACTTTATTCGAATTTGAGTATGGCAAAACTCCTACACCAGGGCATTTATCACCCATATCATTGCTATGATTGGGATATTTATTATTACTACCCCTACACGTTAAGGTTTGCGTTTCATGAGGCTTAGTGCAATATTTATCTATTTGATCATTACACCACAATATCATTTATTGTTTTCACTACTATCTGACTTGTGTTCAAACTATTTCAAACTATTACAAATAAAACACTGTGAATTCACTCAACCTTTGTGTTGACTTTTTAAGCATGTTTATCTCAGGTAATTAAAGAAATCTCAAGCACGGAGTTGGCACGGGCATGGAGAAAAGACCCACCTTGTTCTAAATAACTATATCATTCTTTTCAAACTCATCATCACTTTTGTGAACTACTACACCTTTTGATAACAAATATGTAATCTCTGAATATTGAGTTTTCATTGAATGATATAAAAATTTCCCTTTTTATCAAAAATCTATAATTATGACTATGACCTAGTTGGTAATACCCCGTTTAAGTCTTCCACTGCTTCATTACGATTTTCGGGGTGTTACATGTAAATGTATATATGTACGTCCTATGTATATTCTAGTGATGAATGTAGTATGTAAATGAGTTTTTAAAAGCTTGTTACTATAAATGTAAAAGACTTTAACTTATATTTATGCTTTGCTAAAGATAAACTTTATAATTATCATTAACAAAATAACAAAGATCGTAAAATATAAATAAATTTTTTAGGATGATTTTTGTATTAACAATCTCACCTTTTTTGTTGATGACAAAACATAAAGTTTATTTTTAAGCAATGGAATAAGTAAAGTGTAAGTCTTTTAAAAATATAGATTAAAACTAGTTTTGTGCAAGTTTTGAAATCAATTTTGGCATAAAATATGTATGAAATGTATAATGTATGAGTTTAATCTAATCTCCCCCTTTTTGTCGAAACAAAAAGAGGAAATGCATAGCGGAACGCGATGAATGGCCCTTGGTGATTACTCCCCCTAATTTGAAGTACCAAGTTTGATGCATAGATTTTGAGAACTTAATAGCTCCCCCTTGGATAATACTCCCCCTAATTGGAGTGCCAAGTTTATGATGCATGAATGATCTTACAAAAACAACAGTTAGTGTATGATATGCTCCCCCTTGATCAACACTCCCCTTTGCTAGGGTGCCAAAGTATATGATGCAAGGATTATGAATGCTACAAAACAAGGATTAGTACATGATAGGCTCCCCCTTGATCAGCACTCCCCGTTGCTAGGGTACCAACATATATGATCCAGGGATGAGAAATGCTACAAAATAAAGGTTAGTTGTATAAACTTAACCAAGTAGAATGATGCATGAGTACAAAGGTTCAACCAAGAGTAGTAGTTCAACCTGTTTGACTAAAAAAGTCAACTAAGTGTAATTGTTCAAACCAAGCACAAAAGTCAAACAAAGTCAATACTTCAAACCATTCATATAATGATGCAAATGTTAGTAGTTCAATCCAACCAAGATAATGCAAATTAAGTGATCGCACACAAGCATTAACACAACATCCTTCATTTGAAAATTACTTGTGACCAAAGTCACAAATTAAGGTGTTACAAAATAAAATAAAAAATAACCTAAACTAAAGGTCCTAAAAGTCCTATAATAGAAAAACAATAGAGAAAATCCTGTCGTCTAGGATGTGGAGGATGGGAAAGAGCATTTAGGCGCTCTACGATGTGGTTCAAAATGTACCGCATTTCATTTTGTAACTCTTGAACCAAAATGTTGGTTCGTTGATATAAGTGGGCGGTCCTCTCACACATGGAACATCCATGTCTAGGTGGTGGAAGGGTTGGTTCATTAGTTGGTGGTGGTGGTGGTTCGTTGTTTGTTGGTAGAGGTGGTGGAATGTAGGTTGGAGACATGATGGAAGCTAGTAGAGTGGATTGTAAATCCATGGCTTCATCTAGTTGGGAATCTACCATGTTGGAGAAGGCGTAGAGGCGGTTGAGTTCCTCATTGATCTTGCCTTGGGTGTGAGGTTGGTTTATCCACATTCCCTTATCAATGGCTTGGAGGGTGGATGTTGGTGAAAGAGGTTGAGGTTGCGGTTGTGGTGGTGCTTGATCACGGTAAAGAGGACCGTGAATATCCCTATAGATGGGATGGAAGAGGAGTGGTTCTTGAGCCTTAAAAGGCATAGGTGGTGGATTTGTGGACCTAGGAGGAAGGTCTTCAAGAGTTTCTAAATATGGGTGAGGTGATGTTGGTGGAGTTGCAAACAACTCAATAGGCTGAAGTTGGGGTGAATGTGGAGGTGATGGTGATCTAGTTGGTTGAGATGGAGCGGGTGGTGGTGTGGTAGCTACTGGAGTTATGGTTGGTGGTGGACTGTTGACCTTTCAATGGGGACACATACGACCTTTCACATGGTATCAGCCAATATTTGATCCTCTTTTTCCCTTTCTTCATCTCGGCTGTATACTTTTTTTTTTTCTTCCTTTTTCTTCAACCCAATCATGTCTTCTTCTGGTCCATCAGCCACTCTTCCGCTACACTCTCTCCTACACTTCATCCCTATCAAACTAACCTCTACAAACTACTTATCATGGTGTCATCAGATCCAACCTGTCTTGTCGATGCAGCACCTTAACGGTCACATCGACGGCTCCAAAACCCAGCCGCTCGAAACCATTACTTCTGATGACAAGGTCGTTACAAACCCTGAATATACGGCCTGGTTCGAGGCTGATCAGTCTGTCCGTCTCCTTATTCAATCTTCTCTTTCTGAAGAAGCTATGTCGGAAATTATTGGTTTAACAAACGCTCGCCAGATCTGGCTTGCTTTGGAGGCTGCCTTCTGCCACCGTTCTACTGAACGTATGCATACCCTGCGTGATACGCTTCGTCAATTACAGAAAGGCTCATCCACCGTGACCGACTATGGGCGTAAGTTTAAATCCTTGTGTGACCAGTTGGCCGCCATTGGTCACCCGGTGTGTGAAAGTGACAAATGTCATTGGTTCCTTTGCGGCCTTGGATCTGCGTACGAAAATTTCTCCACTACTCACCGTGCTATATCGGCTACTATTACATTTCGAGATCTGCTTGCCAAGGCCGAGAACCAGGAGCTTTTCATACAGTCCATTCACGGCTCGTCTACTCCTCAAGTGTCTTTTGTGGCCCAACAGAACAGATCTGGTAACTCCTATAAACACTCTCAACAGTCTTCTTCAACTAATCGTGGTCGCGGTCGTGGTTCGGGTCGTGGCCGTGCCCGACGACCACCCCATTGCCTCTTATGGCCTATTCTTCTTCTTCTTCTGGATCAGACTCTGCGGTATCCAATGAATCATCATGTTCTTTTAAATCATGTTCAGATAAAATTGATGAACTTAAGTCTAGCAATGGAAATCTTAAAAAGGAAAATGAAATACTTAAGTTAGACAATCTCAGTTATGAATATGGTTTAAAGAATTTAGAAGAGAAATTGGAATTCTATAAAAAGACTTAAATTGAATATCTTGATCAAATCACTATTCTTAAAAATGAGCTTATTAAGAAAGAAGATGAGATTAAGGTACTTATGGGAAAAGTAGAGGAGGCTGAACAGGCTAGAGATTTAGCTAAGAATGAGACTGAAAAACATGTTGTTCGGATAGAAAAACAACAATTTGCTACTGACATTCTTAGTAAACCAATAGGAAGGCACTTTGCTGATTCAGGTAGTGGACTAGGGTACAATGCTGTTGCTCACCCTAAGAAACTTAGTGCTCATGCCCCTCCTACTAGGACATTGACTTTCATATCTGAGTCTGGGGATAAACCTGTAGGTGAAACTAGTAAACCTGTAGAAGAAACTAGTGAAACTAACAAAGAGTCACCTAAGGTTGAGTTAAAGAAGTATGAGCAACCACCCCTGATTGAAGATTGGGAGTCTGACAGTGATGATGGGATTGTAGAATCTGATTCAACCTCTAAGAACAAAAAGAAAGAAATTCCTGCTGTTGTTGAATCACAAGTACCTAGAGCTAAAAAGGTTGAGTTTGTTAAGCCTAAGCTAGGTAAAGGTATCTCTAGGAAGATGGCTGAGTTTGACAATACACCTAGAGTATATCCTAAGAGAACTAATAACTTGCCTAGGGGAAACCAGAGAAATTGGAACAACCTAGTTTCACAAAAATTAGGGACTGATTTTCAACTATTTAAAAAGGCATGTTATAGTTGTGGTAGTTTTGAACATTTGCAAGATGAGTGTTATTACTATCAAAAATCAGTGTGGAACCAATATACAAGGGTGAACCATAGAAACTTTGGTAGAAAGACTCACCCACATCCCAAAAGAAACATGGTTCCTAGGGAAGTTCTGATGAGAGATGGTACTTCTAGAGTTATCTCTCCTATTGCCCCAAATGTGCCCATAAAGAAGAATATAGATAACTCTGCTGTTCAGTCAAACCCTGCTGTTCCAGCAAACTCTGCTGTTCAGGCAGACTCTGCTGTTTTGCCTAAAGTTGTGACTGATACTGTTGTGGGCAACCATTTTTATGCTGTTAAAGCCTCAGCTTGCTGGGTCTGGAAACCAAAAGTTAAAGTTTTAGATCATGTTCTCAGACACAGCAGTGCACCAATGCAGTTGAAGAAATTTGACTACTTTGATGCACAAGGTAGATCCAAGTCAGTAATGGCTTGGGTCCCCAAGAGAAACTAATTCTCTTACTTTTTGTGCAGGGCAATCTACAAAAGGAGCTAAAGGACAAATGTATTTTTGATAGTGGATGCTCTTCACATATGACTGGAGACCAAAGCAACTTGGAGAATTTTGAAGCTTTGGATGGTGGTTATGTAGCCTTTGGAAATGATCCTAAAGGAGGTAAAATAGTTGGTCAAGGCATCATCAGAACTGGAAAGTTGGATTTTGAGAAAGTGTATTTGGTGAATGGTCTCAAGTTTAATCTTTTTAGTGTCTCACAAATGTGTGACAGGAAGAATTTTGTTCTTTTTACCGACACTGAGTGTCTTGTTTTGTCTCCTGACTATAAGATACTTGATGATAAATTGGTTCTTCTTAAAGTCCCTAGACATGACAATATATACAGTGTGGATATAAAGAATATTATTCCTAAAAGAGATTTGACTTGTCTGTTTGCCAAAGCCACTGTTGATGAATCCAAACTATGGCACAGAAGGCTTGGGCATCTGAACTACAAGGCTATGAACAAGTTGGTGAAAGGGAACTTGGTCAGAGGATTGCCTTCAAAGGTCTTTGAGAATCCTGAAGTTTGTGTTGCTTGCCAGATGGGAAAGCAACATAGAGCTTCCTGTAAGTCCAAACTGGTGAATTCTATAACTGAACCTTTGTTTATGTTACACATGGACTTATTTGGACCTACATATGTGAATAGTTTAAATAAAAAGATGTATGGTTTAGTGGTCACTGATGACTATAGTAGGTTCACTTGGGTATTCTTTTTAGCTTCTAAGGATGAGACTGCAGGCATTCTTAAGGCTTTTATTACCAGGATAGAAAACCTATTTAATCATAAGGTCAAAGTCATCAGATGTGATAATGGAACTGAATTTAAGAACAAGGTGATGAATCAGTTCTGTGAGGAAAAGGGTATAACTAGACAATTTAGTGTAGCTAGAACTCCTCAGCAAAATGGTGTGGCTGAGAGAAGGAATAGGACATTAATTGAAGCTGCCAGAACTATGTTGTCAGAGTCTAAGTTACCCACTATCTTTTGGGCTGAAGCAGTCAACACTGCTTGTTATGTGCAGAATAGGACTAAGATAGTTAAGCCTCATAACAAGACCCCCTATGAGTTATTGCATGGTAGAAAACCTATGATAGGTTTCTTAAGACCATTTGGGTGTCCTGTTACTATTTTGAACACCATTGACCACTTAGGAAAGTTTAGTGAGAAAGCAGACATAGGTTTCTTTGTTGGTTACTCTACTGAAAGTAAGGCTTTTAGAGTTTTTAATCAAAGGACTGGGCATGTAGTTGAAAATTTACATGTGACTATTAGAGAAACCACACCTAATGTTGATGGAAAAGGACCTGACTGGATGTTTGATATTGATTCTTTAACCAAAAGTATGAATTATCAACCAGTTGTTGCAGGTACTACTAACATGTCTGCAGGTACACAAACTAACCCTAATGCAGGTACACAAGCACAGAAGGATGGATCTGCAGAGGAGTTTGTGTTGATTGAAAAGTGGAAGTTTGATCAGTATTTCTCTCCAACAGCTAAAGAAGGAAAAAGTTCAGGTGGTGATGCTGTACATAAGGAAATACCAAAGGTTAATGCAGAAGGTGATGATGAACCTGCTCATGATGATAAGGAAAGAAGTGTAGAGTCACAAGTTGATGGAATTCAAGGGAATAAACCGAGCAGCAGTTCTCTTAACTCTGCTGCCAAGTCTAAACACTCTGCTGTTAAGCCAAAGCACTCTGCTGTTAAGGCAAAACACTCTGCTGTTCAACTTGGTAACTCTGCTGCTGAACTCAAAGACTCTACTGATAAAGATGGTGATTCTTCTGATGATTCTTCTGATGATATGCCCGAATTGGAAGAAGTGTATGTGGATACTGATGATGATGTTGTTGATGTTTTTGGTACTGAAGGTGATTTATCAAACTTGGAGACTGATATACCTGTTAGTCCTACACCAACAACAAGAATCCACAAGATTCACCCAAAGGAGCAGATTATTGGTGATGTTCACTCTGCTGTACAGACAAGAAGTAAATCAAAGGGGTTGAGTGATTTGCTTGATCAGGGATTATTTGCTCAGACACTTAAGAAGAGGTATAGCCACAAGGATCTACAAAACTGTATGTTTGCCTGTTTCTTATCTCAGGAAGAACCCAAGACCATTCACAAGGCTATGAAGGATGAAAGTTGGGTTGAAGCTATGCAAGAGGAGTTGCTGCAGTTCAAGCTTCAGGAGGTCTGGACATTGGTGGCTTTGCCAAATGGAAAAAGGGCAAGTGGTACAAAATGGGTGTTCAGATGCAAGAGAGATGAAAGAGGGATTGTTGTCAGAAACAAGGCTAGATTGGTGGCTCAGGGATACACTCAGGAAGAAGGTATAGACTATGATGAGGTATTTGCTCCAGTTGCAAGATTGGAGGCTATCAGACTTTTCTTGGCATATGCCTCATACAAGAATTTTCCTGTGTATCAAATGGATGTGAAAAGTGCTTTCTTGTATGGAAAGATACCTGAAGAGGTTTATGTGATGCAACCACCTGGGTTTGAAGATCCTAAGTATCCTGACAAGGTCTACAAGGTAAAGAAAGCACTGTATGGATTACATCAAGCTCCTAGAGCTTGGTATGACACCTTATCCTAATATTTGTTGAATAATGGTTTTAGCAGAGGAACCATTGATAAAACATTGTTCATTAAGAAAGACAAAAAGGATATCCTACTTGTTCAAGTTTATGTAGATGATATCATTTTTGGGTCTACAAATAAGGTGTTATGTGAAGGATTTGAGAAGCTAATGCACAGTAGGTTTGAGATGAGTTCTATGGGAGAGTTGACTTTCTTTTTGGGGCTTCAAGTCAAGCAGATGAAAGATGGAATTTTTATTAGCCAAGACAAGTATGTGGCTGATATGTTGAAGAAATTTGGATTCCAGGATGTGAAGGCAGCCAAGACACCTATGGATAAGAATAAACCTTTGCTCAAGGATGAAGATGGAGTAGAGGTTGATGTACATCTGTATAGATCCATGATTGGCTCATTGATGTATCTGACTGCTTCAAGGCCAGATATCATGTTTTCTGTGTGTGCCTGTGCTAGATTCCAAGTGTCCCCAAAGGTTTCACACTTGGAAGTAGTCAAAAGAATTTTTAGGTACCTAAAGGGTCAACCAAAACTTGGTCTTTGGTATCCTAATAATTCACCATTTGACTTGATAGCATACTCAGATAGTGACTATGCTGGAGCTACTGTGGATAGAAAATCAACTACAGGAGGCTGTCAGTATCTTGGTCATAGGCTTATCTCTTGGCAATGTAAGAAACAAACAGTGGTAGCCAATTCAACAACTGAAGCAGAATATGTTACTGCTTCTAGCTGCTGTGGACAGGTGCTCTGGATTCAGAACCAGCTGCTGGATTATGGGTACAATTTCATGAACACAAAAATTTTTATTGACAACAACAGCACAATGTGTATTATAAAAAATCCTGTTTTTCATTCTAAAACAAAACACATAGAGATAAGACATCATTTTATTAGAGATTGTTATGAGAAAAAGTTAATTCAAGTGGTTAAAATTCATACTGACAACAATGTTGCTGATTTACTTACAAAATGTTTTGACATCAGTAGATTTCAGTTTCTAGTTGCTAGTATTGGCATGATCAATCTTTAACTATTTTAACTATCTTATCTCTGTATGATTTTGTAAAATTTTGTAAGGATTTGTGCTGTTGATTTGTCATTATCTTGTGTTTAGTTAAAGTCTGCTGTTTAGTTGGTTTGTTGCTATGCTACTCTGCTGCTATTATGGAATATTCTTGTTTGTGTTTGTTGTTTGCAACTAACCTTTTGCAGATACATATACAAATACTCAAGTAAAGCAAGGAAAATTAAAAGGTTCATTCATTCCATAAGCAAAGTACAGAGACAGTTTTCTTACAAACATCACTCAAAAGAAAAGTTCAAAAGACATCAAGCTACAAAGATTCACAACCTACATCTTAGCAAAATCAGGCATGACCTTGCTTCGTGGTCCCCTAGTGCCCATGGCCTCAAAAACCTTTGGGCAGGGGAGTGCAAGCACTACTGGACGAGGAGGTGGAGTTTGCTGCTGACTGGTGGAGGGAGCTGCTTTCTTCTGCTGGTTGTTCTTCTTTAGCACAGAGGGTTTCTTCTCAACCGGACTTGGCTTTGGCTGAGGAATGTGGACACTCTTTGCAAATTCGGATGCGGCTTTCTCCATCTGCTTCTGTAGTTCAGCTGTTATTGGATGTTTTGGAGGGATGATCTCCCAAGCTCCTTGGTAGTAAGTCATGTGTTTTGGCCAACCTTGTTGTTTCCCAGGCCAATCAGCTGTTTCGTCATCGCTTGATTCTTCAAATGACGATGGTGTCGATGGAAGTGGATCGGAGTATGAATCTTCCTTGATTGCTTTTCCTTTGTTTTGCGATGTGGATGCATTCTTAGGAAAGTAACTAGCCCAACCTTTTGAGTCCTCCGATGATGAATCTGAAGATATTTCGATGATTGGTGTTTTTGATGAACTCATGTTGGATTGGTGTTAAGTTAGGGTTTGGAATTGGGGATTTGCTTTAGTGATTAAGGATTTATGGAGTTTAATGTGAGGTTGGTATGATATTTAAGGAGGTGATTTTTAACGATTTTGGGATTGTTGACTTTCGGTCAATACTTTCATAACTCTGCTGATGAGTTTGAAAGTTGAAGGGTCAAACTGAAAAATTTTGGCGCGTTCTTAACCCTAATTGAATCAAAAAGGTATCTTTTACCCAATTGATTTCATTACGCTCTAATTGCTTCAAACTTACACTCAATTCTCACTCAAACACAACAATTCATATCATTTCACCCCAAACCCCCAAATCCAATGGCTCGAAGAACGTTTCCGGAAGAACACAATCAGATAGCGTTTCTCAGTAAGGTTAATGCAGCGGATGAATTTTACGAGGTTATGGATTTTCTGGGTTCGTCTAAGTTAAGGTATGCATTAACAGTTGCCCCTACAATTTACAAATCTCATATGAGACAATTTTGGTCAACTGTTAGATTGGATGTCTTAGATGGTGAGGAACGACTGGTAGGTAGTGTAGATGGGGAGGACATTGTAGTTAGTGAAACCACAATTAAGAGAAGTTTGAGATTGTCAGGCACCCCAACACCCCCTACTATAACCCCAGAAGTTGTGATGGTTGAACTTGAGACTTTTGGTTATGAGAGACCTGAGAATAGTGGAACATTTTTGAAAGGTCGTATGTGTCCCCATTGGAAGTTTTTACTGCATACTTTACAACATTGCTTGTTTCCTAAGATAGGTGGGTGGAGTGAATTTAATGCATCTCAGGCAATGGCTTTAGTATGTTTAGCTACAGGGAAGCCCTATGATTTTTCTGTTATGATATTTGAGGGGATGAAGAAATTTGTTAAGAAGAAGTTCTACTTATACCCTAGGTTTCTACAACTTATAATAAACAAACAGCTAAGGGAACCTTTGAGGCATTCACAAATTGAGCCCTGTAGTAGAATGGCCATCAAGATGTTTGCATTTTTGAAGAAGAATGGGAAAGGATTTTCTGGTGTTATTACTCCCTTAACTGAGCATATCTTGAATGTAGTGGCTGAAGTGCATGAGGATGAAGAGGCTGGAACACCCACAGCTTCCCATCACACATCCTCATCAACAAGTTTAAATGAATCATCTTCCACTGAACCACAACCTACCCAATCACCTAGGAATTCACAAAATGAGAACATTGTGCACCCTCAGGCCAATGTTAGTATGGTAGCAGATGAGGCTGGTACAGGTGGTGGAGGTACCATGATGGAAGAGGCTGGCACTACTGTTTCCAACTTAGTAGTTGAACAGGACAGTGCTAACATACTTAAGACCTCAACCATGGCAACATCCTTTGTAGAAGGTTCTCAGGAACCTGATACAACTGGTGGTAACCCCAGCCAAATGGCTTTTATGGGGGGCTCAGATGTTCATCCTAGGGATGAGACTGAGTTTATGTCCAAAGATTCACCTCTCAGAGAAGGTAACACATCTCGAAGTGATGAGGACAGGGATGAACATATTGAATTGATGGACACTTATGTACATATTGACATTGCAAATGATACACCTCTCGGACCAGGTCACACAGGTCGAAGTGTTGATGCTAGAATTGAACTTGAAACTGATGATTTGACGGCTAACACACCAGTACAAAATGACAATTCCAATGATCAACCTCTCGGGTCAGGTTACACAGACCGAAGTTGTGAGGATATCATGAAACAATTGAAAGAATTGACGGAAAATTGTACAAAATTGTCACAGGAGGTGCTTGATCTAAGAAAGGAGTTAAAGACAGTCAGAGCTACTCAAGGTGCTGAAATAAGGAGGCTTAAGCTACGGGTTACACATCTTGAGGGGAGGCTCAAGAAGAGGTCCAAACCAAGTTTGGGAGAGGTTGCTTCCAAACAGGGGAGGAATGATGAAGAGGCTGTTATAAATGATCAAGAGGATGTGATAGGTTCAGGGGAGGTAGAAAAGGATGGTGTAAAAGATTCAGTGGAGGTTGAAGTTGTAAAAGACTCTGTTGTTGAAAATGTTGGTGAAAAGGGTGACTCTGCTGGTGCAGAACACTCTGCTGATGAAGTTGCTGGTGCAGAAGAACACTCTGCTGATAGGTTGAATGTTTCTGCTGAAAATACAGAGAAAAGTGCTGGAGTTAAGAACTCTGCTGATGATGAATCAGATGATGAACAGTTAACCTTAGCTCAAGTGCTGCTGAACATGCACAAAGAAACTAAAACACCTACACCATCACAAACACAACCTGTTGCTGACTCTGCTGAAGAACTTGTAAGAAAGAAAGAGTTGGCTGATGAACAAGCTCAAATTGTTCAGGATGAAGAGTATGCTAGAAGAGTTGCAGCTGAAGAAGAAGGAAATCAGACTGAACTTATGGAAAGCTCTTCATTTAAAGAGATTAGTCAAGAAGAATTAGATGAGCAGTTGCAATATTTCATTGAGTCTGATATGATTGTCAGAGGTGAAGCTAGGCTGATATCAAATGATGAACAGTTGGATGGTACTGAAAAGACAGAAGAGCTTGTTGCTTTTATTCTCAAAAAGAATGGATTAGCTAAGTGGGAAGAGCTGATTAAGAGGATAACAGAAGCACAGAAGCATGGTTATAAACCAAAGTCAGCTTCAAGGAAAGCATTGGTTACTGACATGAAATACTATTTGAAGAATGCTAGAAACTATCAGATGAAGGATTTCAAAGGAAAGCCAGATCACTTAATTGAAAAGGAATTTTATGAAACTTATGCTCAGCTTAATCCAAGAAAAGTTTCTGACAAGAAGAGAAATCCAGAAGTTATGGGATCTGACAATCTAAAAGCATCTGGGAGTGGAAGTGTGTCAAAGTCTGTAGTATCTGATGCTGAGAAAGAGAAAGAAGTTGTTGTTGAAACTGAAGAAATGACTGAATCCTCTGCTGGTACAAAGAGATATAGAAGGAGAGTAAAGCAGGTGAGTAGGAAGAAGAGAAAAATTCAGTCAGTAGTGATGAGTGATTCTGAGGAAGAGGAGAAAGAAGATAGTGATTCAGGGAATGAAGAAGTGACTGCAGATGAGATGAAAGGGGTTATGGATCTCACAGTTCATGAACCTCAAGAAGAGCCTGAGTTACTTAATGAAGTACCTTTATCAGTAAAATATCCAATAATTTCATATTCACATGATATTTTAGCTGATAGTAGTGTATGCTGGATAGTAAAGAGATCAAATGGTTCAAGTGTGGGGTATATTAGTTTTTCTCAAATGCTGCACTATATGGATAGAGATGATATTACTCAACTCTGGAATTTGTACAAGATGAGGTATGGAGATACTAGACCAGAGATAGTGTATGAGAGGCTAAATTATTACTACTTGAGGAACATGTTTGAACCAGATGAGAAAAGTATTGAATGGAGGAAGTTACTGAGCTCTACAGTTCAGAAGTGGTACTTATATCAAAGTTGTGGAGTTCATGTTTTGTCTTGTATAGGTGTGACTGTGTATATGCTTGTGGAGAAGGATTATGTCATCAACAACAGTACATCTATTCTGTATCAAATGTTGCAACCTGGAAAGTTGACACTTCAAAGACCATTTGATTCAGATAATCAAGCAAAAGAATTGATTGAGAAATACAAACAGTTGCTGGTATCACAGGTTTCAAAACAGTAAGGTGTTTGGAAGCATCCTCCTGGTGGTTATCTGGGATTAAGGAAACTTGATGATTTTTGGAGAAAAATATCAAGTTTAGGGGAGGATTGTTGGGTCTGAAATGCTGCTGATTGGAGAATTACAACTCTGCCGGATAGTTATGTAACTCTGCTGATTAGCATAAGAACTCTGCTGTTTTGATAACTCTGCTGTTTTGGTATAATAGGCATATTGTAACTCTGCTGCTAGCTCACGAGGACTCTGCTGCTAGAAGGATTACTCTATTGCTTATTAATTATGTAAAGTATGTTAAGATAAGTATAGAAAAGATATGTATGAATATTTTACTTGTATAGGAAGTCTTGTAAATCGACTAGAACTCCTCATGCTATAAAAGGAGGTTCTAGGGTTAGAGTTAGAGGTCGATTGATTAATTATCTTAGCATACGTATTATTGTTTTCACTTCAAGGTTTCTTGTAACCCTATTGCTATTCAGAGCAATCGTTATTAATATAATTGAAGTGTTGTTGGATAATTCGTTTGTGTTTTCTTCTTAAGATCAAATATTAGTTTCCGCATAATATTTGATATACAACCTAAGATCAGTTTCTATACCGATTACTTTAGATTTATCTAAGGTAGTTAATAAGATCGTGAAGCTCAACTGGGATCAACAATATGAGGTGGTGTTGGAGTTGATAATGTGAGGAAGTTTTCATTAGCTATAGGTGAGGAAATGTTCAATGGTGAAGATTCTTCTGATGAAGAATTGAGATTCATTAAACAACAAGGTCTGACACTCATTCGAGCCATCTTTCTGTGTGGTCTGCTTGTGGATGAGTTGTTTGACTTAGGCATTATTGAGAATAGAAGTGATGGTGATATATGCAGAAATTACTATTAGAAATGATGGTGAAGGTGTGAATTGTAATCATCCTAATGCTTCTAATTTATAGGCAGTAAGGTTTATGGAAGGTTGTGTTTGGATGTGATGTTGATCCATAGAGAAATGTTGCTTCCTAATGATTTGGAAAAAGAAAATGAACTTGTCATATCACCAAAGTCAATCCATAGAGATGGAGTTGAGTAAGTTTGAGAAGATATGCAGTAAATGGAAAGGTTGAGTGGGAAATCTAGTGATGTGATTGATTCACGGATTGCAAGGAACCAATTTGAGGGGTCCTTGCTTGTTAGAGAAAGGTAACTTGAGTGAAAATTTGAATTTTCAAATTTTGGTGGGAAATTGTGTTCCTATTGATCTAATGTTGCTAAGATGATCCTAATGTGATAAAGTATCAGTAAAATTATCCTAAGAACTAGAATTAATGATCTAAAGTGCGGGATTATATGGGAAATTTTAAAAAAATAGTTGTTGATCCGTGGAGCCAAACGATAACAAAGGCAGACCCCTGTTTTTGGTTCCGCGGAATCCGTTGGGCTTATTTTGGCGGAGCCAAAAATTTCAACAGACGGAACCCGAATTTTGGTTCCGCAATATCCGCCGATCGAAAAATCTTTACAGAGCGGAATTCTAATTACCCGAAACCCGTTGAAATCCTGAAAATTATCCTAAATCATATGTAATTAATTAGTTGTGGTCGACTAAAAACAAAAACACAGGTTCTAACACATGGTAACATATAGATCAAACGGATGATTTTGAACTTACCATATATGGATGTTAAGCCAAACAGTGGCTTAAACACGGAAAATTGATAACTATAAGTTTTATCGTTCTGCATTGTCAAGTTAGTTCACATAGATGTTTAACAACAAGATAATATCCTAAAAACATAACAATTCAACACATTATTGTTTCAAATTATTTGTACTAAACACTCCCTATTTCCTCACTGCTTGTTGATTTCTTGTTGAGCTTAATTATCTAACACCCAATGTTCTTCATCATTCCTCTTGTTTTTTTGAACTCCTCATATTGGTTCTCAATAGGTGGAAGTTGGCTCAAATATTCCGGAGGAGGAATCCTAGAATTAGGCAATCTTTCATCCTCACTTACGGATGATGATGATAAGGAGGTTGGAGATGAGCAATATTTCCTTTTGACACCACTACTCTATGGTCACTTAGGGGTACAAAAGTATGGGGGATGAGAGAGTAGTATGGGAGGAAACCTCTAACGTTAGGAGGAATGGGTGCAAAAGCTCTATAGAGACGGGTGAGGAGCATCCTGTAAGGCATGTCGGTGGTTCCTAACACTAGAATGTCGGCCATTCTCTTGGCGACATAGTAAGCTAGGTTGAAGGGTTGATGGGTGGACACACAATAGAGCATATAACAAATACTAGCATTGAGATGATCCCTATTTCCTATGGTGCATAAAACGTTTGCCCTAAGAATTTCTTTCAACTTCTTGAATTGGGGTCTAAGCTCGTTTAGCTCCATGCCAAACGGGTCTTGATTTACTTAACAACCTAGTTGGTTGGTCCTAGTGTGGGTGTTCCTAGGGAAAAAGAGAAGATCATGGATAGTCTCTTTGGGAGTCAATGGTGTGTCATATGGAGGCATACGATCAAAAATGGAATCGAGGATTGACAATGACCACTTGTCGGTGTAAAGACAAGTACCTACACCCGGAATTCCTAAGACTTCCATGAATTGGTTCAAAGGGATGGTGAATTCGTGTTGGTTGACTTTGAAATGGATACTTATGAGACCATAGTCATTGGAACTAAGAACGACACTAGCATAGAATTCTATCACAAATCTAGGGACTATAGGTTCATCTATGTCCAAAAGACAATCAAAGTTGATGGCGGCTAGTTGTTTTTATTGGTTTGTTCTAAAAATGAGGGGTATATGGTTCTACCCTCGTGTACGTACCTCTTTTCTAAGGCCTTAAATATCTTAACTTGGTCGTTTGAGAGTCCTTTGGTTTTATGGTGTTTAGGGAGGTAGTTTAGGGTGTCTTTGTGGTCGTAGTATGTTGCAGGAGGCATGATGTTATCCTAGACACGAAAATTACATAGTTTAGTTAAAACTAACAAGAATACGTATGTAAAGTTCTAGTGTGCGCCTACATGGGGACAATATTGCGGTGTAGTTATCTCGACTCCTTTTAATGCATGATTTTTTTTGTTGCAAATTTTGTAACAAAACGAGAGATAACCCAAACGCTCCTAATTCAATGTAGCTTCGATTGAATGTACCCGAAAATACATATTAGTTATGTATTCCCTTTTGCATTCAAGAGACATTATGCAAATGATGTTTAAAACATAACGTTTATATTTGTATGAACAATGTTTTTCCTAATCGTGAGAAGATTTTTGCAAGAATTTGACATGGGGTTTTTGGTGAATTATGATAATGTCCTAAAAGATGCAATTCCTAACTATGGAAAATATGATTTAATATGTAATTCAGTGAATATGCTTCATGATTTTACAAAAAGTATGCATAAACCCCAAGTTTTGATTTTGTGCAAGAAATAGAAATCCTAGACTCAGATTAGGAATGTAGATATAGTTAGGATACTTACAGTGTAGATTAAATTACAAGTTTGTTGAAGGGGAAGACCTAAATTCCGAGAATGAGGTGCTATAGGTCTAGTTTGTGTTTCTTGTATGTTTTTCGGAAATGTGAGAAGAGGGTGTTTGTCTGATATAATAAAAACAATCTCAGGAAACCACGGATTTGGCGAAACCAAAAAGTGGGTTTCGTCCTTGTTGTTGATTGGTTCCGTGGGAACCTTTTGACAAGTAATTGTTTTTGACATGTTTGGTTAAGCTAAGGTTTAAGCCAAGGTTCTAACTACACATTTGGTTCCATTAATCCTAAACCAAGTCTAAGAAAGTTAAAGGGTACTCTCTTAAGAGGTTTTGTGAGAATATCGGCAATGTTGTCCTCTGAGGATACTTTCTCGATTGAGATGTTTCCTTTTTGAACATTGTCGCGAAGAAAGTGGTGACGAATTTCTATGTGTTTGGTTCTAGCATGTTGAACTGGATTTTTGCTAAGGTCGATAGCTCCTTTGTTGTCGCAAAAGATAGGAACGTCGTTGAGTTGAATTCCATAGTCAACGAGAGCTTGTTTCATCCAGAGAGCTTGTTGGCAAGCTTTTCCTGCTGACACGTACTCGGCTTCAGTTGTTGATATTGCTAGGGCCGTTTGTTTCTTAGCAAACCATGAGGTGAGACAATGCCCAACAAAAGTACAAATACCACTTGTACTTTTTCTATCGACATAGTCACCGGCATGGTCTGAGTCGGCATACACTATGGTTTCGACACCCGTTCCTTTGGGATACCATAATCCTAAATGTGTAGCACCTTTAATATATCTAAATATTCGTTTGACGGCTTCAAGATGGGATGTTTTAGGATCTTCTTGAAAGCGAGCACATAGACAAACACTAAACATGATGTCCGGTATACTAGCCGTGAGATAGAGTAAAATACCAATCATTCCTCTATATTTAGTGCTATCTACGGATTCACTTTCTTCATCCTTAGTGAGTTTGGTTTCGGAGGACATGGGTGTTTTCATGGGTTTGGAATCTTCAAGACCAAATTTCTTAAGCATATCTTTGATGTACTTAGATTGGTTGAAGAATATCATATCTTCTAATTGTTTTATTTGGAGTCCTAAGAAAAAGTTTAGTTCTCCCATCATACTCATTTCAAACTCGTCATGCATGATTTTTGAGAAATCATCGCATAGCTCTTGACAAGTTGATCTGAATATGATGTCATCCGCATATATTTGAACTATGATTATATGTGATCCCTTTTTCTTAGTGAAAAGAGTGTTGTCTACTAGGCCCATGGTATACTTATGTTCAACTAGGAAGGTCTTAAGTCGATCATACCATGCTTTTGGTGCTTGCTTAAGTCTGTATAAAGCTTTTTTAAGTTTGTAGACATGATTAGGTTTTTCAAATTCGGTAAAGCTGGGAGGTTGTGCGACATACACTTCCTCATTAATAAAAGCATTAAGAAATGCACTTTTAACGTCCATTTGGAATAGTTTAAAGTCATGTGCACATGTATATGCAAGTAGTATTCTAATTGACTCGAGCCTAGCTACCAGTGCAAATGTTTCATAGTAGTCTACACCTTTTTGTTGATTGTAGCCTTGAGCTACTAGCCTAGCTTTGTTCTTAGAAACTACACCATTTTCATCCATTTTATTTCTAAACACCCATTTTGTTCCAATTATGGTTTGACATTTAGGTTGAGGGACTAATGTCCAAACATCATTTCTAACCAAATTTGTTTAGTTCTTTTTGCATTGCTATAACCCAAGATTCATCTTTTATGGCCTCATTTATATTTTTGGGCTTAATTGTTGAAATGATACAAAAGAAATTACTTTGATTTTGAAGTTTTGATCTTAAGGTTCTTTCATTAATTTCTCCTATGACCTTATCTAATTGATGACTTCTAGATTCTTTGATGTTGACTATTTCCTTATTTAAAGGTTCATCTTCTTTATCATTATCTAGATTTTCTTGTTTTTTTTACCATTTGAATTTCAACTAATTCATCATTTACCAAAGGTGATATCTTAGAGGGAGGTGGACTTTCGTCGAATGTTACGTTCAATGATTCCTTGACTTTTGAGGTTTCTTTGTTCAAGACAATGTATGCTTTACTATTTTGTGAGTATCCAAGGAATACACCTTCATAAGACTTTGGGTCAAACTTGGTGAGGTAATCCTTAGTATTTAAAATGAAGCACTTGCTTCCAAAAACTCTAAAATATCCTAAAGTAGGCTTTTTGCCTCTATAAAGCTCATAAGGTGTTTTATTCAAAAATGGACTTATTAGGACTCTATTTAAGATGTATGTGGATGTGTCAACGGCGTTACACCAAAACTTTTGTGGTATATTTTGTTCATTTAACATTGTTTGACTCATTTCTTAAAGTGTTCTATTTACGGTCTACTACGCCGTTTGATTGAGGAGTTCGAGGAGCCGAGAAATTATGTGTTATGCCATTAGCATCACAAAAAGCTCCAAATTGAGTTTCGTTATTGAATTCACGACCGTGGTCGGTTCTAATTGACACAATGTTATTTCCTATTTGATTTTGAATTTTCTTAATTAGAATTTCAAATTTATCAAATGCTTCATTTTTAGTTTTCAAAAACTTAGTCCAAGTATACCTAGAATAATCATCTACTATTACCAAAGTGTAGAAGTTTCCTCCATAACTTTGTATAGCGGATGAACCAAACAAATCCATATGCATTAGTTCTAAACACCTAGATGTGGACACCATGTTTTTAGCCTTATGGCTATTATGAACTTGTTTCCCAATTTTGCAAGCATCATAAAATTGTTGGTCGTATTTCAACTTGGGTAGGTTCTTAACGAGTTCCTTAAATGATAGAGATTGGATGAGTTTCATAATGGCATGGCCTAAGCGTCTATGCCACAGAGTTTAGTTTTCGTCTAAGGAGGTGAGACAAAGTTTATCTTTAGATATTTTTCTAATTTCATAACGTAAACGTTATTCTTCAAAACACATTTTCCTACGGTTATGCCATTTTTAAGTATCTTACTTCCGTTTTCACTGAAAAGGACGTCATACTTTTTACGGCATACTTGACTAATACTAAGCAAGTTAAAACCTAAGTTATCTACATGAGTAACATCATCAATAGTGAGAGAGTCATGAGAGATTGTACCTTTTCCGATGATTTTATTTTTAAGCTTGCTACCAAACGTAACATTACCTCCGTCGTACACTTGGTAGGTTGAGAAAAGGCTTTTTTTTCCCGTTATGTGCCTTAAACACCTGCTATCTTTTATCCACTCATCCGGTTCTAACCCAACTTTCAAGCATACCTAAGTTAAAGAAAAACTCAAGCATTTGGTCCCCAATATCTCATGGGTCCATTTGGTTAAACATTCCATTATCTTGATTCATGTATGGAAATGGTGGATATGGGTTCCATGGCATGTAGTTGGGACCTTGATAACTTTTGGGTAAGTTTGGATTCCAAATATTTTGATAATGATGCTATGAGTTGTTATTACTCTTTGGAAAGGGGCGTTTGGGAATAGTCATCCTAGGTCTTTGTTGAACTGTTTTAGTCCTAAACTCATTTTAAACTTGTCCTATTCCTATAGTAACTGCTGGTTTTTGTTTGTTAACAGTTGTACTAGTGCTAGGTTCTCTTGTGACCTTAACAAATTCAGTACGAGCCGAAGTGCAATCCTTCTGTTCAGCAACAGTACCCGCGGAACCAATTTCCACTACTAGCGGAACCAAATTTTTGGTTCCGTGGGATCTGTGGGTGACTGAACTTGTTGGAACAGTTTCTTGTACTTTCACTGTTTGTTTCTTAAAGCTACTTAAAGTCTCCTAGTTTCATAAAGCCTAATTCAGTTTTATCATGAGGCAACTTTTGAACTTTCATTAGATCATCTATACAACTGATATTTCTATCAAACCTTTTAAATTTAGAATTTTGTTTGATGAGTTCTTCCTGTGTGGTCTTAAGTGTTTCTAATTCTAGTTTAAGTTCTTGACATGAAACACATGTTTCTTTAATGGCTTTACCCTTTTCTAATCGTAAAGCTTTTTCTTTTAACCAATAAACTTCGTTTTCTAAAAATTCCTTTTTGGTTTTTTAGAAACTTATTTTTATTTATGTTTTTTAGGGTAATTTCACACAGTTTGTTATATTCTATTTCTAAGGTGTCATCATTAATAGAGGAGTAAGATGAGTCAGATTGTACCTCATTAGAGTCATGAGCCATAAGAGCAACTTCGTCATTCTTGGGCTCTTCGTCATCATCTTCACTGTCACTCCAAGCACCACTAACAAAGGCTCTTTGAGTCTTGTTCTTGGGTGGCTTCGGACAATCTCCTATTAGATGACTAGTATCCCCGCAACTAAAACACTTCCTATCTATTTTTCCTTTCTTATCATCACGGTCTTTCCGGAAGGATTTCTTTTCTTCTCGATGTTGTCTAACAAACTTTCCTCGTCTTCTGAAGAACTTCTTGAAATCTCTTACGGCCATGGCATACTCTTCCTCTTCGCTACCTGAACTAGACTCTTCATCATCACTTGACTCTACCCTAGCTTTTAAGGCAATGGACTTGATCTTTTCCTTTTTGCCTTTGACTATCTCTGAATCTTTTTCCATCACCATCTCATGAACTTTGAGATTTCCTATGAGCTCGTCAAGTGGCATGCTTGAAAGATCCTTGGATTCTTCAATGGCCGTCACCTTAGCTCTCCACTTCAGATGAAGTGCTCTAAGAAATTTCCTGACAAAGTTCTTACTAGAAAAAGAATCGTCAAGTGCTTTAAGAGAAGTAATAATAGTATTAAACCTAGCAAATGCACTATCAATGGTCTCATCTTCAGGGATAACAAATTGTTCATATTTTTGAACAAGAAGATCAATTTTAAGAGGATTATAATACACTTAGGATGTTACTCTTTTATAACGTGTATGAGATACTTTGAGTGAATGCAGTTAAGTATGCGGAATCTACTTAACCACACTTAGAAGGATTATGGTTTGTTTAATGGAACAGTGATGTATATATGAACAAAGAACAGGAAGTTGAACACCAAACGATTCAATATTATTACTTGAATGATACAAGTGATCTTGCTATCACTAGGATTACAAAGACCTTGAATCCTAACAAACTTCTATGACTGATCTATCTAATCGTATAACCTATGATCTCCTTTTATAGAATTAAATAGTCCTTTACAAGATAAGTATTCTACAGTATAATTCTAACTAAATAAGATATACACAAAATCCTTTCCATACTTATCCTTAATACAAATGTTCAAACATGCAGCAGTACCTTCTGATATACTAACAGTACTAACCTAGCAGTTTGTACTGTTAGTTATATCTCAACAGTCTTCATTCCTACACTAGCAGTTTGTACTGTTAGTGTATTCTTTAGCAGTACTAACTTCAGAACATTTAATTCCTAATAATCCTCCCCTAAACTTGTGATTTACCCCAAATCATCAAGTTTCTTCTGAATTAAATGTGGATTGTGAGGATCTTCCAAACACTACATGTTTAACCTTTTTCTTCCAGCTTTCCTTTGCTCTGCAATTTGAAATATCTTTCTAACTAGCTCATCTGCCATCTCTGAATTACCTTCAGCCTTAAGTGTTGATGATAGCATAGCCATTAAAACTGCTGCTCTGAGAGGATAATCTTTTTTCACCAATATATAAATTTCCAATCGAGCTTTGGTAGAAACTCTGTGAACACCACAAGTATAAAACAGTTTCCATGTGATTTCTGCAACTGGAGCTTGAAATCTCCAAATAGTTTTACCTCCATCTGGTTCATATAACCTTTTTAACTCAACCCATAGTTCCTTATCTTTGTCATCTGTAGGATCTGAAGTCTTAAATCTCTCTTTAACTAAGCTCCATAATTTATCTAAATCATCTCTGTCAAAAGATCTAAGCATGTCTTCAAAGAATTTGTGCACTTCAGTCTTTCCTCCTACCCTGATGATCTTCCACCCCTTGATCCTTCCATCTGTATATACTTCCCAATCAATAATTGGATGCTTGTCTTGAAGTAGATCAATGTTAAGAGACTCAGGAACTACTACAATCATACTGTGTATCTGCTCATCAGTCAATGTTTCCTTTTCTTTCTCTGCTTCTTCCTCTGCAGGCTCTTCCTGTACTGATTCTTCCTCAATTCTTTGTTTCTTGGCTTCTTCAGACTCTAATAATTCTGCTCTTCTTTTCACACCTTGACTGGGCTCAGTTTCAATTATAAACCTTGGATCATAAGGCTTCTGAATTCTTGTGTAAGCTTCAATGTATGTCTTCTCAATATCTTCATTAGACATCCCTTTGAAAAAGCTTTCCTTCCAGTAATCCTGATGCTTTAAGAAGTTCTTCATAAACCTTAACTGCTCACTTTTTGAAGGAATTTTCTTCTTATAAGACTTTTTCTTGTTCTGCTTCTTTCTGATTTCCTCCAATAAGTCATTAATAGCTGAATTTTGTTCTTCTGGAGTATACTTTGCTCGTTCTTCAGCTTGTAACTCTTCAGCCATTTTCTGATCTGCAAGAACCTGAGCCGCTCTCTCTTCCTCTTCTGTCTGAATCTTTCTTTCAACCATATATGCAACCAATCTTGCTTCTTCAGCTAGTCTTTCTTCCTCAGCAACCCTTTCCAACTCTTCTTCATGGAACTTCTGTGCTAACTCTTCATCCAGGTCTAACTGAGTCTGTTCCTTCTTGGACAACTTTTTAGAAGGAGATTCTTGCTCTGTCATGATAGCTTTTCCCTTGTGTGCCCTTGATAACCTTGGTTTCCTTGAATAAACTGCACTGGCAGTACCTCGATATCCAGCATCAATCAAACTCTGAAGACTAGCAGTACCTTGGACACTGGCAGTACCTTCATCAAAAGTATCAGTACCTTCATCAAACTGATCTGCTTGCCTCCCCTGAGTCTCATACTCCTCTTGAACAAAAGAAACATCTGGATATTGATCAATTTAGGCAATCTTCCTCCCCTGTTTGGAAGAATCCTCACCATCATCTGAACTTGAACCCTTAGATGAACTAGAAGAACTTGTGGAAATCACCATCTTTGCTGATCTTTTTCCTTTAAGTTTCTTGGCCGTTGTCTCTAATTTCTTCACTTTCATAACTAACTTGGTGTAGACAACTCCAAAATTCTTCTTGTGGCTCTTGAGTTCATCTTCTAATGTGGTCACCCTTTCAGACAATTTGGTACAAGTTTTCATCAATTCCTTTAGTTTCAGACTGCCCTCAACACTTCCTGATGTGTTACCTTCATGGAGAGGTGAATCATGGGGCATAGACTCATGATCCATCATATGATGGGTTTCTGAGCCACCCTGAGTTTCCATTTGGCTAGGGATTCCACCAGAAGTACTAGGTACTGCTGGTGTTGCCATGGATTGGGTCTTATTGATGTTACTTCTGTCCTGCCCAACTTCTAAGCCAGAGACAGTAGAAGTAGCCCTTTCCATTCTGACATTGTCAGCCTCATCTGCTACACTTGAGGGAGTAGGAACTCTGTGCTGAGATACATCAGAGTCCTTTTAGGATTCAGTCCTATGTGTTGATGAAGATGGTTGTAAAGATGTGTTTTCAGATGTTGTGGGTATATGATGGGAGGCAACGGGGCTTGTTTCTCCTTCACCCCGAGATTGTATCAAAGTATCAAAAAGTGGTACTGCTTCCCCACCATATCCTCTTGAAGCAATTTTCATGTTACTAAAGAGTTTTTGGGTAAGTTTGGGTGTTTGATAAACTATTTTGTGTGGAAGCAGTTGATGTTTGTTCAAAATAGATTGTATGAACCTTGGGTACATCAAAAATTTTGATTTACTATCAACATTCTTAACCATTCCTTCAAAAATAAGTTTTGAAAAGTTGAAAATTCTATCTGTAGCCAAGCAAATGAGAGTAGTAGCAATATTACTACTGAACTGTTCCCATGAGGTTTTCTTGGGGCTAAGACAGTGAAGGATGGCGTGAATGAAAAATCTCCATTTAGGGGCAAAACGACTCTTTTGAAAAGTTAAAGCTTGAGATTCAGTGTTGTACCCCATCCTGGATAAGTTTTCAAAAATTTCTGTGTTTGGCATAGCACTAATACCATTGTCATCACTCAGATGGAGATGCCTCCTGAGGGATGATTCAGTAATAGTGATGGATTTGCCATCCACTTTAGCATTAATCTCTTTGTCACCATTTTCAAAGGTTTTGACAATAGCAGTGTGCCAAAACTGTTTGATGTGAGTGACATAGATAGTGGGATTTAAAAGTAAAGAATACCTTATATAAGTGTTGTTTAAGAAATCCACTATCTGATGAAAAGTTGGTTCATCCTCTGCTTTTTCTAAGTAAGCAACTTGATTGTGTTTGTCAGCAAAGGATAAAGTAGCCATTTGTGTTCAGTAAAAAGTGATTTGACTGCTGTGAATAGTTGAATTTTAGGGTAGAAAGTAGAAGAAGAAAGTGGATTGAGATAAGATATGATGAGTGGCTTGTTAGGGTTTCAAGTGGACTGAATTTGATTAAAATGTAACTTTAATCGAAGATAAGGTTAATAAAATATTATAAAGGTAAAAATATCCAAAAAGGAAACCCTTAAAACAAGGAAATCATCAGTAAAAATTCCAATAGACTCTCAACGGCTAGTTTAAAAAAAACGGTTATTTCGTAACAGTACCAACGACTATTCAGCAGTAAGAATTTAGCCTACCAGGACTAACTTTAAGCCTGGCAGTACAAACTTTTTGAGAAAAATTTGGCTCAGCAGTATGAACTAGATTTTAATGAAAAATCATACTGCTAACAACCATTTTGTAGGGATTAAGCGTAAGGACAGACACATAATCAAGATTTCGGTTTAATGCAACCTCTGGTTGTGTGAGAACCAATGTTTTCAGTTATAAAATAATTGCCTGTGATCAGATAAACCCATTCAAAGGGCTTTCTTGACAGGGTTTCCGGCTCATGGCAGTTGTTACCTCTAACACAAGTGTTAGATTCATGTTTGCTCGTTGTTTTTTCTATCAGATGTCTTTAGACTAACTCATTATACCAATAAAAGTATAAAATGATAGAAAGTGAGTTAAGTCAGTTACTGTCTGACCAACTAAGCCATTAATTTAATACAAATAATCATAATGAGGTCTCAAGAAAGAAGTTTTAAAGAATTAATTAACTTAGGAATAAACCTTTGTTAATGAATTCTCAAACTTTGTCCATTATTAACCTATTATTTTAGCAACTTGAACCACCATCTGCTTGCTCACACATTGCACTAGTAATTCCCTTGGTGCTCAAATTCCAAGATCAAGACAAAAGTTTCCAATCTTCAAGGTAAGTCCATGCTTAAGGGGAAGTCCATATTGTTCATGGAAGACGACATCTTTCATATGTTGATCTTGTCATTATCAACTCTATGACCTGCAATTGTTAGTCCAAAACCAAGAAAACAAAGTGCAAAGCACTTTCCTCATAACAGTATAAATATATGACTAACAGTATTAACAAAAACAGACCAAATTTGTACTAACAGTACAAACTATACAATACCAGTACTAATTGACAAAGCTAGCAGTACAAATCCAATTTAAGTATAAAAACACACAGTTTGAAAAAATTTAAGTATTAAGCATCCCAATACTTGCTACCAAGTATTGAAACCTTCCTACATCAAAGGCTTTTGTGAGAAGATCTGCAAAGTTTTGATCAGAATCAATTTTAACTACTTGAATCAACTTTTTCTCATTGCAGTCTCTAATAAAATGATGCCTAATTTCTATGTGTTCTGTTTTAGAGTATTGTACTGGATTTTTAATTATACAAATTGTACTGCTATTGTCAATGTATATCATGGTGTTCATGAAGTTATACCCATAGTCAAGAAGCTGATTCTAAATCCAAAGCAGTTAACCACAACATCTTACAGTAGCTACATATTCAGCTTCAGTTGTTGAAGTTGCCACAATTGTCTGCTTCTTACATTGCCATGATATAAGTCTACATCCAAGGAATTGACATCCTCTAGTTGTTGATTTTCTGTCCAGGCTTTCACCAGCATAATCACTGTCTGAATATGCTACCAGGTCAAAAGGTGATTCCCTAGGATACCACAGACCCAACCTAGGTTGACCCTTAAGATATCTGAAGATCCTTTTAACTGCAGTTAAGTGAGAAACCTTAGGAGTCACTTGGAACCTTGCACAAGCACAAACACCAAACTTGATATCTGGTCTTGATGATGTAAGATACATCAAGGACCCTATCATAGATCGGTATATGTGTACTCCTACATTCTCTCCATCTGCATCTTTAAGTAGAGGTTTCTCAGGATCAATTGGTGTGCTTGCCACTTTTGAATTAACAAACTGAAACTTCCTTAGAATCTCTGCTACATATTTATCTTGGCTGATAAATATGCTTTCATATGATTGCTTTATTTGCAGACCCAAGAAGAAAGTGAGTTCCCCCATGGAACTCATCTGAAACTTATCATGCATAAGTTTCTCAAAGTCAACACACATTTCATTCCTTGTGGATCCAAATATGATGTCATCCACATACACCTGAACTTGCAAGATATCCTTCTTGTGCTTCTTGATGAACAATGTCTGATCAATCTTGCCTCTTTGGAATCCATTATCCAACAAATAGGAAGCCAAAGTCTCATACCATGCCCTTGGTGCCTAATGTAGTCCATAAAGAGCCTTTACTACCTTGTATACGTTATCAGGATACTCTGGATCAACAAAACCTGGAGGTTGAGAGACATAAACCTCCTCTTCAATAGTACCATACAAGAAGGCACTCTTAACATCCATTTGATATACAGTAAAGCCCATGAATGAAGCATAGGCCAAAAATAGTCTAATGGCTTCTATTCTTGCTACTGGTGCAAAAACTTCTTCATAGTCTATACCCTCCTCTTGTGTGTACCCTTGGGCCACAAGTCTAGCTTTATTTCTAACCACAATGCCCCTTTCATCCCTTTTGTTCCTGAAAACCCATTTGGTACCAATTACCCTCATACCCTTGGGTAAATCCACTAGTACCTAAACCTTATGAATCTTGAATTGGAGAAGCTCTTCTTGCATTGCTTCTACCCAGCTTGAATCTTCTAAGGCTTTGAGAACATTTTTTGGTTCAATTTTTGAGAGGAAACATACAAATAAACAAGAGTTGGCATCTTCATGCTGCTTTGCTGCATAAACAGTACTAAGAAACCCTTGTTGATCTGAAGTCATAAGTTGTTTCCTTGTCTTCACTCTATATTGCATATCACCAATCACATTATCCAAGGAGTGAGCTTTGTGAATTCTTCTGTGTGGTGTAGTGAGAACTGCATATGTAGGTGGTAGATTGTTGAAATCCACCTCATCTTCTAAGAAATCCGCTGCATTAGAGTCTGATGGGCCAGCAGTATGAACATTTGGCCTAGCAGTATCAAGTTGGGGCTCAGCAGTACAATCATCATTAGTATTGTTAACTTGATTCTCTTGTTCCTCAGTTCCATCTACATTGTTTGCACCTTCAATCCCTTCCTTAGCTTCATCATTAGAAGGTTCACCATTCATTGAAGTTGAATCCACACTTGTCCATATTGGCATTAGTAGATGATCTTGATCTTTCTCCTTACCCAAGCCTGCTTCATTTGTTGCATCATCAGCTTCTGAACCTGCAAAATTATTAGAAAAGGTTCCTGCAACAACTAGCACATAATTCATTGATTGGGTTAGAGTCTCAAGGTCAAACAGCCATTTTGGACCTTCACCTGCAACATGAGATTTATTTTCTAGAAATTCAACATGCAGGTTTTCCTCAACTTTCCTAGTTCTTGTGTTGTATACTCTAAATGCTTTGCTATTGAGAGAATATCCAACCAAGAATCCTTCATTTGCTTTACCATCAAATTTGCCTAGATGGTCTAAGGTATTCAAAATGGTCACATGACACCCAAAAGGTCTTAGAAATCCTAATGCAGGAGTTCTACCTCTAAAAAGCTCATATGGTGTCTTGTTGTGAGGCTTAACTACCAAAACCCTGTTCTGCATATAGCAAGCAGTATTAACTGCTTCAGCCCAAAAAGTGATAGGCAACTTAGAGTCAGCTAACAAGGTTCTAGCAGCTTCTATCAGTGTCTTATTTCTCCTCTCAGCAACCCCATTCTGCTGAGGAGTTCTAGCAGCACTAAACTCTCTTCTAATACCTTTTTCTTTGCAAAACTCATCCATAACTCTATTTTTGAATTCTGTCCCATTGTCACACCTAATGACTTTTACTTTCTTATTCACTAGGTTTTCTATTTTAGTAATAAAAGTTTTAAGAATGCTAGGTGTCTCATCCTTAGAACCTAAAAAGAAAACCCATGTAAACCTGCTATAGTCATCAGTAACTACAAGACAAAACCTATTGTGCTTAATACTACTCACAGAAGTGGGGCCAAATAAATCCATATGCAGCATAAACAAAGGTTGATCAATAGAGTTAAAAATTTTAGGCTTACAAAAAGCTTTGTGTTGTTTTCCCTTAAGACAGGCAACACAAGTTTGGTCATTTTCAAATCTTTTCTGAGGCAAGCCTCTTACCAAACCATCCTTTACAATTTTATTAATGGTTTTAAAATTAATGTGACCAAGTCTCCTATGCCATAACATAGACTCATCCAATGTGGCCTTTGCAATAAGACAAGTAAGGGCCTCTTTAGGAACAATCTTCTTCATATCAACACTATACATGTTGCCCTTTCTTGGAACTTTGAGCAATACCTGACTTTCATCAGGTAGCTTAAAGTTTGGAGAAAGCACAAGACATTCAGTGTCAGTAAAAAGAACCTTGTTCTTTTTGTCACACATTTGTGAGACACTAAACAGGTTATACTTAAGCTCTTGAACAAAGTACACATCTTCAAAATCTAATTTACCGGTTTTAAGAGTACCTTTACCAGTAATTTTGCCTCCTATTCCTCCCCCAAAGTTAACATATCCTCCATCCAATGGTTGAAAGTCTGAAAGATAGAACTTGTTGCCTGTCATGTTCCTAGAACACCCACTGTCTGCATAACCTTGATCTTCATCATCTTCTTATGAATGTCCCTGCACATGAAATAAGGAAATTAGTTTTCTTGGGGAACCCAAGCCATTACTGACTTGGGTTTGCCTCATGCATCAATATAGTTAAATCTTTTCAAAACAGTTGATGCACCATTGGACTGGATTGGTCTCCAAATCCAAAATGCTGAGGCCTTAACAGCATTAGCCCTTTGTTCCCTAGCAGTGTTTTTAAAGTTACCAGTACTAACTGCTTAGCTAGCATTATTAACTGCTGGCTTTGCAGTTGTAGCCTTTGGTTTTCAAATTTGTTTTTGTACCACTGCTTTCTTTTGAAAGGGCCTTTTAGCAGTTGTGGGTGCAGATTTGAAAGTTGTTTTTGCACCTTGAACTGTTGGTCTAGGGTAAAAAGTCTTAAAAGGGTCAGGCAGTACTAACTGCTGCTCTAATAGTATGAATTGGTTTTGGGCCAGACTTCAATAAAAGTGCTCTGGGTGTCATTCTAGCAATATTAGAGTGTGTTTGAGGCCTTTCTATGTTCACCCTTTGGTTTGAGTACCCAGTTACCCTTTTGTTGCAAAAGGCTGCAAGGTGGTCAAATCTACCACAAGAGTAACAAGCCTTCTTATACATAACAAAGTCATCACCTAGTTGGTGAGACTTGAGGTTGTTACAGTTCCTCTGGTTACCTCTTGGCTTGTATGTGGATCTATACATTTCACAATACCTAACTGTCTTCCTAGTTGGTTTAACATTTGTTTTAGGCCTAACAGTTTCATCTTTTTCCACCTTAGGAACACTTGTTCCTTCTACTTTAACTGCATCAGGTTTGACCACAACCTGATCTTCCTCATCATCAGATGTCCAATGCTCAATGGTTGGAGCATCTGAGTTCCTATCAGTGGAAACCTTGTCCTCAGTGAGTGAAGTGTCATTTGTACTCTCAAAAGGTTCACTGATTCCTACAGGCTTATCAACAACTACATTTTCTTTTGGCTTAAGACCATATTCTAACATTGGTTGTTGAAATTCAGGCAAACCTCTAGGTCTTTCCCTAGGGGTGTAGGAATTCCTCTATGAGGAGGTGGAACTATTTTGTATCCCAACCCAGACTTAGATTTGTTGATTAACTGACATTCAAATATTTTGTTTACACCCTTAGAGGCATATTCTAATGTTTCTACACTTAACTGAATGTTTTCATTAGCCATTTTAATTCTATCCAACTCAGCTTTCAATAGACTAATTTCAGCATTCTTAAATGACAAATCCCTTTTAAGAACTGCTATATCATCAGCAAAACTAGACTCATTGTTCTTATAGTGCACTATTTGCTCCTCTAGGACAGCTAAACCTCTTTTATGATTTGACAAATTATAATTTGTTTTGTTCAGCTCAATCCTTTGTTCATCATAGTGTTTCCTTAAAGTTTCTAATTCTTTAAGTGCAGTGCATGATTTAGAACAACATTTAGCAGATTGTACCTCAGAATCAGAGAAGGCTATAAGTGCCATCTCAGTAGGTGCTTCTTCATTATCTGCCATAAAACTCCAATCAAAGCCTAAGCCATCAATAGCCACCATAGCCTTTGAAGTTGGCTCAGCTTCTTCCATAATCTTGGCCTTGTTCCCATAACCTTTGCTTCTGCCATCCTGTTGCCTAGGCCTCCTGCATTCCCTTGAAAAGTGCCCCATCTTATGGCAATTGTAGCATTTTATCCTTGATTTGTCAAAACCAGCAGTATCATTGCTATTGATGGTGATCTTCTTTCCAGTTCTTTGATAGAATTTCTTAGCCCTCATGCTAAGAAGAGAGATCTGCCATTTGAGGTCCATTTCCTCCAAATCATCATCATTGATTTCCTGGAGGTCTTCATGAATCAGCATTGACCAATCATTCTGGCTTGTTAGGAAGGCACAACAGGTTTTCTCATCCAGAATGCCAATAGTACTGCTTGATGAACTAGCAGTACTAACATTGGGGTTAGCAGTACTAACTCCCACAACAACCTTTACTTCTTCAACTGGGCTTGAGTTACTAGGAGATGACACAAAGGCCATGTTCCCAGTGCTTGAAATAGATCCTCCAGCCTTCTTCACATCTTGCTCAACAATCTTGAAGTTGCTGTATAAGTCCATCAGGCTCATTGTATCAATGTATGGCTTGTTCTTCTAGACCACCACATGCATAGCCCATTCTGCAGGTAAACTCCTCAAGAACTTGGAGTTCAGATCTTCTTGAAGTATATCCACACCAAGAACAGCAAGTTGGCTAACAATCTTTTGAAGCCTGTTGAACATATGATCCAAAGACTCATTGCTGTTTGCAGTGAAGTTCTCAAAGTTATGCTTTAGGAGAGTCTTCTGTGTCTTCTTGGTGGCTTCATTCCCACCATATCTTGCAGTGATTGTCTCAAACAAGGTCTTGGCATCCTTGAACTAGCTGAAATTCAATAGCTGATCATTTGGAATGGTCATCATCAGCAAACTTTTGTCCTTAAGGTCATTCCTTTTCTAAATCCTCTCTTCTGCAGTTACTGTAACGGTCTGCACAACTGTCTCTACCTTACCATCAACTGTTGTAGTAGAAGTTGAAGGCTTGAAAGAGTTTCCTTCTTCAATAATTTCCCAGAGTGCATAGTCTTGCACCTAGAAGTACTGTTCTATCCTTAACCTCCACATGTCGAATTCATTCTGCTTGAGCATTGGCAATTTGGCATCCATGTTTGTTTGGGTAGTCTCCATGTCCATTACTTCTTCTAAATCAATAGTATCAACCTGGCTCTGATACCACTTGAGAGGATTATAATACACTTAGGATGTTACTCTTTTATAACGTGTATGAGATACTTTGAGTGAATGCAGTTAAGTATGCGGAATCTACTTAACCACACTTAGAAGGATTATGGTTTGTTTAGTGGAACAGTGATGTATATATGAACAATGAACAGGAAGTTTAACACCAAACGATTCAATATTATTGCTTGAATAATACAAGTGATCTTGCTATAACTAGGGTTACAAAGACCTTGAATCCTAACAAACTTCTATGACTGATCTATCTAATCGTATAACCTATGATCTCCTTTTATAGAATTAAGGAGTCCTTTACAAGATAAGTATTCTACCGTATAATTCTAACTAAATAAGATATACACAAAATCCTTTCCATACTTATCCTTAATACGAATGTTCAAACATGCAGCAGTACCTTATGATATACTAACAGTACTAACCTAGCAGTTTGTACTGTTAGTTATATCTCAACAGTCTTCATTCCTACACTAGCAGTTTGTACTGTTAGTGTATTCTTTAGCAGTACCAACTTCAGAACATTTAATTCCCAACAAATTTTGTTATCCTTTACTTGTGAGTTCCCATAATGAGTGATAATTAAGGATTGCCAAATATCTTTAGCGGTTTTACACCTTCTATAAAGACTCTTTCATATTCTTTCCGTGCTAAATCATTATAAAGCATCATTTTAGCTTCATTATTTTTGGCAATTAATTTCTTTTGCTCATCACTGTGACGAGTAAGAGAAATATCATCATCCCGACCACTTGATATATCTTTAATTATGGCCTTATGGTCACCTTCTATAATAATGTACCATAGATCTATATCCTTTGACTTCACATAAGTTTCAAAGCGGTTTTTCCAATATATAAAACTATTTGCTTCAAATAGTGGTGGTCTTTGCATAGATTGCCCTTCTTTGTAGTTTTGAAAATCCATTGATCGTTTCAAGTTTTATAATACAATATATTTTGAAAGTCTTGAGTAACGTTGCTCTGATGCCAATTGTGGAAAACTAGAAGGGGGGTTGAATAGTTTTTACCGTTTTAAAATTAATTCGCTTTGAATACTTGACGTGATTTCAACTTAATGTAAACAATCAAACAATATAAATAATGGAAGTAAGGAGAGAAACAATCAAACCACAACACGGATGTTTATAGTGGTTCGGTCTACAAGGACTCTCTTCCTTGCCCTACTCCACTCCTCGAGCCTCTAAGTCGAGAGTTTTTCTTCACTAAGAAACATGCTCCCTTCTCGGCGGAGAAAACCTTTATACACGTCGCTTACACTTTATCCGGTACAAAGCTAAATACCGAGTTCTAGTTCGAGGTAAAACCAACCTAACGTCGCTTACACTTTTTCCGGTACTAAGCTAGATACCGAGTTCTTTTGAAAGGGTACAACCACTCCCGACACTCTACGTGTTTTGAGGACTAAAACACTAACTGATCACTACTGAATGTTTGGTATAACAATGATGTGTGATAAACTATAAAATCACACAGTATGTTGAAGCTTGTGATGTTTGATCTCTTTGCTACAAAAGAAAGATCACTACAAATGAATGAATGAATAGGTTAGTAATGTATGAAAGAATATATAATGTAGTTTATGCTATGTGAATGATGAGTGAACATGAATGATCAGCTTGCTATTTATAGGCAAACTCATCAAACAGTCTACGGATTTGGAGGACCCAAATCCTGGGGTCCGTCCCTTATGCCATTTGGTTCCGCCAGAGCCTGACAGTAAATCTCCCAAAATCTTTCTAAATCTTGGCAAGATATTACCAAATCCAATTCTTTGCTTGAAAATCTTTCCATTATATTCTCTAAATCTTTCAAGATATCTAAAGATCTCAATATGATGTATGCCACGATGTCATGTTTATATTTCTATTTTTAGAATAAAAATGTAAACATGTAAATGTATATATGTATGTCCTATGTATATTCTAGTGATGATTGTAGCATGTAAATGAGTTTTTAAAAGCTTGTTACTATTAAAGTAAAAGACTTTAACTTATATTTATGCTTTGCTAAAGATAAACTTTATAATTGTCATTAACAAAATAGCTGTCACAACTCGTAATTTCAGGTCATTTTCCAAACCTCGACAATTTACTATTTATGAGTTACTATTCATCAATCACTATTCATCATTTCACTATACATCATTTTTGAAGTCAGTTTGAGACTTTGAGAAGTCGTCAAAATTTTTACTATTTACGTGACACTATTCATTCCCGGAGGGAAATCACTATTCATGAGCATCATTCATCATGTCGTAAACTTGGTTTACGGGTATTCAAATGCGCGTAACTAGTTAGGTTTAGTTGCGTATTCATGCATCATCAGTAAAGACACATCATACAGACTAGAGTAGTCTGCATATCATCAGTAACATCATTACCATATCAGTTCATGCATGGGTTTGTGTGATTTTTATTAACGTATGCTTAATTGTTTAATTAACGTTACCACTCAGTCATTTCTACTAACATTATACCCAACACTCCCGACAATGATCCTAACACATTTTCAAACTAATTATAATGATATAGAGATTATATTATTACTTTACCCGGTGTTTTTAAACCAATCGTTATATTTTTCGTTTGACGCTTATAACTCCGTCGGTTTACGAAATTTCAATCCGATAATAATTCTAACACCCGATTCTTGCAAGGAACATGATTTTACAATTTTTACAACTTCGTTGTATTTCATTTCACCTCGTCATGATTCATTTCTAGTTAACTCGGTACCCGATAACACTCAATGTATACCTTAAACTAACTAATTCTAAATAAAGTGGAGACAAGTGCTTTAATTAACATCAAATCCTCTTCCTAAAGCCCACATGTGCCGCCCCCAACCCCCTATTTAGGCTAATGCTCCAAAAACCATTAATGAATTTTGTGTGATTTAATTTCCATTTCACTAACTATAACACATACAACACATAATTTAACTAACAAAAGCTCCATATTCTCTCTTCTTTCTTCTTCCCCATTCGGCAAAACCAAGAACACCACCATAAATCCATAAATTTTCCAAGTTAAAGTCATGATCAAGCTCCATTTACCTTCCTAGTTTGGTTTTGTGATAAAACCCAAAAAATCTGAAAGCATGTGAAAAGACCAAAATGCCCTTACAATCTAAAACCTTGATTAATATGCTTATAAAAGTACCAAAGAGTCCAAACTTTGAGAAGTGATCAAGATATGAAGTAAAACTATTTCCAATATAACATTCGACATTTGTGAAGTCCCAAAATCATGTTATACTCAATGCATGGTTCGAAAATTACTTAGCATATTAATATAATTATTATAAACCTTATAATATAACTAATATACATTTAAATGTAATATAAACATGGAAAGTATACCAAATACAAAAGTTTGAATTGGTCCATTGTGTCACACGTTTTGACAGCCCATCTCCCCAAAATCACGGCACATTTGCATTTATTTGATAACAACCACATCAAACCCCAAAATACCTTTGCCGATAAGATTAAAACACACAAAAGAATTCCCACAACCTCCATTCGACATTCTAAAATCCCTAGACCATTTTTCTGAGTTCAAGCATCATCCAAGGAATACTAGAAAAATCATTGTGAAGGTGTTCATCGTTCGAATCGATCGTGGTGAATTTTTGTAAGTCACGACATACAAAAGAGGTATAATTCGTTTTGATTCACTCGACCTTTATAAAATTCGTCTCTTATTTTTCTTGTGTTCCTCACATCATATGTGACCTGTGAAAATTGGTTTCATGATTTTTAGATCGTTTTTGAAGTCGTGGTGATTTTTGACCCATTTTGGCTAATCGCGTACAAAAGAATTCGTACACCTCATTCCACATGTTCAAATCTTGATTTGGTATTTTTCTCAGACCCTATATATGTTAAGAACATCAAATAAAATGTTAAAATCGATCCATGCATGATCTACCAATTTATTTGTGAATTAAATCTTAAAAACGTGTATAAACCCTAAATAATTCAATCCGAATTTTTGAGGCTTCATATTTATTTTATTTGGACTTTATATGATCATATTAACCTAGGAAAAATGTTATTTTGAATTGTTAAGGCCAAACATAATCATTTTTATTTATTTGGTTTTTACCGATTTAAAGAAATTAAGAAGAAAAAGAAATAAAAATGTAATTCGATTAGAGTTTGAGGATTAGGGCTTGTTCTTGGCTATTTAATGAGTATTAAATGATGGTATAATGATGGGGTAATGATTTGTATTTTTAGGGTTAGGGTTTTGGCTAATTAAAGTGTTATACGATTTGTTTAAATTGTTTTGGGTGAGTTTTGTAACTTTTAAAACTCAAGGGTTATTTTTAGAACTTATTTTGGGACATGTACTTACTGTATAAAATATAAGAGGAGGGGGTCTAGTGTCATTTTTGTATTTTAAAGGATTAAAATGTTTTTAGGGTTTAATATTGGTTCGATTTAGAAAATAATTAAATGGAGGGACTAAACTTGTAATTTCTGGAAAGTTAGTGCTGTTTTGAGTATTTAAATATATTCAGGGGGTTATGTGTCATTTTGATAATTTAATGGCTTAATATGTAATTATTGATAATTAAAGGTTGAAATTGTAAATAAAAGGGTTAAAAATGTAACTTTGATAACTTGAGGGACTTAAAGTGTAAATTATGAAATCTTGAATATCCATTCGTATAAAATATTAAAATAAGGGATCATTGTGTAAAATGGATAAGATAAGGGTTTAATGTGTAATTATGAAACTAAAAAGGTTTAAAGTGTAATTTTGGAAAGTAAAGGGTATAAAATGCAAAGTTATGAAACCCTAAGGACCAAATGTGAAAATATGTTAAAAGATACTTATTTCCATTAATAGTGATTCAACTTACTAATTATGGAAACTTTCTAAAAGTGGGAACTTACTATTTATGGAAACCTACTAAAAATGGAAAGTTACTTTAAAATGGAAAGACACTTAATTAAGAATGAGTTATAATTCCCTTCTACTCCTCTAGGTGTGAAGAAGGAGAGATCTTGAGCCATTCCCTATTTCTGTGCTTTGTTCTGTTTGTGCTTTCGTCATAAGGTACAGATACTCTGCCCTTGTTTCAGTAAGGGTTCTTATATCCTATGCGTTGATTTTGAGTTATGATTCAGTTAAGATTTCCCAAGCCATTGCTATGTTCCCTTCGAGTGAACCTTTGATATTCCTCTTGATTATGATCTGAGATTCGTATATCTGACCTATGCCTTTGCCAAGTTGCGCTAAAGTTCTGAACTATCCTTGTGAGAAACTAAGATTTTGAAATGGTTTACTAAACTAAGGTTTTGAACTACTTGTTTTGAACTATCTTTTACGAAGACTATTTTAATGATTATCTTATGAAACCAATTTAAAGACCATTTTAATTAAATAACTTAATTAAGCTTTCTAAAATGAATCTGTTGAATAAAGACTTTGAAGATGGATCCTTTGATACAGACGTTGAACTTTAATTTTGATTCTCTCTGTTTTTAAAACTATGATATGAACTTTGGAAGACCTTGGTGAACCACTCTATTATGAACTATTCGATATGAACCCCTTTCTATGGACCTTGTGATATGATTTTGAGATGCACCGTTTGATATGAACCTTTTTCATATGACTTTGAGATTCACTTTTGACATGACCTTGAGATATGCTTTGATATGACTTTGAGATGAACCCGTTTGCATGACTTTGAGACCTGACTCTTAGTTTGATACCCGAGCCACCTTTTTGTTTCCTAGCCAGGAAGGTAACCTGGCCATGTCTGTGATGCACCACTGGCATGACTCCTGTGTGGGGGAGTGATTTCTCACGCCGTCCCCTTTTATATTATCTGCCATGGCTACTATGATTTTGAGTATGACTTTGAGATTGACTTTGAGTGGGGGCGTATGGATTGCAATCCTAGGCATGTATGTTTAGTGGATTTAACTATGACTTTGAGTATGACTTTGAGGTGACTGGTGCTGTGTGCAATACACGCCTTTCACATTTCTGGGAGCTAGCTACTCCACCCCTTTTGATACATGAGGCCACCCCTCATATTATCTGGTTGCCTGAGAGGTATCCCCTCTGATTGTGAGATCTTGACTTTGAGTATTATGATGTTGAGATATGACTTTGAGTATGGGCTCGTGGTGGATGACTATCCTATATATCCTCTATTTCTTCTTACTTTGATTATACCTTATGACATTTCCCTGTACTTCACTATTTTCTGTTTCGTTATCTTTGCTTGTATTATGTATCTGTTCACTGAGCTTTGTAAGCTCAGCCGCACGTTTTCTTTTCGTGTGCGGCAGGTTTTAGTTGGAAGATGGGTACGAGTGAAGAGACTTTTGGACTTAGAAGACTTGATAGTTTCGGCCTAGAGATGATTAGAAAGTATTCTATTGTTAGAAATTGTATTCGCTTTTGTAACCTTGTAATTCCAGTATTTCATTTGTAACCTTTGAGAATCTTTGTATTACTTTTGAATGTATGCTTGTTATATCTGATATGAAACCATTTGCGTGACATCTTTACCCTTGTCGGGTTGGGGTGTTACAGTTTTGTGATTAAACCTCAAAGTTTCTTGCACATTTTCATCCAAATCAACTCAAATCATCCAGTAAGTTTCAAGAACACATTTTGATCATCTTATACTTTCATTTTATTCATATGTTTATGTATTTTCAAGTTATATTAGTTATTCATGCAAGTTACTTATGTTTTAGATACCACTTTTGCACATAAACTCTCTTTAACACTAGATCTATAAGTTTCACTAATGATCTCATGAAATCCACCAAGGTTGGTGATTTTTAGGACCCCATGACACCCTAAGAAGGTGTATGGTAGGATTTGCGAACTTGTGGAGTTGATTTGAAGTAGTATGATCAAGTTTAGAACCAAGAAAATGAGTTTTAACAAGTATAAATAAGGTTCTGTCCAAAATCGTGTAAACTAGAAAACTCAGTAACTTTTGGTATATTTTGGCCTTCATATTCAGAAATTTCTTTCAAAAACGAAATCGTGGCCGCAAGAATCACTAAAAACCGACTTATAACGAAGGAGATATGATTTTTCAAAGTTAGACGATGAAAACTAATTTTCTTAAAATTTAGTTGCTGATCGCCGAGATTCAAAGGACAAAACGAGGCATTAGACGTGATCTAGATGACCCAACCTACTTAGATTATGTTAGTTCATGTTTATACGAAGCCGTGGATGTAAAGAACGTAGAAAACGAGCTTATAACGGCCGAGTTATTCACGTTTGAAGCCCGACGTACCATATTCATTTTGACAGCCCACTAATAGAAAGTGTTTTAAGTATAAAAACTAGTGTTTTTGCGAGACATAACATTGTTAGCCGATTTTCTAATTGATCGAGGCGTGTACAATCAAAAGTTAAATGAAACGACATTTATACATTGTTACAAGGTTTTCAAAAACGTCGAGTTTGATCAACTAACACATAACGTGCAATATTTCACGACTAGTTTCACGAAGCCATTTTGGACATATTTTCACAAGTTAAGGAAAATATTAAATTGCGATGAAAACGCTACATTTTGCCGATAGAACACCAAACAAGGATCGTGGAGTACCGTTTCAACATATTTACACGAAAAGTAGTTTATAACTTAACGAGATGTCAAAAGTGTATTTTTCGTCGATAAACGTTATTTTCAAAACTAACAAGTGGTATCGTTAACATACGTATTTGCATGTGTTGCATTGTGTCATTGCTTACATTGAATCACATCATTCATAATAGGTCGTGGTTAGAGACCGAGCTTTATTTCATCATATCCATCATTGTCATTGTTGCTATATCATATCAGGTGAGTTTTCATAGCCCCGTTTTAAATTGTTTATTGATTTCTAAACTCTCAGGGGAGAATACATTGCACCATTTTCATATGCGGACCAAAGTATACAAACTCATTACATTGCTTAAGTTACATCATTGCCCAGATTAAAGTCCCCTTTTATTATCATGAACAATTAATTGTTAGCAAGCGAGAGTGAGTGAATAGATCTATTGAAGGTGACTCCTCCGTTCGGGTTGGTAGCACCAACTGGTCAAACGAACGCATTTCATTTCTATCATATTAGAGTGATTGGCAAACACTCGGTTGGGGCATTTCATTCAGTCTAGCTTCGGGGTCATGAGCTTAGAGCTAATGTATCATTTTTATGTGGCATGGTTTTGTCATACACTTGATACTTGTGGTATCAGTACAACATTTCATTTACATAAACCTATGATCTCACCAACATTTTTGTTGACCATTTTTAGCAATGTATTTTCAGGTAATTAAGGTATCGCATGTTGGCTTGCATATGGACACATCATGGAGTCGCGGAGTCGACGCGTCTCACTTTATATTTTATGCACTTATCCATCATTTGAATTGTATGAACTTGTTTTATGAAAACTTGTTTCACCTTTTGGGACCTAGCTTTGTGATGCGCGTGATGTGTCGTTGCGGTTTAGCAGTTTTAATGCCTACTCAAGTTTTAAATTTATATTTAGCCGACTTATCAATAACACACACACTTAACGAGCAGTGTACCCTGTCAGTATGAAGATAATGGTAAGTAGAGTGTCGATCACTAAGAGTGGAACGTATTATCTCGTTATTCTAATCAGTATTTTAATATCCTAACGCAAGGGGGTTTCAGCCTGAGAGACTGGCACGATTTGTTGCAATTAAATAATAAAATAAACCAATAGGCACGAATCAGCAAGTAGCACACACGTACACAGATAAATACTTGAGACAATAAGAGGGCTGTCCTTATGATTAAGTAGATTGTCACTTGTTTTATTGATAGCTTTATATGAAGTGTATGTAGTTAACCCTTTCTCGTTGGTCCTAATCTTATCGGCGAGTAAACCCTTAATGATTACTTATGTCTAAAAGTTATTCCTAAGTGATCAATTTAGTAATAACCGTGGGAGCCACATTATGTCCCGCAGTCAAATGCCCGCAAGCCACTAATAAACACAGAGGTTATCAATGCACTAATAAGTAGTAACCAAAGACATCATCATATAAACTTTAATTGATGGGAAAGCAAGTATTAAAGGGAGTGCAATCTTTCGTTGTCACATTACACAAGCCACCAATCCTGATGAATTAAAGTTTGCTAACACAATAAAACAAAACTACTTAATGAATTAAACACATGCAGCACCTTCTTACAGCTCTTGTATCTTTGATTTGGGTGTGTCTTGTGCTGCCTCCTTGACTGAATTCGTCCTTTGTTTCTCCTGTTCGAACTTCGGTTTTAGGTTTTCCAGAACTTTTAATTCGTCTGGTCTACGGGGTATTTATAGTTTCTGTCTGAGGGAAGATGCGGCGCATCTACTAAGTAGATGCGGCGCATGTACTTAACTTCGCGTGGGGTCCAAGATTATAATATTAAGGAATATTCGTATACCGCCAGAAGATGCGGCGTAACTCCATGATTAGATGCGGCGCATGTCCTCTTGTATCTTGGATCGTATCTGGTGATATCTTGATAGAGATGCGGCGCATGTCGAGAGTGAGATGCGGCGCATCTGGAGCAGAATTGACTTGATCTTGTCCATGTCAGTAGACCTTCAACTTTATGCACGTTTTGCTCCAAAATTAGTCCAAAATCGCTAAGTTTCACCAAATGCTTGTTTTTACCTGAGAATTATAAAAGTAAACGATTAAGTATCAATCCTCATACATAATATAGTAAAACAAGTCAAATTAATAGGATAAATGATAGTAATAAAATGTACTTATTTGAGTTCATCAAATATCCCCCCACTTGAACTTTACTTGTCCCCAAGTAAACCTTAGAATTTCTTTTATGAAAATGTATCCTAAAAGATGTTAGGATTTATTTTTATATTTAAGCATGTATTCGTTTATTTCATAATCACACAACTAAACACTTAACGATTCAGAAGTAAAATAAAATAAGTCGATAAAAGCAAATCTAATCGTTTAACTGTCCAGTCGCGACGAATATTCTATCATAAGCTTGGCAAGTATACACATCTCCACCACTAAAGCTAAGGAGTAACAAGTCTAAAGCGGTAAAAAGGGTTTTTAGGCTTAAGGGTTAATTATTCTCTTTCACTATCGATCTCAAATTCCAGAAAAGGCGACAAAATCACAAATACATGATCGAATCCACGAACACGATACTTGCAATTTCTCAAATCCTTAACTCGAATAGGCTAAAGATAGGTCCAAACTTCACCAATAATAATATATCAAAAAGGGCGACAAAATCATAAATACATAGCCGAATCCACGACTACGATACTTAAGATTGCTCAAATCCCTAATCTCAATAAATCAAAGGTTTGGTTGGATAAAGAATAATAAAGGGCATGGATAATATTTGGGATATAAATTGGTGCAAAAATAAAAATAAACAAAACAAATAAATTAAAATCCTAAGTGTGGTTAATCACTATCCCAACCATCCCATGAATAAGACTCATATCATCGAATAACTCACGCTTTAACACTTGAAACACACGCTTTAGGTAGACACGAATTATACTCAACAAAATCTTAATCAAGGAATAAACCTTAATTGGCGTTCCCATAACTGCCAATTCCCATTCAATCCATAGATATAGTACAACAAATAGTGGTGATATCGACCACTTACATAACTTTACATAAGTTGGTTAAAACTAACTTCCAACTTTTCTTTCTTTCTTTTTCTTTTCTCATTTTTTTCGATTTTTTTTTTTTTTTTTTTTTTTTTTTAGTAAACATAAACATAGATGTGTAAAATTTCACCACATCACTATAACTTTCTTTCCGGATAATTTTTCCATACTTTTCATGACTTCAGAAATAATGGTAATAGTGAAAGTAGTAAACACACGAAAAATAAACTCCAAAATATACAATATTTACTTTCACTCCAATTGCATTGTGCAATATCCCGACCTAACCATAGATAATGAATTACGCACGCGAACACAGGTAATGTAAGGAAACACACTTTGCCTATAGCAATCAACCAACCACGGATTCTAATCTACAAGGTAGGCTAAGGTGTAAGGGTGTAACGAAATATTTTAAACATAGGTGTAAGAAACGAAAGGAATGGCTCTGAGGGTTTTTCTAGGGGTATCTTACTCTAAAAATGAGAGTAACAAAAGGGTTTATACGGGGGTTAACTAACCAGTGTAGTTAGTTAATAACACATAACATATAATAGGCTATTTGGGTGTAATCCTAGAATTTTACCAAGTTAGACAAGTCACTCCAATTATATAAATAATACTCATTATGGTGGTCTCGAATAGTATACAAGCCAAGTTCTAAAGTCTACAAGTCACCGGCACACTCATAGATTTGTGAATTTTGAAAAATCACAATTTTTGAAAATAACGTCATGTGTGCAGTTATGCAACTTAGATCTTAAACAAAAACATGCTAAAAAAATTTTAAGTTTGATATATTAAGCACATTTTAAGCATAATTTTTGAAAAAGTTTAGGACAAGTAATTGTTAAGTGTTCTAATTCTCCAATCCCCCCACTTAAGTTAAACAACGTCCTCGTTGTTTGTATAAAAGGTTAAAAACTGGAAATTAAAAGAATTAGAACAGAAAAACTCCCCTGAGATTTGCTCGGTATGATCCTCCATTAGTATAAGAGCAAAAATCAACTTCTTGTGGATTAGAACGTTAAAGCTTCATACTTGATGTATCCACAGGAAATCCAGGAAACTATAATACCACCAACACTTTAAAACACACCTAAGATAAGAAAGGTTCAAGCTTTGCATAATACATTAGTAGTTAGGAAAAATAAAACTTAAAAATTAAAACTGAAAATCATCAGGTCAGTCGATGCGCCGTATCTTATGGAAGAAGATACGCCGTATCGAGCCTGGAATAAATACGGATCAGAATAAAGATGCGCCGCATCCTTAACCAGGGATGCGCCGCATTAAAATAAACTGATAAATAGTTTTAAAGTCGAAAATAAAAATGCAGAAAAATAAAATAAGATATGACCATTGCAGGAGATGCGTCGCATCTCAGAATTGAGATGCGCCGTATCCTCATGCGGCCTGGACTGACTCGACACAGAAAACAGAATAATAAAAATTCTCCGGGTTGTCTCCCGGTAAGCACTTGTCTTTATTCCAGAGTCTTCAAGTTAGACTCACGTACAGCTCTTTAATATCGATCATTGAAGGAGTCGGAAACATCGCGCTCCTTCATCGCCAATTCAGTAATATTGAACACTCCTTGCCCTTCCTTAATTTCCACGCCGTTCTTGTTCATTATCTGTATGAACAAAGTCCTGTCCCTTTCGGGCAGAGATGACAAAATGATAGACGGGAAATTCTTATTATCATATAGGCACAAATAAGCAAGGTGGGGTGGTAGTTCAATAAACACATCATTGTTCAAATTTGTTTTCTCAACTATTCTCCTACGCTTATTAATTACCACACAATCATACCACTCATCATCAGAATCATTAACAACATCGCGTCTAAGTTCGGTAGGTACATTAAGGTCAATGAATTCCTCAAAGTTCTCATGATTAGGATTAGTTGAGTTGTTTTGAATCAATGTTTCTCCCATAAGTCTAGCTTCAAGATCGAGGTCCATACGCTCTCTTAATCCTAGCACATAAACACCTCTAATTATGCTTTTAACCGGATCTTGGCACTTATAGACTAGTTTATTATTCCCTACCCTTAATGAGATTTTTCTTTTAAACACATCAATCTTAGCATGGGCAGTAGATAAGAAAGGTCTTCCGAGGATTAAAGGAATCTTAACATCCTCGGGCATGTCTAGTATAACAAAGTCTACGGGAAAAATAAACTGCTCAATCTTAACTAGCACATTATTAGCAATCCCTTCAGGTCGTTTTACCGTTTTATCAGCCAATTCAATAAGTAATTTAGTTGGTGCTAATTTTCCTAGTCCTAGGGTAGCGAATGTCTTAAGAGGCATAACACTAACACTAGCTCCTAAGTCAGCTAACACATTATTGAAAGATATATTATTAATAGAACAAGGTAGAGTAAAACTTCCTGGGTCTCTTTCTTTATGAGGCAAGGCATTTAAGTCGGTTGCAGAGCTCTCTTCTTTCATTGTTGCCTTGATCTCCTCTTCAATCTTTGTCTTTTCTTTTAGTAGTCTCCTTAAACTGATTGAAGAATTAAAGAAAAATTCGGGTCTTGCACCATCATTACCATTCATCGATCTTCTAGGTATATTAGGAGTGACTTCTTCAGTGGTGCTTATGGCCTTGACATGATCTCTTGGGTTGGTTTCAGTTGAGCTCGGTAAACTTCCATATCCCCTTTCTTGAAGAACTTTGCTCATTTGACCAATTTGTTGTTCCAATGCTTTGATCGAAGCTCCTTGATTTCTTGTAGTAGTGTCCGTTGAAGCTCGAATTTCTTTGATCATAGCAGTATTCTCTTCATGTCTTTTAGCAGCATCGGCCATAATTTGCTTTAAAGTATCGTCTAAAGTCTGCCTCCTTTCTTGATAAGCGGGATTGAAGTTGTTCTTTTGATAGAATCCCGGACTAGCTTCCCTAAATCTTCCTGAAGGTCGGAATGGTTGTCCAAATTGGGTGTAATATGCTTCTTCAAATGTCTCACTTTCATTCTTGTTCGGGCAATCTTTAGTGTAGTGAGGTCCTTCGCACTTTTCACATCCAACTTGGGCAGCATATGCTCTTTCATCTCGCTTCTTCATCTCTCTACTAATTTTATCCAATTGAGCTTGAATAGCAGCAATCCCATCAAAATTAGTGCTGCTCTTAGATCTAGTAGAGGTCCCATCGTGCCATTTTTGGGAATGATCAGCAGCATCTTGGATTGCTTTCCTAGCATTGGTTGCACTCATTTGAGGTACAGCTCCCTTAGCATCCAAAATCTGTCTTGTAGGCACGTCCAATCCTTGATAAAACAATATTATTTCCTGCATAGGGGTTAGATAGTGTTGAGGACATTTTATCAATAAATCTTTAAACCGTTCCCAAGCTTGATAAAGGGTTTCATCAGGCTCTTGCTTGAAACTATTGATAGCCTCCATCTTTTTAGCAGTCTTAGCAGGTGGACAATATCTCTTCAGGAATTTGCTCTTCAAACCTTCCCATGTAGTGATTGAACTAGCAGGTTCATTCCTTAGCCACTTGTTAGCAGCTCCTTTTAGTGAGATTGGAAAGATTCTTAGCATGAGTTGATCGGTATTGACTCCTTCTGAAGTAAACAGATCTGCAATCTCCAGGACCTTTTCAACATGCTCATTAGCATCCTCTTGTTCCGTCCCACTGAAAGCATTCTCTCTTAGCTCTTTTAGAAACTGACCCTTCAACTCAAATTTTGAATTATCATCAAACTTAGGTCTAGCAACTCCTGAAGTGTAATCAGCACGGGTATTGTTCATGTATTCCTCCATAGTAGTGTTTTCGCCCATTGTTTCTGTTTCAACTTCCTCTTTTTCTTCAGAAAAGTAATCAAGCTCGAGTGAACTTGAAAGATCAAAGCTTCTTGTGTTGAAAAGCCTTTTATGCGAATGTAGGGCTCGTTCAGGATCTTCGAAAGGTTGAATCAAGTTCTTCGTAGAACTCCTGGTCATGCACTTCCTGAAATCAACACAAAAATATCAGTAGGGTATGCTCGAGAAAGTAATATATCAGATAATTAATAACGAAAACGGAATACGAAAAATTAAAGTTACTGATATCTGCAGACGATGCGCCGTATCCAAAAAGTTGGATACGCCGTATCTTATAATCGTTAAAATTTAATCAGACTTTATCCAGAAAATAGATACGCCGCTTTAGAATTTAAGAATGCGCCGTATCGAATTGATTAATCAAAAATCAGCTTATCTAATTAAAATTAAATGCGTCGTATTAACGAAAGTTAATGCGCCGTATTTTCGTTACGTTTAAAAATAAAAGATTTTTGATTCAGAAAGATGTGCCGTATCGATAGAGATCGATACGCCGTATCTGTTTAATAATTCGCAAACTGTTTTTAATTAAAATAATAGATACGCCGTATCTGCTAAAGCAGATGCGTCGTATGGCGTTAACGTTTAGAAAATTTTTTTTTTATCGAAAAACAGATACGCCGTATCTGCTAAAGCAGATGCGTCGTATTACTTTATCGCTTAGAAAAATTTTCTTATTAAAAACAGATACGCCGTATCTTGGGGAAAAGATGCATCGTATCGAATTAATTAAACGCGTTGTATTTTTTTAAAAAAATTAAACGCAATACGCCGTATCTGAGAGATCAGATGCGCCGTATCATTTGATTTAGCACAGTACAACGATAGCAGAACAGAAAAATACGAAAAATAAAAACAAAAATTAAACACACAAACGAAAATAAACACACAAAAATAAAAGAAAACAATTAACACACAATACAACAAATATGCAAAATAGTACAATGATGCAATTAATCTAATAAAAAGAAAAAACTAATTAAAATACTAATTAAATTAACAGATAATAACAATTCACTCCCCGGCAACGGCGCCAAAAAATTGATGCGCGTGATGTGTCGTTGGGGTTTAGCAGTTTTAATGCCTACTCAAGTTTTAAATTTATATTTAGCCGACTTATCAATAACACACACACTTAACGAGCAGTGTACCCGGTCAGTATGAAGATAATGGTAAGTAGAGTGTCGATCACTAAGAGTGGAACGTATTATCTCGTTATTCTAATCAGTATTTTAATATCCTAACGCAAGGGGGTTTCAGCCTGAGAGACTGGCACGATTTGTTGCAATTAAATAATAAAATAAACCAATAGGCACGAATCAGCAAGTAGCACACACGTACACAGATAAATACTTGAGACAATAAGAGGGCTGTCCTTATGATTAAGTAGATTGTCACTTGTTTTATTGATAGCTTTATATGAAGTGTATGTAGTTAACCCTTTCTCGTTGGTCCTAATCTTATCGGCGAGTAAACCCTTAATGATTACTTATGTCTAAAAGTTATTCCTAAGTGATCAATTTAGTAATAACCGTGGGAGCCACATTATGTCCCGCAGTCAAATGCCCGCAAGCCACTAATAAACACAGAGGTTATCAATGCACTAATAAGTAGTAACCAAAGACATCATCATATAAACTTTAATTGATGGGAAAGCAAGTATTAAAGGGAGTGCAATCTTTCGTTGTCACATTACACAAGCCACCAATCCTGATGAATTAAAGTTTGCTAACACAATAAAACAAAACTACTTAATGAATTAAACACATGCAGCACCTTCTTACAGCTCTTGTATCTTTGATTTGGGTGTGTCTTGTGCTGCCTCCTTGACTGAATTCGTCCTTTGTTTCTCCTGTTCGAACTTCGGTTTTAGGTTTTCCGGAACTTTTAATTCGTCTGGTCTACGGGGTATTTATAGTTTCTGTCTGAGGGAAGATGCGGCGCATATACTAAGTAGATGCGGCGCATGTACTTAACTTCGCGTGGGATCCAAGATTATAATATTCAGGAATATTCGTACACCGCCAGAAGATGCGGCGTAACTCCATGATTAGATGCGGCGCATGTTCTCTTGTATCTTGGATCGTATCTGGTGATATCTTGATAGAGATGCGGCGCATGTCGAGAGTGAGATGCGGCGCATCTGGAGCAGAATTGACTTGATCTTGTCCATGTCAGTAGACCTTCAACTTTATGCACGTTTTGCTCCATAATTAGTCCAAAATCGCTAAGTTTCACCAAATGCTTGTTTTTACCTGAGAATTATAAAAGTAAACGATTAAGTATCAATCCTCATACATAATATAGTAAAACAAGTCAAATTAATAGGATAAATGATAGTAATAAAATATACTTATTTGAGTTGGGACATCACTTTGTAACTCTGAATGTTTTTAAATAATCAAACAATGTATTTTCTAAACGACACTTTAGGTCGTTCAATATAACTGCAACTTTGGTGCTATGACCAGTCACGCCCCTGAATGCTTCATTCCGCTGCAAGTCACGAAATTTGGGGGTGTGACAATAGCAAATATCGTAAAGATCGTAAAATATAAATAACATTTTTAGGACGATATTTGTATTAACACGAGTCATCTAATAGGAGAATGTCCTAAGCCACCCAAGAATAAAACTCAAAGAGCTTTTGTTTGTGGAGCTTGGAGTGACAGTGAAGATGATGACGAAGAGCCTAAGAACGACGAACTTGCTCTCATGGCTCATGAATCAGACGAGGTACATTCTGACTCATCATATTCTTCTATTGATGATGACGCCTTACAAAAAGAATACAACAATCTCTGTGAACTTAGCCTAAAAATCATAAACAAAAATAAGTTTTTGAAAACCAAAATGGAATTTCTAGAAAATGAAGTTTATGAATTAAAGGAAAAAGTTAAACGATTAGAAAAAGGTAAAGCTGTTGATGAAACACGTGTTTCATGTGAAGAACTTAAAATAGAATTAGAAAAGCTTAATATCACACAGGATGCACTTATCAAACAAAACTCTAAGTTCAAAAGGTTTGATAAAAATATAAGTTATGTAGATGAGATAATGAAAATTCAAAAATTACCTCATGATAAAACTGGATTAGACTTTATGAAACTAGGAGACTTAAGTAGTTTTAAGAAACTAGCCGTAAAAGTACAAGAAACTGTTCCAATAGCTTCAGAAACCCACGGATCCGACAGAACCAAATCCTTGGTTCCGCCAGTAGTGGAGAAGGGATCCGCGGGTATTGTTGCTTAACAGAAAGCTTGCACTTCGGCTCGTACTGAGTTTGTGAAAGTGACAAGGAAACTAATATTAGCTCAACTGTTAATAAAGAAAAACCAGCTATTACTATAGGAGTAGGACAAGCTAGAAATGAATTTAGAGCTAAAACTGCTCAATAAAAACCTAGGACAACTATTCCCAAATGCCCCTTTGCAAAAAGTAACTACAACACACAACCTCATTATCAAAATAGTTGAAACGCAAACATTCCTAGGAACTATCAAAGTCTTAACTACATGCCATGGAACCCATATCCACCATTTCCTTACATGAATTAAGATAATGGGATGTTTAACCCAAATGGACCCATGAGATATTGGGGACTAAATGCTTGAGTTTTTCTATAACTTAGGTATGCTTGAAAGTTGGATTGGAACCAGACGAGTAGATAAAAGACAGCGGGTGTTCAAGGCACATGACGGGAAACAAAAGCCTTTTCTCAACCTACCAAGCATACGACGGAGGTAATGTTATGTTTGGTAGCAAGCTTAAAAGTAAAATCTTCAGAAAATGTGCTATCTCTCATGACTCTTTATCTATTGACAATGTTGCTCATGTTGATAACCTAGGTTTTAACTTACTTAATATTAGTCAACTATGCCGTAAAAAGTATGACGTCCTTTTCAGTGAAAATGGAAGTAAAATACTTAAAGACGGTATAACCGTAGGAAAAGGTGTTTTGAAAAATAACGTATACGTTATGAAATTAGATAAAACATCTAAAGACAAACTTTGTCTTACCTCTCTAGACGACAACTCAACTCTTTGGCATAGACGCTTAGGTCACGCCAATATGAGACTAATCCAATCTCTATCATCTAAGGAACTCGTTAGGAACCTATCCAAGTTGAAATATGAACAACACTTTTGTGATGCTTGCAAAATTGGGAAACAAGTTCATAATAGCCATAAGGCTAAAAACATGGTGTCCACATCTAGGTGTTTAGAACTATTGCATATGGATTTGTTTGGTCCATCCGCTATACAAAGTTATGGAGGAAACTTCTACACTTTGGTCATAGTTGATGATTATTCAAGATATACTTGGACTAAATTTTTGAAAACTAAAAATGAAGCTTTTGATAAAGTTGAAATTCTAAGTAAGAAAATTCAAAATCAAATAGGAAATAGCATTATGTCAATTAGAACAGACCTCAATTTGGAGCTTTTTGTGATGCTAATAGCATAACACATAACTTTTCAGCTCCGCGTACTCCTCAATCAAATGGTGTAGTAGAACGTAAAAACAGAACACTTCAAGAAATGAGTAGAACAATGCTAAATGAACAAAACATACCAAAAAAGTTTTGGTGTAACACCGTTGACACTTCCACATATATCTTAAATAGAGTCTTAATAAGACCATTTTTGAATAAAACTCCATATGAACTTTATTGAGGCAAAAAGCCTACATTAGGATACTTTAGAGTTTTTGGAAGCAAGTATTTCATCCTTAACACTAAGGACTATCTCACCAAATTTGTCCTAAAGTCTTATGAAGGTGTGTTCCTTGGATACTCACTGAATAGTAAAGCCTATATCGATTTGAACAAAGAAACCTCAAGAGTCGAGGAATCATTGAACGTAACATTCGACGAAAGTCCACCTCCCTCTAAGACATCACCTTTGGTAGATGATGACTTAGTTGAAAGTCAAATGGTTGAAAACTAAGAAAATTTAGATAATGACAAGGAAGATGAACCTTTAAATAGAAAAATAGTCAATGTCAAAGAATCCAAAAGTCATCCATTAGACAATGTCATAGGAGAAATCAATGAAAGAACCTTAAGATCAAAAGTTCAAAGTCAAAGTAATTTCTTTTGAATCATTTCAACAATTGAGCCCAAAAATATAAATGAGGCTATAAAAGATGAATCTTGGGTTATAGCAATGCAAGAAGAATTAAAACAAGTTTTTAGAAATGATGTTTGGACATTAGTCCCTCAACCTAAATGTCAAACCATAATTGGAACAAAATGGGTTTTTAAAAATAAAATGGATGAAAATGGTGTAGTGTCTAGAAACAAAGTTAGGCTAGTAGCTCAAGGCTACAATCAACTTGAAGGTATAGACTATGACGAAACATTTACTCCAGTTGCTAGGCTCGAGTCAATAAGAATACTACTTGCATAAGCATGTGCACATGACTTTAAACTTTTTCAAATGGATGTCAAAAGTGCAATTCTTAATGGTTTTATTAATGAGGAAGTGTATGTCGCACAACCTCCCGGCTTTGCCGACTTTGAAAAACTAAATCATGTCTACAAACTTAAAAAAGCTTTATACGAACTTAAGCAAGAACCAAAAGCATGGTATGATTGACTTAAGACTTTTCTAGTTGAACATAAGTATACCATGGGACTAGTAGACAACACTCTTTTCACGAAGAAAAAGGGATCACATATTATCATAGTTCAAATATATGCGGATGACATCATATTCGGATCAACTTGTCAAGAGTTATGTGACGATTTCTCAAAAAATCATGCATGACGAGTTTGAAGTGAGTATGATGGGAGAACTAAACTTTTTCTTAGGACTCCAAATAAAACAATTAGAAGATGGGATATTCTTGAGCCAATCTATGTACATCAAAGATATGCTTAAGAAATTTGGTCTTGAAGATTCTAAACCTATGAAAACTCCTATGTCTTCAGAAACTAAACTCACAAAGGATGAAGAAGGTAAATCCATAGATAGCACTAAATATAGAGGAATGATTGGTAGCCTGCTCTATCTCATAGCCAGTAGACCCGACATTATGTTTAGTGTTTGTCTATGTGCTCGCTTTCAAAAAGATCCTAAAACATCCCATCTTGAATCCGTAAAATGGATTTTTAGATACATTAAAGGTACTACACACTTAGGATTATGGTATCCCAAAGGAACAGGAATTGAAACCATAGTGTATGCCGACTCAGACCATGCCAGTGATTATGTAGATAGAAAGAGTACAAGTGGTATTTGTACTTTTATTGGGCATTGTCTTACCGCATGGTTCTCAAAGAAACAAATGACTCTAGCAATCTCAACAACCAAAGCCGAGTACGTGTGTGCAGGAAAAGCATGTCAACAGGCACTTTGGATGAAACAAGCTCTCATCGACTATGGGATTCAACTCAACGACGTCCCCATTCTCTGCGACAACAAACGAGTTATCGACCTTAGCAAGAATCCAGTTCAACATGCTAGAACCAAACACATAGAAATTCGTCATCACTTTCTACGCGACAATGTTCAAAAATGAAACAACTCAATTGAGAAAGTATCCTCAGAAGACAACATTGCCAATATCCTAACCAAACCTCTTAAGAGAGAACCCTTTAACCTTATTAGACTTGGTTTAGGATTAATGGAACCTAATGTGTAGTTAAAACCTTAGCTTAAACCCTAGATTAACCAAACACGGTAAAAACCAAAAACCAAAACTGTTCCTGCGAAACCCTTCGACAACAAGGGCGGATCCCAGTTTTTGGTTCTGCCCTATCTGTGGGTTCCTGGGCCAGGTTTTAAGTATATTAAATAAACAATCCTTTTCTCCTTCTCACAACACACAAGCAACACAAATTCGCCCCATAGCAAACCATTCTCAGAATTTAGGCATTCTATTCCAACCAATTTGTGCTTCAATTCACACTGTAAGTATCCCAACTATATTTACACTTCTGATCTGAGTCTAGGATTTCTATTTCTTGCACAAAACCAAAACTTGGGGATTATGCATATTTTTTATTAATCATGAAGCATATTCACCAAAATACATAACAAATCATGTTTTCCATAGTTAGGAATTGCATCTTGTAGGACATTATCACAATTCACTAAAAACCCCATGTCAATTTTTTTGTAAAAACCTTCTCACTATTAGGAAAAATAGTTTTGCACATTGTTCATACAAATAAAAACATTATGTTTTAAACATCATTTGCATAATGTGTCTTAAATGCTAAAGGGAATACATTACTAATATGTATTTTTGGGTACATTCAATCGAAGCTACATTGAATTAGGAGCGTTTGGGTTATCTCTCATTTTGTTACAAAATTTCCTAAACAAAATTTTCATGCATTAAAAGGAGTCGAGATAACCGCACCTCCACATTATCCCCATGTAGGCACACACTAGAACATCATATCTAAACTTTTGTTAATTTTAACTAAAGTATGTAATTTTTGTATTTAGGATCAAACATGCCTCCCGCAACTTTCTATGATCACAAGGACACCCTTAAGTATCTCCCAAAACACCACAAGACTAAGGGACTTTCAACTGACCAAGTGAAAATATTTAAGGCCTTAGAAAAGAGATATATCCACGAGGGTAGAACCATAGACCATTCCTTTCTAGAAGGAACTGACATTCGTCAACAACTAGTTGCCATACAATTTGATTGCCTCTTGGACATTGACGAACAAATATGTCCTAGATTTATACTAGGGTTTTATGCTAGTGTTGTTCTTAGCACAAATGATTATGGTCTCATCTCCATTCATTTCAAAGTCAATCAATCCCAATTCAACATTCCCTTAAACCAATTTGCGGAAGTCCTAGGAATTCCGGGTGAAGGTACTTGCCTTTACACCGACAAATGGTCTTTGTCAACCCTAGACTCTATTGTTGATCGTATGCCTCCATACGACACTCCTTTGACACCAAAAGAGATTATCCGTGATAATCTCTTCCTCCCTAGAACTTCTCACACTAGGACCACCCGACAAGGCAATGAGGTAAATCGAGACCCGTTTGGCATGGACCTAAACGAAATTTAAGAAATGGGAAGAAATTCTTAGGGCCAATGTCTTGTGCACCATAGGGAATAGAGACCACATCAATGCTAGTCTTTGCTACATGATTTATTGCGTGTCAACTCATCAACCTTTCAATCTTGCTTACTATGTGGCCAAAAGGATGGCCGACATACCCATGTTAGGAACGACCGCTATGCCATAAGGGATGCTTCTCACCCGTCTTCTTAGAGCATTTGCACCTATCCCTCCTAATGCTAGAGGTTTCTTACCTGACTACTCCCTCATTCCTCACACATTTGTACCCTTGAGTGACAAGAAAGTAGCCAAATTGAAAGGAAAACGTCCTCATCCACCAACCTCCTCATCATCATCATCATCCATGAGCGAGGATGACGGACTCCCAAACTCTAGGATTCCACCTCCGGAATTTATGAACCAACTTCCACCAATTGAACAACAAAGTGAAGAGTTCAAAAAAAAGGGAGGGATGTTCAAGAACATCGGGCGTTGGTTGATGAAGATCAACAAGAAACTTGACAGGTAGTGAGAGGTTAATGAGTTTTTGGTACAATCTGTTTTAAACAATGAGGTGTTGATTTTTTATGATTGTAGGATATTAGCTTATCATTAAACAACTATATGAACTAACATGATCATGCAGGGCGATAACACTTTGATGTTATCAATTTTCTATGTTTAAGCCACTGTTTGGCATAATTTCCATTATTAGTGAGTTCATTATCCTTGATTTGATCTATATGATTACATGTGTTATTACCTATGTTTTTGTTATTAATCAATCACAACTAATTAATTACACATGTTTTAGGAAAATTTACGGGATTTGAACGAGTTTTGGGCTTTCAAAAATGCCCACTGTCTCCATTTTTTTATCGACGGATGTGGCGGAACCAAAAATTTGGTTCCGTCTGTCCAATATTTTGGTGCCGTCAAAATTCACCCAACGAATCAGGCGGAATCAAAACTAGGGATCCGACTGTGTAGTTGTTTGGTTCCGCCGTCCAACAGCTATTTTTTTAATTCCTCGTTTAATCCCGCACTTTAGATCATTGATTCTTATTATTAGAATACCTTTACTGATATTCCAACTGATGAAGCAAAAAGTGTACCGCTTTTAGGGGGTCATTTAAGCCCTAAATCGTATTTATTTGATTAAATATTGCTCTAAATCGTTCCTTTTGTCATTTTAGGTACTTTTGAGAAGAAATCTGGAAAAGGAAGCATTTTGGACGTTTTTGGAGCATAAAAGTGAAGAAAACGACAAAGTTTCAAAATCGGCTAAAAAGTACCTTTGACGGCGTCAGGGATTGCCCTGGACGGCGTCATGGCTTGGCAAGAAAAAGGTGGATATGAAAATTACTCATGATAAGCCAGAGAATTTTGCATGAAAAATCTGACGGCGTCACCCTTTGAAGTGATCAAGGTCGTCACGGCTTAAGCTAAAGAGGGACGGCGTCAAGCACTAATCTGACGGCGTCAAGCCTTGATAAGCCAGAACGGATTTTGGAGGTCTAAAGAGGGACGGCGTCAGGAAGGCCATCCGGAAACCCTAAAAGCGGCGAGGTGACGGCGTCAGAATCTACAACGTGACGCCGTCAGCCATTAATCTCTATATATAGTTTTGCAATTTTTTGTCATTAGTGTGGAACTTTGTGTGTGAAAAACCCTAAGACGATTTTAGCAGTTTTTTCAAGGCTTTTTGCCTTGAGATCTTCCATGTTACATTGAAGATAAGTTATCAATTAATCATTCAATATGTCTATGTGTTGTTTGATTCTATCTTGTTCTTGTCTTTTGTTTAACATGCTAGGCTAGGTTTTCTTTGTGTTTGCTTAGATCTAATGAAACCTAGCTATTGATTGTTGGTTATTAGTGTGTTATTAGTTGTATTGGATGATTGTTCATTTATGTTAGGCTTAAGAAAACTGGCTAACCTCCTATTCGGTAATTTGCTTGAACGTCTTAAGAAACATGAACCAATGCGTACTAAAGGTTTTTATAGTTGTATTTAATGCATGAGTGAATTCTAGTGATCCCATGTTAGGAGCTTCTTAGCCGGCTCGACATAGGAGTGAAGTAGGAGTTCATAGAGTTGGGGAAGTACGTACGCCACCCCACGATTGGTATTAAGGAATACACCCGTCATCCACGCAATTAATACACACTAATCAACCGGTAAAAGATAGTTAGGGAGTAAGGAAATCTAAGTAAACACATTTCTCTCCATATAAGTTTCACCACATTTTCATTTTCTGTTATTTTATTTTATTTGCATTCGTAGTAACTTGGGTTAGTTGACTAGCAACTAATTCCGCCCACTCTTTCAAACCCGAGATTTTACTTGCTTTCATAAAATTATAAAAACATAAAAAGAATCTTCTCTCACCCTTAGACCTATTAGAGTAGTTTTTCATACCTAACGAACACTATTCCCTGTGGAGAACGATCAATCCCTCGTACTTACCACTACACTATACTACATCGGTCAGGTACACTGCCTGGTGGGGTTGTAAGCCTCTTGAGATCCCTCGAGAGGTAAAACCTGTTGTAAGGTTGCAAAACCACGCATCAAGTTTTTGGCGCCGCTGCCGGGGAATAGTTATTGTTTTGGTTGAATTTTTATTTTATAGGTCTACTCACTAGATTCCTTTCTAGTGAGATTTTTATTTTATTTTTCTAGGTTTTCTTTAGTCTATCTATTTTCTTCGTGCTTTTGTTCGTATAAGATTTTCATTGACTATTCAGTTTGCCATTATGGAAAACGCGAATCCGCCCCTTACACCTGGCGAAGTAGCTTTGTTGTGTAGCCAACTTTAGAATGAGATTAGTGAGCTCAGAGAGCTCAATAGAATGATTGATATAGAGCTCGATTATGCCTTGAACAACTTAGAGACCGCCATATGCTCAGATAATTACTTAGAACGTAATAATCTTACGGTTGAGAAGTTGATTGAGAAAATTGATGAAGTGAAGGTAGATCCTAGGTTTGATGATTATTTCAATGAATACCCCACTAAGGAGGAGATTGCTTACTATAACAACCTAGTTGATAACCCTCGACCACCTTTTGTTAGAATTGACCCAAAGATTAAGAGGGGTGATCCCGGGAATGTGAAGATACCATGTATGATTGGGTACCAATACGTTGAGCATGCTTACATTGACTGTGAATCCCCAATCAACGTGATGTCCTCAGGCCTTTATAGCCAGATCATAAACACACCACTTGGGCCTAGGATGGACCCCAAGTGCCCAGGCGGAGTTTGCAACTTCGTTGGAAGGATTAAGGATATGCATATCCTTGTTGGGAATTTTACCTTTGTCACCAACTTCATGATCTTAGAAGATTTGGCAAGTGTTGTTGACTGCCGCCTATCTCGCGTGGTGTTAGGTAAGCCATTTATTGAAGCATCCAATTTAAGGTATGATCGTTTGAGAGGCACGGTTCAGTTTTCTAATCACATAGATAGGATCACATATAGGATGCCTTATCGGGTAAATGAATTTCGTTTTGTGCCTCGATTTGACAAGGACAACATTGGTGCGATTGAGGACATCAATGATGAGGATAAAGAAAAAGGCATGGACTATGTTTGGAATAAGAGAAGCCTTTATTATAAAGATTGCTTGAACCTTGGACCTAAATACAAAATTGATATGGAGGTTGTTAGGATGATTAGAGGGGCAATTGAGAAGCAAAACAGAAAAACGTAGAACCCGTGACTTTGAGTCTAGCTACAAGACTCGTTAATAAAGAAAAGCGCTTCTTGGGAGGCAACCCAAGTTTTATTTGCTTTGTGTGTTTATTTGTTTGTTTGATTTTATTTGTTTCCGTATGTGTGTTTAATTTTTATTCTTATTGATTCATGTTCAAGAGTAAATTGTGAAAATGCTTTATTTTGTTTTTAACTTCGTCTTAACTACATATAAAGGTATTTTGCAAAAGTTAAGTGTAAGGGAAATCCAAACCAGTTTAGTAGAACAAATGAACATGAATCGTAATAATAATAAATTAACATACATATTAGTATTTGTTTGAGTCAAATGCTTGTATCGAGTCATAATGATGTTTTGCAGGATTTCCAGGAAGTAAGGTATAGTTTTTTCCAAAAATTTTCCGGAAACTTAACATGAGAATTCTGTCAGATCATTTCTGACGGCGTCAGGATTTACAACCTGACGGCGTCAGGTTTAATTTTCTGAAAATTTTTGAAAGTTTTGTTTTCATAAAAAGTTTTTATTAAATCTATAAATTATAATCTCCAGGAATCTGCAAAATTATCATTCCACAAGCATTATATCCTTATATATAGAGTTTATCCCGCCGATGTTATGCAGGTTTTCGTGTTTGTTTTCTCAGGTTTAATAGGTTATTTTGGACAAGGAAATGTTTGTTGGATCAAGCTAATGGCGATGCATTAGTCATGGAGCTTCAACATTACTTTGGAAGAAGATCTAACCGTGTTACCACATTATCCACCGAACGAATCAGGGGAGTATTTGATTTCATTCTTTTACTTTTTTCTTTTACATCTTGTTATTTGAACATTGGGGACAATGTTCATCTTAAGTGTAAGGGGGGGTAAAAGTACGATTAGAGAATGCTATTACGCTTGATTTTTGTTTGTTTAATAGTAGATGTGTAATAAAACTGAGATAAATACCTGTTAGGGCAATTTTAGTGCCAAATTTAAATTTTTTTACAACATTTAGGAGTGAAACTTTGATCTTAATGAGCGTCTCACGGATAGGAGTTATATGACTAGCACAAAAACCGTACCACTAAAAAAATTTTCCACCCCCAAATATGTGAGGTTCGCCCCTAGAATTGGTAGGAAAAGCATTTATGCTATGATGTGTGTACCGGTAGCACTTAGATTCTAGAACTTGCGTTAGGACCATTCCAAGGCCACAAGTGAGACTACATTCGTGTAGTTAGATTTACTACATGATAAGAGGCATTAGGATTAACCCATTGTTTTACACCTGTGTTTTTGTTATAATTACTTTGGCTACATTGGTCAAGTAATTCTCCCACACCCTTTGCGTTGTACTCATTTTTAGTACACGATACCCCTAGTACACCCCTCAGAGCCTATCTTTTCGTTTCGACCTTTAAGCATTTTACTTAAAGGAAGAATTTGTTACACCCCACTAAAATGTACACCCAAATCGCCTTAGCCTACCTTGTATGCACTCATTTTTAGTGCATTATTGTTACAACATTTGTTTAAACCCAAGTTAATTATCTAGTTGATTACATGGTTGCTAAGTCGAGTCATATCCTTGTACATATTGTTTTGGGACGATTGGGACTCTTGGGTAAAGTACTAGTGTAATGGAGTAATGGGGAAGAACATCATTTATTACCCCCATATGTGCTAAATATTTTAAAAGTACTCCAAGTGTTTTGATTATCTTAATTCGAGTCATTAGAATAATTATTTGTAAAGTTATGTAAAAGTTCAAGTGTAAGGGGAATGCAATGCCCCTATGATGTATTATTTTGGATGGTAGGGCAAGAGTGTATGAAAAAAAAAAAAAAAAAAAAAAAAAAAAAAAAAAATCGAAAAAATCAAGAAAAATACAAAAAAAATGAGAAAAAGAAAAATAGAAAAAACATACCGACTACCATCCCGTTTCATTTTATGTTTGTTTTATGTTTTTGTTATTTTGTTTTTAGCTTAAGATTGAGTCGAGTCTTGGCTTAGCAACATTGTATAGTACATGTAATTGATCAAGATCTTTAACTCGCCGCCAGTAAAATATCCTTTATCCAACAAAACCGTGTTTTTCTTTTCCCTACACCTCACGTTATAACCCATGTAAAAGCCCTATTTGATAGTTTATATTAGGTGCTTACGCCTAGTGGAGGAGGTTTTCGATCCTTTCCCAAGCCTATGGTAATCTATTTGCTATGACAGGTAGTGAGAGATATTATCCGTTTTCATTTATGAGATTTATTTTGATGACACCTGAGAGATGTGAGTATCTAAACACTACTTGTGAGGTGCTAGTTTGTAATCTCCGTGCTTATTATGATTAAAGTGGAACGACTATATGTTGCAATTACTTTTATATTAGCGTTAAATGACCCCTAACTTGTATTTTGATTAGAATAAAAGCGCATTTGCTTGAGGACAAGCAAATCTCAAGTGTAAGGGTATTTGATGAAGCGAAAAGTGTACCGCTTTTAGGGGGTCATTTAAGCCCTAAATCGTATTTATTTGATCAAATATTGCCCTAAATCGTTCCTTTTGTCATTTTAGGTACTTTTGAGAAGAAATCTGGAAAAGGAAGCATTTTGGACGTTTTTGGAGCATAAAAGTGAAGAAAACGACAAAGTCTCAAAATCGACTAAAAAGTACCTTTGACGGCGTCTGGGATTGCCCTGGACGGCGTCATGGCTTGGCAAGAAAATGGTGGATATGAAAATTACTCATGATAAGCCAGAGAATTTTGCATGAAAAATCTGACGGCGTCACCCTTTGAAGTGATCAAGGTCGTCACGGCTTAAGCTAAAGAGGGACGGCGTCAAGCACTAATCTGACGGCGTCAAGCCTTGATAAGCCAGAACGGATGTTGGAGGTCTAAAGAGGGACGGCGTCAGGAAGGCCATCCGGGAACCCTAAAAGCGGCGAGGTGACGGCGTCAGAATCTACAACGTGACGCCGTCAGCCATTAATCTCTATATATAGTTTTGCAATTTTTTGTCATTAGTGTGGAACTTTGTGTGTGAAAAACCCTAAGACGATTTTAGCAGTTTTTTCAAGGCTTTTTGCCTTGAGATCTTCCATGTTACATTGAAGATAAGTTATCAATTAATCATTCAATATGTCTATGTGTTGTTTGATTCTATCTTGTTCTTGTCTTTTGTTTAACATGCTAGGCTAGGTTTTCTTTGTGTTTGCTTAGATCTAATGAAACCTAGCTATTGATTGTTGGTTATTAGTGTGTTATTAGTTGTATTGGATGATTGTTCATCTATGTTAGGCTTAAGAAAACTGGCTAACCTCCTATTCGGTAATTTGCTTGAACGTCTTAAGAAACATGAACCAATGCGTACTAAAGGTTTTTATGGTTGTATTTAATGCATGAGCGAATTCTAGTGATCCCATGTTAGGAGCTTCTTAGCCGGCTCGACATAGGAGTGAAGTAGGAGTTCATAGAGTTGGGGAAGTACGTACGCCACCCCACGATTGGTATTAAGGAATACACCCGTCATCTACGCAATTAATACACACTAATCAACCGGTAAAAGATAGTTAGGGAGTAAGGAAATCTAAGTAAACACATTTCTCTCCATATAAGTTTCACCACATTTTCATTTTCTGTTATTTTATTTTATTTGCATTCGTAGTAACTTGGGTTAGTTGACTAGCAACTAATTCCGCCCACTCTTTCAAACCCGAGATTTTACTTGCTTTCATAAAATTATAAAAACATAAAAAGAATCTTCTCTCACCCTTAGACCTATTAGAGTAGTTTTTCATACCTAACGAACACTATTCCCTGTGGAGAACGATCAATCCCCCGTACTTACCACTACACTATACTACATCGGTCAGGTACACTGCCTGGTGGGGTTGTAAGCCTCTTGAGATCCCTCGAGAGGTAAAACCTTTTGTAAGGTTGCAAAACCACGCATCACCAACAAATTAGGATCACCTTAGCAACCTTAGATAAATAGGAACACAATTTCCTACCAAAACTTGAAAATTCAAAAATCCACTCAAGTTACCTTTCTCCAACAAGCAATGATCCCTCAAAATGGTTCCTTGTAATCCGTGGATCAATCATATCACTAGATTTCCCACTCACTACTATGCATTAACTGCATATCTTCTTTATCTCACTCAACTCCATCTCATTGGATTGACTTTCATGATTTGATATGCTTCTCTTCCACTTCCAAATCATTGTAAACCACCATTTTTGTATGGTTCACCATCAAATCCAAACACACTCTTCCATAAACCCTGGAGTCTATAAATTAGGAGCTTTTAGATGATCATTTCTCACATCTTCACCATCACTTCTAATAGCATTTTCTGCATATCTCAACCTTTCTCTCCAAAATGCCTAAGTCAAACAACTCCTCAACATCCAGACCACACAGAAGAACAGCAAGAATGAGTGTTAGACCATGCTGTTTTGTTAATCTCAACTCCTCATCCTCTGAATCATCACCTCTAAACATATCATCCCCAATTGCTAATGAGGACTTCCTAACCTTCTCAACTCCAACACCACCTCATATCATCATCACCACTCCACCTCCTACCAAAACACCCGTGGCTACCACACCACCACCCGCACCATCTCAAGTGACAAGATCACCATCACCTCCTCATTCACCTAAACTACAACCCATAGATTTGTTTGCAACTCCACCAACCTCACCACACCCCTATTTAGAAACCTTGGAAGACCTTCCAACTAGATCCACCAATCCACCAACAATGCCTTTTGAGGCTCAAACTTCACAACAAGAACCACTCCTATTCCACCCTATCTATAGGGACATTCACGGTCCTCTCTACCGTGATCAAGCTCCACCTCAACAACCTTAACCTCAATATTTCTCACCAACTTCCACCCTTCAACCAATTGATGAGTCAATGTGGATCAACCAACCACAAACTCAAGGTGAAATTAATGAGGAACTTGATCGCCTCTACACCTTTTCAAACATGGTGGACTCCCACCTCAATGAAGCAATGGATCTTCAATCCACATTGCTAGCCTCCATCATGTCTCCACCAAACCCATACTAACAATCAACTCATGCTCCACCACCACCACCACCACCAACAATAACAAATGAACCAAACCTTCCACCCAACTTCCCTCGACGTGGTTGCTCCATGTGTGAGCGAACCGCCCATCTCACTCAACGAACAAACATTTTGGTTCATGAGTTGTAAAATGAGATGAGGTTCATCTTGAACCATATCTTAGAGCGCCTCAATGCTCTTTCACATCCACCACAATAGATGCTAGGAGTTTCTTTATCTTAGGATTGTTTTTCTTTTCTAGGATTTTTATTTTAGGACTATTTTTCTTATTTCCTTTGTAACATCTCAATTTGTGACTTTGGTCACAAATAATTTTCAAATGAAGGATGTTTTGTTAATGCTTATGTGTGACCATTTATTGTGCATTATATAGTTGGTTTGAATTATTGTGCTTGGTTTGAACTGTCATACTTGGTTGAATGGGTTAAACTATTATTATTGGTTGTAACTCTCATTACTCATGCATCATATTACTTGGTTGGCTTGAACCATTTACAACTAACCTTTGTTTTGTAGCATTCTTCATCCTTGCATCATATACGGTGGTACCCTAGCAACGGGGAGTATTGATCAATGGGGAATTAATCATACACTAACCCTTATTTTTGTAGCATCATTTATCATTGAATCATATACTTTGGCACCCTAACAAGGGGGAGTATTGATCAAGGGGGAGCTTATCAAGCACTAACCTTTGTTTTTGTTGCTTTCTTCATTCAAGCATCATATACTTAGCACTCCAATTAGGGGGAGTGTTATCCAAGGGGGAGCTATTAAGCACTCAAAATCCATGTCTCATCATACTTGGCACTCCAATTAGGGGGAGTAATAACCAAGGGCCATACACTACATTCCGCTTTGCATTTCCTCTTTTTGTTTCGACAAAAAGGGGGAGATTATATTAAACTCATACATCATATATTTCATACAATTTAAAATGGCAAAATTGATTTTAAATTTGCATAAAACTAGTTTAATCTATATTTTTAAAAGACTTGCACTTTATTTATTCCATTGCTTAAAAATAAACTTTATGTTTTGTCATCAACAAAAAGGGGGAGATTGTTAACACAAATATCGTCTAAAAAACGTTATTTATATTTTACGATCTTTGCTATATTTTGTTAATGACAATTATAAACTTTATCTTTGGCAAAGCATAAATATAAGTTAATTCTTTTACATATATAGTTACAAGCTTTTAAAACTCATAACATCATAACATGCTACATACATGATCACTAGTACATACATGCTACATTCATAAGTTACATACATTTACATTTACATATTACATTTTATTTCCTAATATAGAATATGTACAATGACATCATTGCATACATCACATTGATATCTTTAGGATATCTTGAAGATCTTAAGAATATCATGGTTAGATCTTCACACATAGAATTGGATATGTAATACTGATAGATTTGGAAAGATCTTGCAGATTTGCTGTCAGGACCCTCGATCCAAATGGCATAATGGACGATCCATAAAATTGGATCCATCCACCGTGGTTTGTTTTGAAAGTTTGCTATAATAGCAAGCCACTCATCATGTTTCTCATCACTCTTAAGCATAACAACCATGATCTTCTTTCATTCATTCCTAAACCATTCATACATCAATTTCATCCTTAGTGATCTTTCTTTGAGCAAAGAACCAAAGCATCAAAGCTTCAATAAGCGTGAAGTTTGTTAAAATTAGTCATATGTGAATTTGTGTTTTCACATATAAGTTGTACAAACTGTCATATACCGCTGTTGTGATCGGTTAGTATTTTAGTCTTAAAATACATAGATGTCGGATGGTTGTCCCTTGTAAAAGAACTGGTAATCAACTTTGTACCGAAAAAGTGTAACAACGTTTGTAAGGTTTCTCTGCAGAAGGAGCTTGTTTCTTAGTGAAGAAAACTCTCAGTTAGAGCTCTGAGGAGTGGAGTGGACAAGGAAGAAGTCCTTGTAGACCGAACACTATAAAACGTGTTGTGTTTGATTTTTCTTTCTCTACTTACTTGTTATATATTGTTTATGTGCATAACTTGAAACACGTAAGTATTTAAAGCAAAAGAAATTTTAAAACAGTAAACTTTAACCCCTCTTCTAGTTTTCACATGGTTGTGTCTTGTTGATTGGTGATATTGAGAATGGATCTCCAATGTGTTTAGTTTATGGTCCCCTTTAATGAACCCGTATTAGCGTTGTACCGGATAAGTGTAGCGACGTTGTATAGTTTGGCTCTACCTGGAAGAGCCGGTTTTAGCTTTGATCGATAAAGTGTTAGTGATGTTGGAAAGGCTTTCCGCCGGTTGAAAAGGATTTGTCTTGTAGTTTTACGAAACTCTGAGTTGGGTACTGAGGAGTGGAGTAGGGCAGGAAAAATTCCCTTACCGAACATTAAACACTCGTGTTATGGTTGTGTCTTTCTATCTCATCTCTTTATTAATTTCCTTTTCTAACTATCAATATCCAATACGTAAACTAGATTGACATAAGTCGACCTATAAGTTTTAAAATAAAGTTATAAATCGGTAAAACTAATTCAACCCCTTCTAGTTTTCTACAAATCGGGATGCACATCTGCATCAACTAAGCTGAATATGTAGTCATGCCTATGTTGTGCTCAAGTCATTTGGATAGAACTCAGCTCATGGACTGTAGTTATGTCTTTGACAGATCCCATGTATTAAGACTCCAAAAGTGCATAGCAATTTCTGCAAACACCGTCATCACTCCAGTTCCAGGCATAATTGCTCAATCGTACATTTCATCAAAGAGCATAGTCGAGAAGTACAATGAGTTATATTTTGTGGGTACTCAATACCAATTGCAGACTGTTCACCAAAGCACTACCTCCTTCAAGGTTTGCTGAACTAGTTCACCAAATTGTATCGATAATTTGACTTCAGATGATTGAAAAACTTTCTTAAACACAACTGAGAAAGTCAACCACCAAAAATCTTGTAAATATTCTTTGAAAAATCAAAATAGAAAAATAAAAAACTCTTTAAAAACAAAATAACAAAAAGAATTTACATTAAAAAAATGCAAGTACAAAATTTCCATCAACACTTAGTTCAACTAGAACAAATTAACAATTTTTCTGAACAAGTGTTGAGAGGGAGTATGAAATTCATATTTTAAAATTTCTTTTAAAAAAACTTGTACTTGCATATTTCCAAAATTATGTTGTTTGAAAAATGTGTTGGTAAAATTATCCTCGTAACACCCTCCTTGATATTTAAATGCTTTCTAATATCTTAAGTCAAGGGTGAGTATGAAAAATTGTTCTTGCCAAAGTTAATTATGTCAAAAGTTGAGTTAAGAGATTAAAAATGCAAATTTTGGCGTTAAGGGACTAAAAGTGTCAATTTCTGAAAGTTAAAATTTTATCAAAAACAAAAATTATGTGTGCATTTACTGCACTTAAATTTTTCCTGCAAAACACTTATTACATACAACCACCAAGATCAACGACCGAAATTCATTTGATAAATCCACACTTCATAACTCAAATCTGTAAGTTGTTTCATAATCTATGTGCAAATACAAGAGATGGTTTTTAATTTCTTAACGATCCAATGGCCCAATCATTCTTTTAACACCCCAACCCAACAAGGGTCAGAATGTCACATTATGGTGTCAATCAGAACATAATAAACGCAAGCGAAAGTCTTAATTAATTAACCAAAAAGTCATGAAACCACATGACAACAAAAGTCATAACAAAAATCCAACAAAGTCTACAAATGAAGTAAATCCAAAATACTAAGTCTGAAAAGCATAAATCCAGTTAAAGAGAATAGTCTAGCCATGGTAGGTCTTCTAAGCTCCTACTCTCACACTCTATCCCCAAAAATCCACGCTTAACCTGCCGGAGAAAAAGAAACGCGGCTGAGCTAACTCTCAGTGAACATATATAAACAAATAACTGATAATAAGAGAATCGAATCGAATACGGATCACATTATGTCAAATCAAAGAAAGGGAAAGAGCCTGCTGAGAAAATTCAGATGAAACAGAATACGAAACGAATATGAATCAGATACTGAATCAGAGTGCATAACAAATATCAATCAATATAGGATCGGAGTGCATTACCCAACTGCCTAAGCATGATACATGAATAGGCCAAATAATCATATCACAATCATATCACAAATCATATACGTCAATTCCAAAGTTGTACCTGGAGTAGCTAGCTCACAATGTACCAGAATGTGATGAGGTGTAGGAACACACACCAACCAATCATCAAATATAGATACAGATTCTCTAGGATGCATCCATACGCTCCCTGCAAAACAATATGGTACATATACTAGCTCTAGGCTAAGCATACATACCTAGATAATCATAATGGCCAAAGTGCTATATAGCATATACAGAAATGGGAACGCCGGGGACTAATCACACCGCCCCAGATAGTGTCATGCCACCAGTGCCTCAATGACATGGCCCTGGTACCTCCATGGCTAGGAATGCAGATACAGAAGCTGGGCAATACAGGAGCAATCATAATCATATCAAGTCAATCATAACAAATACTGAACTGAAGAATATCATATCAAATACTGAACTGAATCATATCAAATGGATAACCAACGAATATCAGAATAAGATGGCAAATCAAATATCAAAACGAATATCAAAGGTAATAACGGATAATCATATCAATGGACGCCCTTACTGAAAAAGGAAGGAATATATGTACATTAGCAAATGAAATTAAGGCAAACAGAAAAGTGATCACAAGGAAAACAATGTCACATCTTCTTCAACGAATCTACACGGATTAGGGTTCATATAATACTTATTAGCTCGTTAAATGTCATAACGGATTTATTGCTTATTAATAATCACGTTCTCAACTTAGGGTTTACAGATTAGGTCAGATTCATAATTATTCCAAGTTCTTAGGGTTAATAATGATAATTAATTAGACATAGGTTTATATGTGTTTCAAATCCTTAGTTAACTTAATTTGGGTTTATATGTCCAAAACAGATTTTTAGGTTTAGAATGCAAATCTGACTAAGTTTCTTATGAATTTATAGACCTATCAAATGAGCTCCTAAGGTTCTACCAATTTTATCTGAGACTTCCACATGAGTTAAGAACCTTCCCAAATTTTCCCAGATTTTATTACTAAGTGAAAGTACCATTTCAAAAATCATTTTCCCAAACCTGTCCAGAAAGTGCACTGCAGGTATACCCCGAAAGTTTGTATTTAATTAACCCATTTGAACCTTTCATAAAAATCCATAAAAATTCCAGTAAGTCCTATATATTGATGCAAATAATGTTCTAAAAACGTTATTTCTATCTTTCGATAACTTCACATTTTGAGGATGACAAAATGTGAAATCACGTTACGTTAAAATTAACGTAAACAAGTTTTTAATCGGAAGATCTCGTTTCTACACAAATCACTATAGAACAAAGTTACAACTTAACTAATGATCAAAGAAGTGAATTTGAGTTTTACACTTCACATTTTTATGTGACAAAACATTTTCTTCAAAAATATACTTTACAAATTATTTTTGAATAATTAAGAAATGTTTTAATAGAAAAATAAGTTTAAAATACATAACAGCTATTTTTCCCCCCCAAAATCACCTCCAAACTTCCCCAAATAAGTTTTCACCAGAAAAGACAAAAATTGGAGCGTCTTTGTCTGACACGGCTCCACGGTTCCACTAAATTTAGTGGAGCCGTGGGTAATTTAGTGGAGTCGTCCCCCTATAACGGCCAGATTTTTTATGCCTATAAATACCAGCCCACTTCACAGATTTTCTTTACCCTTTTTCACACAGAAACTTCTGAGGTTAAATCCCTCACACCATTTTCTTTTCTTGATCATTTAGTTTAGTTTTTCTTTTGTTCAAGAGTGATCCAATCATCCAACTTAGAGATCCTCTTCATTCCTCTTCAATAGCAAGAGAAGAACACAACGTATCCTATTTGATACAAGGTGTTGTCATTCCTCTTCAAGTGCAAGAGAAGAACTCAAGGTATCCAAGAAGATACAAGAGTTGTAGTAGTTGTTAGGTTACTTGTAACATTTGTTACATCCTTGTTGTATCATAGCATACATCAAGATCATTTTCTTTTGTGAGAGTGTGAGTGAAGATCATTGTGATCTTATAGAGATAGTGAATATCTCTTGAAGCCATTGGGCTTGTGTGATTGATCAAGAAGATCAAGGGTCAATAGGATAGTGTTAGTCAAGTGAGTGTTGATCATTGTGATCGTGTCGAGATCTTGGAGATCTCTTGAAGCCATTGGGCTTGAGTGATTGATCGTGTGGATCGTGGTAGATTGGTGCTAGCTAAGATTAGCACTCGACATCTAGCTTAGTGTCGGAAATAGGATAAGCGACGTGTACGGTTTTCTCTGCCTAAAGGGAGGTTGTTGACATAGTGCTTGAAACTCTCGAGTGTGGTACTCGGGGAGTGGAGTAGGGGGAAGAAGAGCTTCATAGCCGAACCACTATAAATCCTTTGTCCCGGTTTGATCTTTCCATCTCTACTCTTTACTTTCATTACTTATTATTAGTTAGTTTAGTGTGTAGTTCATATTGGTGTTGATTGATTGCACATAAGAATCGAATCAAAGGTTTCCAATAGTAAAGTTTTTAAGAAATCTTAAAAGAATTAAAAGAACTTAAAAAACCGGTAAAACTATTCAACCCCCCATTCTAGTTTTCCATACTATACATCTTAAACATTCTCCCTGACAAATGAGACATCTTAATTCTTTTTGGTTTTAAAACTAAAAATCAAAAACACGAACTGGTTTTCAGACATCCAAAATATAGTTTTGACACTTAATCTTGTAAAAATCAAAAGACTACTCTCCCGACCTCTAATGACCACGAAATTTGATATACAGAATGTATAATTCATGAACTTAGTTTTAGACTAAAAAATTATGCAAAAACATATTGGAATCATCAATTTAGACCCCTTTGAATCCAACCCAAATTCTGGACAGCATACTATTGTGACAGAAAACAAATCCCTAACTCATTTAAACCCTAACCAACCCCTAATTAATTATAGGGTTCTATTATCACATGAACCATATTGAATGTGTAATTAAGTGATTAAACACAGGTTTTAATGGTTTCAATTAGGGCTAGCATCAATTAGGTCAATTAGAACAAGAAACACAAGATTACATTACACATATAAACAAGATTCATATGATTTTATGTGGTGGATAATCTTTTACACCTGTGATCCTTAACGAGACTTAGAAGTAGATTAATGTAATCATTATAACATGATTATAATGAGCATGATTCAGATTAGGTTTTCATATTACACATATAACGTTTAATGGTGATCAAAATAACGACAAGGATGGCTGGTTAAGAGTACCTATAGGTGATTATGAATATAAATAACACAATATGAATAAACAAACGCAGCGGATAAATCACCTATCAACGGATCCATAAAGTGATATGATCAATCAAATTAAAACAAACAAGATTATACCTTTGTAGCGTGATCTGGGAGTCACCAACAAACACCTATCCCACGTTTGGAATAAGAAACCCAAGAGATCAATAAGGTTGATCTCTTTTATGAATGAAACACACTACACGTCACCGAATACCTCTTGGATGCTAGTCCTTAATCCCGTAACCTTGAAAATCACCTTTGAATGAACAAGATTCAAAAGAGAGATGGAAAAAATAAAAACCCTAGGTGGGATTTATTTTTGAGCCGTGAGTTTTAGAGAGAAGTAAGGAAGAGAATTATGGTAAATTGATATCTCAATAATGAGGAGATTATGGAGATATATTTCACCAAAATTCAAACTAAAAATCCTCCCTTGAAAGACTCCAAGGCCGGCCCCTATTTGGGCTCAAATGGGTTTGCCATTTGATTTCCAAGTCCAAGGGATTAAGTCCTTTACTTAGCCATTAGAAGCCCAATAGTGATCCCAAGTTACGTAAGGTTATTTATATATCGTAAATACAATAAACACGATATATAAAGTGGTACCTCAGTGTATATGTGTGTGACCCCATAGGCTCACATATGTCTAGCTATATAATTATTCATTATGACACAAGCATACTCCAACAGTACCTTTAGGGCTGATTTGAGAGACAAAAAAGAACAAGGACACCTTACCACTCAAAAGCTAAAACGATTAGACCCAAGGGCTTCAAAACTCTAACTCCAAGCGATCACCACAAGCTGTAAACGTTGACCCCCTTAATCTTGAATAGAAAACAATGATTTAGGGCTTGTTTTGGGTTTTGGTTTTGTGAAGGAGAAAAGGAGGAGCCGGTTATATGTTTAATGAGAGGGAAAAAGGAAAAACCGTGTGGTGTATTTTGGAATGTTGTGTGAGGGTAAGAGAACACAGGAAATCTTCGTAAATCATATAATTATTGGGTCTTATCTCTTCAATATAACGTGTGAAAGGTTTAGGAACAAAAGGATGTGTCGTTTATGTAAGCTAGGATTTAGGAAGACTAATCTTGTATTATTATTTGGTAAGTTAGTTTAGGTTAAATATTAATAATGTATACTTATTTTATAACATAAAGTCTTAAATGTCACTTATTTATTTAATTTTTAGGGTATAATAAAATTTAATAAATAAAATGTAATCTAGGTTTTAGGGTGTTATAGTTCTAATTCTTGATTTTAAAATTTAGGGTTTATACTGATTTGGGGAAAAACATTTTGATGAGTTTGTGTTTAATTTTTGTGGTGGGATATAGTCTTCATCAAGTTTAGAACATGTTCCAATCCTTTAATTGCACCCAGAAACATGATTGAATGAATTTTGTGAAATTAGGGTTTAAGGCTGATTTGGGGATTTTTGATTTTAAGTGTTTGAATTTAATTAAAATGGTGGGTTTTTGTTCGGAATCAATCTTATATCACTCGACCTTAATGAATTTTAACAGTCAATTGATTTGAGTGATATTCGATTAACTGGTGTTCTTGAGATTTTCGAACAAGCATGAATGTGTGTGAGAAAATGTTAGACGTTGTGTAGACTTGTTTAATAGGATATTTGAAATGTTTTGGGGTGAATTATACATGGTCAGAATCTGTGTTGTAGGGTGTTAGAAATTTTTGTGTTCTAAACTTTGTCGAGCAAACTCACAGATGTGTTAGGATGCAATAACAGTTGTTAGATATGATGCTTAGGACATTTTGAATGGGTTGTAAAACTTGGTTATTGTTTGAATTCATAGGCAAAGAAGTTTGTAATTTCCATCTTTCGAGCAAGTATGTCTACTATTGTTCGAAAGTTCTTGTATATGAAATTTTCGAGTATGTATGAAAACTTTCGAGCAAACCCAAAAGTTTTGAACAAGTGTGAAACTTTCGAGCAAGCTCAAAATTTTCGAGCAAGTGAGAAAATTTTGAGCTAGCTCAAAATTTTTGGACTAGTAAGAAAACTTCGAACAAACTCAAAATTTTCGAACAAACTCAAAATTTTCGAACAAGTATAAAAGTTTCGAACAAGTATAAAAGTTTCGAACAAACTCAAAATTTTCGAACAAGAAAAAAAGTTTCGAACAAACTCAGAATAATAAAGTTTCAAACAAGCCTTTCTTATAACATTTCATATGATAACTTTGTAGAAAACTAGAATGGGGGGGGGGGGTTGAATTGTTTTGCCAATTAAAACTTCGTTTTAAAACCATAACACGAGTGTTTATAGTGTTTTGGCTATAGGGACTCTTTTTCCTTGCCCTACTCCACTCCCCGAGTACCTAACTCGAGAGTTCCGTAAACACTACACAAGACAAACTCTTTTTACTGGCGGAGAAGCCTTCACAACGTCGCTTACACTTTATCCGGTACAAAGCTAAATACCGAGCTCTTCCAAGAGGTAGAGCCAAACCTATCACAACGTCGCCTTCACTTTATCCGGTACAAGGCTATATACCGGATTCCATTACAAAGGAGGAACCACTACCCACCACAACACAACTTGGAGTTCCACTCTCAAATATCACCAATCTACAAGGCACAGCATACAGGTGATCACCCCCGACTACACCAATATACACAACTATACTTGAAGCATCAAACCTCAACAACAATGTCTTGCACCAAGACTATCCTTGAGGTATCAAACCTCGACTTCTAACATCTACTCCAAGATCTTCATGAGCCACCACAACTCATCTTCACAATCTTGATCTACACAACTTGAAAAATCACTCTTCAATGAAAAAGACCTTCACGACTTGACTTGACAATCCAAGCTTCAACTACACCAAAGTACACATCGTGTCTTGAATCTACTTGAGATGGATCACCTACAAGAGTCACTTCTATGATCTTGAGATGATGATGAAGTCTAGCATTCCATGGCTTGGAGATTGCACGACTTCGTCTCTAAACGTAGTGATTCGCCTTTAGAAGGAACCTATAGAATCACCACACAAAAGACTACAAGAAAGATCTAGGATCTGAGGTTAGTAAGAGAGAAACATAGAGAGAGAAATATGTGAGAAGGTGCAAGAAAGAAAGAAGAAATGGCTCACTATTTATAGGCAATAGAAGCCACTGTTCACCCGGATCTGGCGGATCCCTTGGAAAAGGGATCCGGCCAGTGTAATCCAAGGGATCCGGCCATCTGGTAGTACCAGTCCGGATTTTGGATTACAATTCCAAGTTATGGGTTATGGATCAAGGTCCATGGGTTATGTGATGTCATGCATGATGTCAAAGACATCTTGAGTCATGGGTTATGGACCTTGGGTCATGGGTTATGGACTTTGGGTCATGGGTTATGGATATTACCCATTTATGATGTCATGCATGATGTTAAGCACATGGGTTATGGGTTATGGATTGTGCTCCATGGGTCATGGGTCTTGGACATGGGTTTTGGGTTTGGATAGTCCAACTCTATTAACTAGTACATTGTTTTTAACTAGTTGATTTCAAAGTATCTATTTTATGAAAAATGCAAGTAACGAATATTACTTTTAAGTGTTTCATAAAAATGGTTTTGGCAAACTAATTAACTAAACATGTTTGATGATTTATTTGTTTAGTGAAATGAGTTAGTAAACTATTGGCTCAAAACTTTATGTATTTTATTTGTTTCGTTAAAACAATTTTACGTTTGTTATCAACAAAACATAAGAAGATCGTAAAATATAAATAAACGTTTTTACGGTTTATTTGTATTAACAATCTCCCCTTTTTTGTTGATGACAAAACAGAAAATTATTCTAAGTAAAAATTAAAATTCGTAAATTTTTGAATTGAAGTTTTTACTCTTTCTCCCCCTTTTTGTCGAAACAAAAAGAGTGTGGAAAAGAAACTAACCCGAACGCAAGTTTTAAGAAAAGTAAGTGAAAGAAGTGGTGTAAGAAGGAATAAAGAGAGTAAGAAGTTCTTTGTTGCTCCCCCTCGACGGTTTCTCCCCCTTGTTGAGGGCATCAAGTAGTTAGGGAGACTAAGACGTGATCATTGCAAGTTTTTGCAATGGTTTTGCTTGGACGAAAGCTCCCCCTTGATGAGGGCGTCAAGTACTCCATGTGTATTTTTTGAAAATCTACAAAACAAAGGTTAGAAAAACGAGTAGATTGTGTCCTTTTGCTATAAATGGAGCTGCATAAAATTTTAGTTAGTATTCTGTTTGTCTGGATCTGCCATTTCCTTTGAAAAAGGGATCCGGTTAGTACAAAGTGAAAGATCCGGCTTACCTGCAACTTGTTAGTAGCAGTACATAATAGAAAATGTATGAAATCAAGTAATAATCACACCAATCAAGGTCACATAAGCACAAAGTCATGAAGATTCATTTAATAAACATAAGAGACATGATACAACAATGGTCAAATCTCTAAAAACATGAAAACGAGAAATCCTAATGACAAAGTCTAGGCCTGAGACTAGAGGAAGGAGACCACTTGTGCTTTCACTTCAAGGTTTCTAGGGAAGGTTTGGCTTGGTGACGTCATCAAGACGTTCAAGGAGATGGTAGAACATGAAACGTACTTCATCACGTAGTTCATGAACTAAGGTGTGGAGATGTTGACAATGATCACAAGTATCATTGTGGCTTGTTTGTTGTGAGGTTAAAATAGAAGGTTGTTGAGGTATGTTTGAGGTGGAAGTACCTAGATGAAAAAGTTGTGGATGTACCACGGGTGTTGGTTAAGAGGTATGTGTTGGAGGAATTGTGTCATTGTTTGGTAGAGGTGGTTGAGGTTGTTGACATCTTCTCATTACCCAAAATGGGCCATTTGAGGGTAGAGGAGAGGAAGGTAAGTATGCCATGGGAGATGGTATGTTTATGTCAACAGCTAGGTGATGGGACGGTGGTTAAGCTGACATTCTCTCAATGGATGAGAATGTTGGTAATGGTGGTGGATTAGAGGGTCTAGGAGGTAAATCCTCTAATGAGTTAAAGTAAAGATGAGGTGATGAATGAGGTGTGGTGAAAGAAAGAAGTCTTGGTTCAAGAGGTGAAGGTTTTGTTGGTTGAGTGGATATAGGAGTGTTTGGTAATGTAGGTTCACCAGTAGGTGTTGGTTTGAGAGATGGAAGTTGTGGTGAGGTTTGTTTGTTGGAAGCTAATTGTGGTGGATTTGGTTCATTAGATGGAGGAGTTTGGATGTAGTTTGGGAGAGGTGTTCAAGTAGAGAGTGCTTTGATGGGTGAGGCTTCGATGGAGGATATTTCATACACAATGCGTGCGGTTTTTCTTGGTGGACTTCTAGTGGATGATCTTGCACTTGGTGCTTTAGTTATGTTTTGAGGTAAGTTTACAGGGTGAATTTGTAGTAGAAAATGGTTTTGTTTTGGTGTGGTTTGGAAGCACAAACACAAGTGGCTTAAATAGTGAAGGATCAAGTATGGTAATTAATGCCTAAACCACTAAAATCCTTTGAATTGCAATGATATGCATGCACCAAGGTCAACTACAGTGATACAATCTTCTAGGAGATATATTAAGGGCAATGTGGAGTGTTTGAGTAGATAAAGTTGAGTTTTGGAAGGCTATAGGTGATCAAAGCTGTTTCTGTTTAGCCGGTTCCAGCGGATCCTTCTCAAAAGGGATCCGGCTAGCATTAGTTGAGGGATCCGGTTAACAGAACAGGAAAGAGAGGGAAATGATTTAATCATTTAAGAGTTATAGCATGTGTAGATAGATATTATGATGGAAAGAAGGTTTCTTAAGTTTAGGAAATTATGAGTGCTAGATAAGAATGAGCTCAATGGTGAGTTTTATGGAGATATGAGACCAAAGGAGGATCAATAAATGATCAAGAGTGAAAATAGTTTGCTTAGGATGTGTTTATTGAAGATAGAAGTCAGATGGTGGTTGATAAGAAAATTATAGAAATTCTTAAGAATTGTAAGAAATCAAAAAATGATTTTAGAGCATTTTGAGTGCAAAATGGGTAGAATAAATTTGTGAAAAATAAAATAAATATGAGAGTAAGTGGATTAGGTTCAGAGAAAGTAGTGTAAGCTTCGGAGTGGAAAGATGGTGAGTATTAAAGAAATGATAAATCATAAATATCTTATGATGATCCTAAATTGTGTTCTAGGAGTTTGTGGGATCTACGGAGGCCAAGGATAGCTTAAATGAGATTAATAGGACATAAGCATCTATTCCTATAAGTTCTGGAAGCTGAGAAGGATGAGAAGTGGTAGAAAGATAGAGAATGCATTACTGTTTAGCCGGTTCCTCCAGATCCATTCCATAAGGAATCCGGCAAGTTATAACCTAGGGATCCGGCTTCTAAGAACTGAATTAACGCATAGAACTCGCTAATTCTTTCCTACTTATAGAATGTCAAAAATAGTAGCAAAAGTATATATGTGTAAGTCTGGATAGTAAGGAGAGCAAGCGGAGTACACAAATAGGCGATCAAATAAGGACACAAAATAGCACAGAAAGTTAGCAAGATTAACTCACACCATTTAAAAGCTCAAAACAAATTTACATACTGGCAAGTGTTGAAAGAGATGATCTAGATTAGTAAATTGTTTGCACTAACAATGGTGTGTAAGGTATGTGTCAAAAGAGAAGAGAACATATGACGATGTTCTAGAGTTGTGAGATCCTAGTTTAGGAAAATCCTAGATTTCATTAAGATCCATAATGTGAAGTTGTTGGTTGTGGATATGAAAGAATTGTCAAACACATGATGTGTTCTCCTTTTGATGAAGTATTGGTGAAAACTAAGTGTTGGGTTAAAAGGCTTGAAGCAAGTTACCTATGTGTTGATAATTGAAGAGTAAGAAACACATGTATATGTGTCCTTAAAAGATAATTATGTGAATGAATTTCCTTCCCCCATAATTGGTGGACATCCAACATAATGAATCAAAACAAGAATAAGGAAGATAAGAAAGTAAATTGTTTAGAGGGTTGTTTCGGAAGCAATGAAATAAGTATAGTCATTACGGATAGTGATTAGCATATATACAATGAACTTCATCCTTGAAGTCATGTAGCTCTTCTCTATCAATGCGAGATAATCGCTTAATGAGGCAAGTGGTTTTCATTGACTAAAATGGTGAACAAGTATGGAGAGAAAATATGGAGAACAAGTATGGAGAACAAATATGGAGAACACATATAGAGAACAAATATGGTTGGATGAGCAATTTCAACATATGTTGTTGGAAAGCTTGAGTTTAGATTTTCGGATATGACCAATTATATTTGCGTTGCAAAATAATTTACTTGAGTATCTCGGATAAAATAATCAAGTTGTCAATCCTAATATAAAGCTTGGAATGCGATCATGGAGAAGAAGACGGTATAGTAAATCATACTCTTGATACATATCGATACCTATACAAGTGGATTAAAAGAATAATTTATGTATTAGGATAAAGATCTGTTCTGGTTGAAGGTGCTTCATGAGGTTTCTGAAAAGATTAACAAAAGTTGATTGAGTGCTTAAGATTATGTTTTTACTTGTATTAACAATGCTAATCTATTATTTCAAAAGATCATCCGTATGAGATGAGAGACAATTTAAGTTTACCTACTTAAGTTGGTAGGAATGTTTTAATTAACCTTTCTCAAAAGAGAGAGGTTTCGGGAAGATGTAGTTATTTACGAAGGTGGTTGAAAGTCTGAGATTGAGGAAGGTGATAACCTAAAATGAAGAGATACGCGTTTTTGGTCCATTGGGAAGAGAAGGAAAATGAGATGAGGTGTTAAGCTGATGTCTGTCATGCCGGTTCTTCCGGATCCATTCTAAAATGGATCCGACCCGTTATAATGGAGGGATCCGGGGAAGACTGCAGATACAGAAAGGTTTTGATCATTTGGTTTTTTGATGTATTGGTTGTTACTAATATGCTTAAGGTTACTTAAGAATATATTGTTTTTGATCCTAAGTAAGTAGAGCAAGAGTTTGAAAAGTTTAGGCGAGAGAATACTTTTCTTGCGTTGACTTAACCTTTTTATTGAAGGATGAATATAAATGGATTTGATTAGAAAGAGATTGATGGAATGGAATACTATTCATGACCATTTGAAAAGACGTGGGAGTATGTGAAGAGAGATAAAATAGTGATAGGGTATCTAACATATAACACACGAAGGTATGACACTTAGGTGAAGCACATCAAAACTGTGATTATCAAAGATGTCTTTTTAGAAAAGAGATCATGTATATGTTAACACATCTTAAAAGAGAAAGACTGTATAAATCCATATTTTAACCATAAGCAATTAGCACATTTTAAAGGACTAATTGTAACTAAGAACACATACCTTTGGTATAATCTCTTTATATGGTTTTTAAAAACCATAGACGCGAAATACTTCATGAGCTTTTAAAATACCTTGATTCCTTTTAGTAAAGCAGGTCGATAGCTCTTTAGGTTCTTCTTTTGTGTGCAAACTCCATTTATCCTTTGATAGGATGAAGTTTTCGAAGATTCTTAAACTGAAGAATTATAAAAGAAGATTTGTTACAATATAATAGATAATAATAAAATTATTAATATCCAAACATAGAAAGTTTTATCACTTTTGTAAAAATGAGTTATATGTCTTTTTTTTTTTCTTTTTTTTTTTTTTTGCGAAAGATTTATCCTTCTTTTTAGTTTCCAAAGATACACGGATCGTTTCAAGTTTTTAAAGTACAATATACTTTAAAAAACTTGATAACGAAGCTCTGATACCAATTGTAGAAAACTAGAAGGGGATGGGGGGGCGGTTGAATAGTTTTACCGATTAAAACTTCGTCTTAAAACTTATAGGTCGACTTATGTCAATCTAGTTTACGTGTTGGATATTGATAGTTAGAAAAGGAAAATAGCTAAAGAGATAGAGATAGAAAGACACAACCATAACACGAGTGTTTATAGTGGTTCGGCTACATTGACTCTTTTTCCCTGCCCTACTCCACTCCCCGAGTGCCCAACTCGAGAGTTCCGTAAACACTACACAAGACAAACTCCTTTCACCGGCGGAGAAGCCTTCACAACGTCGCTTATACTTTATCTGGTACAAAGCTAAATACCGAGATCTTCTACGAGGTAGAGCCAAACCTATCACAACGTCACCTACACTTTATCCGGTACAAGGCTAGATACGGGGTTCCATTACAAAGGAGGAACCACTACCTAACACAACACAACTTGAAGATCCACTCTCCAATATCACCAATCTACAAGACACAACATACAGGTGATCACCCCCGACTACACCAATATACACAACTATACTTGAGGCATCAAACCTCGACAACAATGTCTTGCACCAAGACTATCTTGAGGTATCAAACCTTGACTTCTAACATCTACACCAAGATCTTCATGAGCCACCACAACTCATCTTCACAATCTTGATCTACACAACTTGAAGAACCACTCTTCAATGACAAAGACCTTCATGACTTGACTTGCCAATCCAAGCTTCAACAACACCAAAGTACACACCGTGTCTTGAATCTACTTGAGATAGATCACCTACATGAGTCACTTCTATGATCTTGAGATGATGATGAAGTCTAGCATTCCATGGCTTGGAGGTTGCACGACTTCGACTCTAAACGTAGTGATTCGCCTTTAGAAGGAACCTATAGAATCACCACACAAAAGACTACAAGAAAGATCTAGGATCTGAGGTTAGTAAGAGAGAAACATAGAGAGAGAAATATGTGAGAAGGTGCAAGAAAGAAAGAAGAAATGGCTCACTATTTATAGGCAATAAAAGCCACTGTTCACCCGGATCGACGGATCCCTTGGAAAAGGGATCCGGCAGTGAATCCAAGGGATCCGGCCATCTGGTAGTATCAGTCCGGATTTTGGATTAATATTCCGGGTTATGGGTTATGGATCAAGGTCCATGGGTTATATGATGTCATGCATGATGTCAAAGACATCATGGTCATGGTATGGACCTTGGGTCATGGGTTATGGAATTTGGGTTATGGGTCATGGATATTACCTATTTTTTGTGTCAAGCACATGGGTTATGGTTTATGGATTGTGCTCCATGGGTCATGGGTCTTGGAAATGGATTTTGGGTTTGGATGTCCAACTCTATTAACTAGTACATTGTTTTTAACTAGTTGATTTCAAAGTATGTATTTTATGAAAAATGCAAGTAACAAATATTACTTATAAGAGTTTCATAAAAATGGTTTTGGCAAACTAATTAACTAAACATGTTTGATGATTTATTTTTTAGTGTAATGAGTTAGTAAACTATTGGCTCAAAACTTTATGTATTTTATTTGTTTCGTCAAAATGATTTTACGTTTGTTATCGACAAAACATAAGAAGATCGTAAAATATAAATAAACGTTTTTACGGTTTATTTGTATTAACACACTTCATGGACTCTAAGGACTTAGACCATAATTTGTTGGACACTTTAACTTCAAATAATTTAACAAGAACAAGTTTAAGTCACATCAAATCTACAACCTAGTATTCATTAAGGGTATAAAATCAGTAAATCAAACTAATTCAATGTGCTAACACTTAATCATTTTTGGATGTTTGTTTTATGACTGTTCCTTTCAAAATACGATGGCTGATCAAAATGTGAATGCTCCAGCACAACCACTTCCCAGACTCAAACTGGAAGACATAGTTCCTAAAGACTACAATGTAGTCATTGGCAAGAACAATGCATGGGTTCATTTCAACAATCTTAGGATCGCTGAACCAACTTGCCGAATCGTCAAAGACATTCTGTTGGTTCACCCTTGCAAGAATATGCTCAACTAGTCAGCTTCGGTTCCTACATTCTATATTCACCAATTTTGGCATACAACAAGAGTCAACTTGGACAATGTGACAAACGGTAATTTTCCACTAATATTTTAATAAAAAATGTTAATTTATTATGACTAAACTGTTAAACTAGGCATTTATGTGCTTACATAACTATTACGAGAAAATAAACCCGCACACTATATCACACAATAACTCACCAAAACTATTTAATCTCATCAGGAACAGTGAATTTCCCCTATTCCCATATTTACAGACTATAATGTAATAAAAGCGAGAGGTTACCTCACTTTTACTGAAAAACGATGTCATGCATGATGTCAACCACACGCGTACCGACACCAAATCAGTAACGAAGTAATCTCGGGATTTATTTTTGAGTCAAGAAACTCAATTTTTAGGTTAAATTTATAAAAATGTCACTGAAATTTATTTTCCCCATTTATATCGTATCCGGGAAAACCCGATTTCAACTCAGCTCAGTGGGACACGGGGTATACATTACTCACTTATTTAATAAAACAAACATTTAATTAAAAAATTTAACCTTTCCCTATACCACCTACTCACACGTTCACCCATAACCCCTTATCTCTTTCCATCTCCTTTTGTCTGCGATTCCACAAACCCAGAAGAACAATCGAGCCATCACCATCACTCCATGGCACCTTGTGCTTTCGCTTCAACCCAAGAGATATCCGTCCCTCTCATATGTGTATTCCCCAAAGGTCAACGAGTGAGGACGAAAGGAGGTGATGAGGACAGAGGGTAACTATAGCTACAATCGGAAATATTTCACTCCCAAGGATCGAAAGGTTGATGAATCCATTCCAGAAATTCGTCTTTTTAATGGCTATTCCAAAACCCAGTCAATCACACCATTCTCCTCAATCACTCAAAAACTTATCGAGATTCAAAGAGATTCGAAGGGCAACACAATTCGATCGGAGTGGATTTGGCTGGGGTTCGAATTGGAATAGCTTGGGTTTGGATTGGGATTGTTCGAATAGCTTCTGTGTCTAAGTCCTCAGATCTTCTTGTCGATTCACCATAAAGGTATAAACCTTCTTGTCTTTAAACTCTTTAAGTTCCAATCATTGTTATTCGATTAACATTTAATTTGTTTATGTAAATTCTTAACTCGCATATGACTGTAATTTTCATTTTGTCGAATTGAGGTTTGTGTAAATGTTATGGTTGTTGTTGCTGTGTTGTGGCTTGAAAAACTTAGGGAAATCTAAAAGTGGCTCACAAATTTTAAACCATCTTTGTTTGTTGTTGTTGTCAAACCTTGTTCGGATTAAATGACTTCAGTTTGCCGTTAGTAATACTTAGGCAAAAAGGTCTCGAAACGAACCTGGAATGGTTGTTATTGTTTTGTATTCGGTATCAAAACTCCTCTCGATTTACCATACTTGAAACCTTAGAACTCGGTATAGGATTAAGGAAATTGTGATTGTCTTTGGGTCGAGTAAAAACCACACCCACAAGGGTGTGTTGGAGCTGTTTTCATCGCGTAAAAACCACCCCAAAAGGGGTGTGAAGTGATTCGATATAGTCCTCACCAGGCAGCCACCATGAAGGGTGTGCTTTCCTTGGTTTAAGCCCCGTTCTGCCTAAGTGGAACGCCCTCGCAACCCACCCACTTGCAACATTAGTTATGGTCAAAAATTGTTTTGAGAAATGTTGGTCGATTGCCTTGGTTTAAGTCTAGTACTATCGTAGTTCTAACTCAATGGGGTGCAAGTCTTGCTCAATTCTAACTCGAACCCAAAAAGGGGTGTCGAGTTCAAGTATTCTACAAAACCCAAAAAGGGTGTTTTGGTTGTCCAGTTTGAGGTCAAACTCAAAAGGAATGTCGAGTTATTTTCTACTTGTATTAATTCCGAGTCTTAACTCAAGACTTGGTCAATTGTGTTGTGACTGAGGGAACTTTGGTGTCGAACCAATAGCCCTCATGTAATACTCGAGGTCAATGAGTTGGGAAGTCGAGTTGTACTCGACCTCGACGTGCAATCTGTTTTTGTGATACAAATCTTTTAGTGTCAAACATGTTCCCTTGAATTCCCAGTAAACACACAAAGTCCCATTTGGGCTTTTGTGTGTAATCATGTTTAACACAAGTATTTCAGCCCACTCGACTTAGTCAGCCCAAGTAGTAGTATAATTCCATCCCATTTAGCGTGTAATCTCGAAGCTGTTCCTAGCCCACCAGGCCCAACGTGGTGCCTTGGTGGTTAATATCCAGTCCAGCCCAACTAATCTTTCCCCTGCTTTGACTTTAGTTGGGCCGCAGCCCAACAAGGGTGAGGCGTGTAAAAATTGGTAGCGTATATGTATATATTTTCCGCGTATCAACATGTTTAAAAATCGAGAAAACAAAAATTAAAATTCGTGACCATTGTTTAAAATATGTATCGTCGTGATCTCAAAACCAATCTATTTTACAACTCACTCTCGACTTATAACTTGTCACGTAACATCATCAAAAACTCACGTCAATCGTGAAAATATTTAATTATGACACAAACGATATGTACATATATATATGTCGCCAAATATAAACTTTTTATACAAATGACCATTTATTTATAACGATTTTAGAAGAAAACACATGTAAGGATTAACTATTTTACCACCGATTATAAACATTATTTCTGATTTAAGCTAATAAACACCTATCTTAGTTATATCATTATCAAAATGGAGAACATGTAAAACGGAATTATAGCAAAATTATACTTGAGTCTTTATAACCAATTTTAGAGCAAATGTTTTCTAAACATATGTATTCGTGATCAATCAAGAAGCCAACATACGTACACGAGTCATGACCAATTTCTATTCAATAGATGAACTCGTTATATTTTATTTTAAACAGGAAAAACAAAACATTTATTGTACAACCGTTATACGTTTATTTCTCAAGTCCCTAACATTTAAATGAAAATCATCATTTACACATAGTGTTCTTACATATCAAAACATATATTTTTATAACGACTAATTTACATATCCTTAACATTCCATATTTCGACAACGTCTATTCTTGTTCATAATCCCTTCATTTCATCGTCTTTCGACTTCCGTCAATCAAAATCTTATACGTCTTCGATATCTTCATTGTCGTACATTTAAACCCTTCCAAGAGACAATACCCACAGATACTTTGAAAAGCTAATTTTAAACTCATTTGCTGTCACACAAGAAACAACAACATAAACACTTTAAAACTTTTGAAATCAAATTTCGTAGAGACTTAATTTAGTCTATGAAATAAAACATGACTTATTAATCTAGGTCGCGTGTCGGTGCCATACACTCTCTAAATTCACAGCATTCATTGTTCAGTCTATTAAGGTGAGTTTATAACCCCACTTTACTTATACTTATTTTACAACTATGGGGTGAGAAACATGCAAATTGTTTTATGGACCACATTACTATTTATTTTATTAAAACTATTGCGTAGTGAGCCTAAGCCCTAGAACCCATTGTTATGCCCATTTTCATGAGCCGTTAGTTCCCTTTGGGAAGCGCGATTGCAATAGATAGATCTATTAGGGTGACTCCCCCGTTTGGTTGGCCAGACGGGCCAATGCGAGCGTATAGCAAGTCGGACTACGAGTGTATTGGGTTAAACACTCGCTAAGGGCCCCTTGACTATTATATTTGTGCTATAGAGTATCGCACTAAACTGTCGAGCCTCGGTTGCTTGAACTTAGAGCTAGCGCGATAGACTATTTTGTATGACATTATATGCGTTGTAATGATCGTACACAAAACTATTGGTCCAAACTTATTATTTACTGCTTTAATTTAAGGGGCTAAATATAGGAGTAGCCCGGTAGCTTAAGGTGTTCACCTTTTTTAGCTCCAAAAATGGCGCTTTCCCAAAATAGCCCACTGAATTAAGCTACTTCCAGCAAGTCGCTTAAGCGACCTTAAGCGACCAAAATTTTGAACTAATAGATCCATTTTTTTAAGCGCCATTTTGCTACTTTTAAGCGCCATTTTGCTACTGTTAAGCGACTTTCCACTAAAAGCCAAAAAAAAAAGGACACGTGTCACTCCCACATTTTAGGCGCTTAATGCTTGGGTTATTTTGGGAAAGCGCCATTTTTGGGGCTAAAAAAGGTGAACACCTTAAGCACTTGGGCTATTTGTAGAATTACCCCTTAATTTAAACCTATGAACTCACCAACTTTTTGCTGACTTTTGGCATGTTTTTCTCAGGTGCTTAATTTGATTGATTATGGCAATGTTTCGGCAAGGCAATGGTCATAGCCCTTTTCAGAAGTATTGGCAGACATAACTAAGGCTTGTTTTTATATGGGACCGCTGAAACTAATGGGTCTATTTTCTGAACATGAATCATCTTTTGTAAACTCTAAATATTTGATTTAATATATTAAAAATAGAGTATGTATTCCGTTCTTTATTTACCTTGTGTTGTGATTTCCAATTTACAAGTAGCACCCCCATGTTCCGTATGCTTTCGTGACTGTTAAAATTTTGGGGGTTTTATAGATTGGCATCAGAGCCCAGGTTATAGAGAACTAGGTACATATTGTAACACCTCCAAAATCTGGTTTTAGCTGAAGCGTACATGTTTGGGTGCTACTAAATTGATATCACAACACAAAGTATAAAGAATGGTTTTTCCTCAACCGTTTAAAATAGATTTCATATTCAACAGTGAATTGTTTACAACATTTCAAAAATGGTGCGGAAATATAAGTCCATAAAAGATTTCAAGTGGTCCCAAATATATCAGAGTCTTCTATGACCATGCCATGCCCTGCCGAAAGCCTTCAAAACTAGGTTATCGCCTTAAACCTGAAAATACATGCTAAAGTGTCAACCCGAAGTTGGTGAGTTCATAGGTTTTAGTACTCATAAATGTGAAACGCCAGTTTATATTGTTTGGTTAATCGGTACACTCGTAATGACCATTACACTTGGTAGTATGTCCGTTACACTCGAAAATGTGACCGTTACACCCGGTCATGTGACCGTTACACCCGGTCCTGTTATATGTGTTCGACCCGTACCCCTGGTCAATGTGTGTGTCATGTATACATATAATGCATTCGAGTGAACATTCTAGAATTTCAGCCAAACAGTCAAATATTGAGTAAACAATTCATTACACCTGGTCAACTTGTGTGTCATGCATTCTTATAGTGCATTCAAGTAAACAATCGAGTATTTCAGCCAAACAGTCAAATATTGAGTAAACAGTTCGCATTTTTCCAAATAAACAGTCATTGAGTTTAATTAAAAATGAGCATGTATTCTCCCCCAGAAACAGTTTAAAAACTAGTAAAAGTAGGGGCCATGAACTCACCTTAGCTTGCAGCAACGCAAAATATCACAGTGGTCACAACTGGCATCAAGAGAAAAACATAACGATATCGAGAGTACAGGCACAACGTTTCCGGATCGTCACAACTTAATATATATATAGTGTCTCAGAATACGTCTCGTAAAGTAAAAGATTTTTAAAGAGACGATCGTCATAGTTTTCGAGCATTACTTGTATCAAAGTTTGTAAAAAGTTTAGTGTTAACGTTTCGTGTGGTGGTAAGACAGCATAGGCTCAAGAATACTCACGCCAAATAGGAATCGACACAGTCGAGAAAAGTACGGACGAGAACTTGAGCCGAGGAAAAATGACAAAAAGAAATCAAGAAATGATCGACAAGGAAAATGTCAATAAAAGTAGATCGTTTAGTAAGTTTCGGTATTTACCCAATAATCCCCAATGGTTTGGAAATAATCAATAAAGTTTTGGAACGGTAATTTAAGTTTTAAAAGAAACTTAAATTAGTGTATCACGTGGTAAATGTTTTCATGTTAATAAAACTACAAGTTTTGATTATCGTCGAGTTTTATAAAGTAAAAGGTTTTCGAAATCAAGTATAAGCCTAGAGGTTTTTATAAATTTTGGCATGACGCGTCCATTTATATAATCTTCACAAGTTGTCGTGACTTCAATAAAACTCAGTTTCTCAAAATAAGGTTCTCGACAGTTTATAATTACCCATTCGTTATTAGTTTAACACGTGCGAATTGAATATTCAGATCTGTTACGAGTGTAATATATTACATTCGTCCCTAGTCCAAAATGTTCAATGTGTACAATATGATCTAATTGTCCAATGTTCAATGTCAAGTCCATATTAATGAATCAATGTCCGATAAATATTTATTTTCTCCAAATCTCATTTACAACCCAATTATCCGAGACTTATCGGAGGTACCAATGTTTCAAAAAATATATATATACAACTAGTTAGTTCGACGTAAAATACTCACACATATGTATTATGAAGCGAAAAGTGTACCGCTTTTAAGGGGTCATTTAAGCCTTAAATCGTTTTTATTTGATCAAATATTGCCCTAAATCGTTCCTTTTGTCATTTTAGGTACTTTTGAGAAGAAATCTGGAAAAGGAGGCATTTTGGACGTTTTTGGTGCATAAAAGTGAAGAAAACGACCAAGTCTCAAAATTGTGCTGGAAATTACCTTTGACGGCGTCAGGATTATCCCTGGACGGCGTCATGGCTTGGCAAGAAAAAGGTGGATGTGAAAATTACTCATGATAAGCCAGTGAAATTTGCATGGGAATTCTGACGGCGTCACCCTTTAATCTGATCAAGGTCGTCACGGCTTAATTTAAAGAGGGACGGCGTCACGACTAAATCTGACGGCGTCAAGCCTTGATAAGCCAGAACGGATTTTGGAGAGCTAAAGAGGGACGGCGTCAAGAAGGTCATCCGGGAACCCTAAAAGCGGCGAGGTGACGGCGTCACACTCCATAACGTGACGCCGTCAGATCTGAAAGTCTATATATAGTTTTGCAATTTTTTGTCATTAGTGTGGAACTTATTGAGGAACTTTGTGTGTGAAAACCCTAAGACGAATTTGGCAGCTTTTTCAAGGCTTTTTGCCTTGAGATCTTCCATGTTACATTGAAGATAAGTTATCAATTAATCGTTCAATATGTCTATGTGTTGTTTGATTCTATCTTGTTCTTGTCTTTTGTTTAACATGCTAGGCTAGATTTATCTTGTGTTTGCTTAGATCTAATGAAACCTAGCTATTGATTATTGGTTATTAGTGTGTTGTTAGTTGTATTGGATGATTGTTCATCTATGTTAGGCTTAAGAAAACTGGCTAACTTCCTATTCGGTAACTTGCTTGAACGTCTTAAGAAACATGAACCAATGCGTACTAAAGGTTTTTATGGTTGTATTTAATGCACAAGCGAATTCTAGTGATCCCATGTTAGGAGCTTCTTAGCCGGCTCGACATAGGAGTGAAGTAGGAGCTTGTAGAGTTGGGGAAGTACGTACGCCACCCCACAAATGGTATTAAGGAATACACCCGTCATCCACGCAACTAATACACACTAATCAACCGGTAAAAGATAGTTCGGGAGTAAGGAAATCTAAGTAAACACATTTCTCTCTATATAAGTTTTACCACCTTTTCATTTTCAGTTATTTTATTTTATTTGCATTCGTAGTTATTTGGGTTAGTTGACTAGCAACTAATTCCGCCCACTCTTTCAAACCCGAGATTTTACTTGCTTTCATAAAATTATAAAAACATAAAAAAGAATCTTCTCTCACCCTTAGACCTATTAGAGTAGTTTTTCATACCTAACGAACACTATTCCCTGTGGAGAACGATCAATCCCCCGTACTTACCACTACACTATACTACATCGGTCAGGTACACTGCCTGGTGGGGTTGTAAGCCTCTTGAGATCCCTCGAGAGGTAAAACCTGTTGTAAGGTTGCAAAACCACGCATCAAGTTTTTGGCGTCGTTGCCGGGGAATAGTTATTATTTAGGTTGAATTTTTATTTTATTAGGTCTACTCACTAGATTCCTTTCTAGTGAGATTTTTATTTTATTTTTATAGGTCTTCTTTAGTCTATCTTATTTCTTTGTTTGTTTGTTCGTAATTTCCATTGACTCTTCCGTTCACCATTATGGAGAACGCGAATCCACCATACCACCAACCACGTAATTCACCCACTCCATATGACATCTTGATGTTTAAACAACATAAAGATGAACCTCTCTATGATGCATGGACTCGTTTTAAATATTTACTCCAAAAAGTCCCTCATCATAACTTCGATTTTTGGTCCCTAACTCAAATCTTTTACAATCATGTCGACCGACATGCCCAAAGGGACATTTACCATATTGCCGGCAGGGATATTAGGGAATTAAGTGATGAGAAAGCATGGGAAGCTATTGAGAATTGTGCCCAATATTATTATATGGTAGACAACCCAACAAACATTAATACAAGTCAATTGACCACAAATTTCAAGGATCATGAAACAAGTTTGTTTGGGGATGAGGGTAGAGTTGAGCCACCTAGCTGCATGTCATGGTTAGGCACTACCATAATACAGGGTGAACACTTAGGTTATCTTGATGTGATGGAGGATCTAGCCGAGCATGATCACATTGATCAAAAAGACCTAGGTTTTATGATCGATGACGATGAATCTCAAGAAACACATGATGAATCTTTTGGGCAATTTGAATATAGCAGTCAGAATATTCAGGATGATCCTTATGATTCGGACATTGAAGTTGAGATGCCTAGAGAAGCACTTGAGATACTTGGTAAAATGTTAGGGTTAGATCCTACTAAAACACATGATGAGGATATAGGTGATCTTGACATAAGGAATGATGAGGTAAGTAACATAAGCCCACCAAGTACCCCACAAAACCCACCATCATTTGAGGCACCCACACCACCCGTGACTTACCCGGAAGAAGTAGAAGAGACTTTAGGAATCCCGATGGAGGTAGAACCTTTGAACCAAACACAACTAGAGGATATAGGTTTGAATGCTTATAGTGATCACAACCTTACTCTTAGTTCTAGGGGATTTCCTATTTTTGATGAACCGAAGCCTCAACCAAAAACCGTTACCTAATCTTTCATCTTTAGATGTGAACTTAGGAATTGAATTAGGTCCCGACCCACCCATAAAACCATATGGTCCAGGTAGTTTTATGTTGAAGGTAGTAGACTCTAAGCCTTGTAGAGAGGAAGCTAATATAGGAGTGAACCATGACCTTACATACTTACATCACCCATTTATGATTGATCACAAGAAACATTATGGGTTTAAACCGGGTTTATTAGGTCAAAGTGGATTCTTAACTTGGAGTCTCTCGAAGTTGATAGAAGATGATCCCTTTCTAGGAGAAAATCTTAATCCGCTCACTAATCCAATTGAATTAGGTAAGGTTATGATGATAGGATCCCGCACCTTTGAGCATATAATTCACCCGTCACTCTTTCCTCTCGTGGCATATTTCCACCCTAAGGGTGTGTATCGCTACTTTCACCCACACTTAATCCTAAGTGTAGGGAAAACCTCCCCTATTTCCGTTAAATAAGGGTAGAGTCAGGCTCGTGACTCGAACAAAAACAAGCGCTTCTTGGGAGGCAACCCAAGCTTTATTTGCTTTGTGTGTTTATTTAATTGTTTGTTTGATTTTATTTGCTTCCGTATGTATGTTTAATTTTTATTATTATTGATTCATGTTCGAAACTAAATTGTGAAAATGCTTTATCTTGTTTTTAACTTCGTCTTAACTACATGTAAAGGTATTTTGCAAAAGATAAGTGTAAGGGAAATCCAAATCGGTTTATTAGAACAAATGAACATGAATCGTAACAATAATAAGTTAACATACATATTAGTAATTGTTTGAGTTAAATGCTTGTATCGAGTCATAATGATGTTTTGCAGGAATTCCAGGAAGTAAGGTATAGGTTTTTCCAAAAATTTTCGGGAAACTTAGCATGAGAATTCTGTCAGATCATTTCTGACGGCGTCAGGCTTTACAACCTGACGGCGTCAGGTTTTAATTTTCTGAAAATTTTGAAAGTTTTGTTTTCATAAAAAGTTTTTATTAAATCTCTAACTTATAATCTCCAGGAATCTGCAAAATTATCATTCCACAAGCATTATATCCTTATATATAGAATTTATCCCGCCGATGTTATGCAGGTTTTCGTGTTTGTTTTCTCAAGTTTAACAGGTTATTTTGGACAAGGAAATGTTTGTTGGATCAAACTTTTGGCGATGCATTAGTCGTAAAGCTTCTACATTCTCTTGGAAGAAGATCTAACCGTGTTACTTCATTATCCACCGAACGAATCAGGGGAGTATTTGATTTCATTCTTTTACCTTTATGCTTTTACATCTTGTTATTTGAACATTGGGGACAATGTTCATCTTAAGTGTAAGGGGGGGTAAAAGTACGATTAGAGAATGCTATTACGCTTGATTTTTGTTTGTTTAATAGTAGATGTGTAATAAAACTGAGATAAATACCTGTTAGGGCAATTTTAGTGCCAAATTTAAAATTTTTTACAACATATAGGAGTGAAACTTTGATCTTAATGAGCGTCTCACGGATAGGAGTTATATGACTAGCACAAAAACCGTACCACTAAAAAATTTTCCACCCCAAATATGTGAGGTTCGCCCCTAGAATTGGTAGGAAAAGCATTTATGCTATGATGTGTGTACCGGTAGCACTTAGATTCTAGAACTTGCGTTAGGACCATTCCGAGGCCACAAGTGAGACTATATTCGTGTAGTTTGATTTACTACATGATAAGAGGCATTAGGATTAACCCATTGTTTTACACCTGTGTTTTTGTTATAATTACTTTGGCTACATTGGTCAAGTAATTCTCCCATACCCTTTGCGTTGTACTCATTTTTAGTACACGATACCCCTAGTACACCCCTCAGAGCCTATCTTTTCGTTTCAACCTTTAAGCATTTTACTTGAAGGAAGAATTTGTTACACCCCACTTAAATGTACACCCAAATCGCCTTAGCCTACCTTGTATGCACTCATTTTTAGTGCATTATTGTTACAACATTTGTTTAAACCCAAGTTAATTATCTAATTGATTACATGGTTGCTAAGTCGAGTCATATCCTTGTACATATTGTTTTGGGACGATTGGGACTCATGGGTAAAGTACTAGTGTAATGGAGTAATGGGGAAGAACATCATTTATTACCCCCATATGTGCTAAATATTTTAAAAGTACTCCAAGTGTTTTAATTATCTTAATTCCAGTCATTAGAATAGTATTTGTAAAGTTGTGTAAAAGTTCAAGTGTAAGGGGAATGCAACGCCCCTTTGATGTATTATTTTGGATGGTAGGGCAAAAGTGTATGCAAAAAAAAAAAAAAAAAAAAAAAAAAAAAAAAAAATCAAGAAAAATACAAAAAAATGAGAAAAAGAAAAGTAGAAAAAACATACGGACTACCATCCCGTTTTATTTTATGTTTATTTTTTGTTTTTGTTATTTTCTTTCATTAGCTTAAATCGAGTCTAGTCTTGGCTTAGCAACATTGTATAGTACATGTAATTGATCAAGATCTTTAACTCGCCACCAGTAAAATATCTTTTATCCAACAAAACCGTGTTTTCCTTTTCCCTACACCTAACGTTATAACCCATTTAAAAGCCCTCTTTGATAGTTTATCTTTGGTGCTTACGCCTAGTGGAGGAGGTTTTCGATCCTTTCCCAAGCCTATGGTAATCTATTTGCTATGACAGGTAGTGAGAGATATTATCCGTTTTCATTTATGAGATTTATTTTGATGACACTTGAGAGATGTGAGTATCTAAACACTACTTGTGAGGTGCTAGTTTGTAATCTCCGTGCTTATCATGATTAAAGTGGAACGATTATTTGTTGTAATTACTTTTATGTTAGCATTAAATGACCCCTAACTTGTATTTTGATTAGAATAAAAGCGCATTTGCTTGAGGACAAGCAAATCTCAAGTGTAAGGGTATTTGATGAAGCGAAAAGTGTACCGCTTTTAAGGGGTCATTTAAGCCTTAAATCGTATTTATTTGATCAAATATTGCCCTAAATCGTTCCTTTTGTCATTTTAGGTACTTTTGAGAAGAAATCTGGAAAAGGAGGCATTTTGGACGTTTTTGGTGCATAAAAGTGAAGAAAACGACCAAGTCTCAAAATTGTGCTGGAAATTACCTTTGACGGCGTCAGGATTATCCCTGGACGGCGTCATGGTTTGGCAAGAAAAAGGTGGATGTGAAAATTACTCATGATAAGCCAGTGAAATTTGCATGGGAATTCTGACGGCGTCACCCTTTAATCTGATCAAGGTCGTCACGGCTTAATTTAAAGAGGGACGGCGTCACGACTAAATCTGACGGCGTCAAGCCTTGATAAGCCAGAACGGATTTTGGAGAGCTAAAGAGGGACGGCGTCAAGAAGGTCATCCGGGAACCCTAAAAGCGGCGAGGTGACGGCGTCACACTCCATAACGTGACGCCGTCAGATCTGAAAGTCTATATATAGTTTTGCAATTTTTTGTCATTAGTGTGGAACTTATTGAGGAACTTTGTGTGTGAAAACCCTAAGACGAATTTGGCAGCTTTTTCAAGGCTTTTTGCCTTGAGATCTTCCATGTTACATTGAAGATAAGTTATCAATTAATCATTCAATATGTCTATGTGTTGTTTGATTCTATCTTGTTCTTGTCTTTTGTTTAACATGCTAGGCTAGATTTATCTTATGTTTGCTTAGATCTAATGAAACCTAGCTATTGATTATTGGTTATTAGTGTGTTGTTAGTTGTATTGGATGATTGTTTATCTATGTTAGGCTTAAGAAAACTGGCTAACTTCCTATTCGGTAACTTGCTTGAACGTCTTAAGAAACATGAACCAATGCGTACTAAAGGTTTTTATGGTTGTATTTAATGCACAAGCGAATTCTAGTGATCCCATGTTAGGAGCTTCCTAGCCGGCTCGACATAGGAGTGAAGTAGGAGCTTGTAGAGTTGGGGAAGTACGTACGCCACCCCACAAATGGTATTAAGGAATACACCCATCATCCACGCAACTAATACACACTAATCAACCGGTAAAAGATAGTTAGGGAGTAAGGAAATCTAAGTAAACACATTTCTCTCTATATAAGTTTTACCACCTTTTCATTTTCAGTTATTTTATTTTATTTGCATTCGTAGTTATTTGGGTTAGTTGACTAGCAACTAATTCCGCCCACTCTTTCAAACCCGAGATTTTACTTGCTTTCATAAAATTATAAAAACATAAAAAAGAATCTTCTCTCACCCTTAGACCTATTAGAGTAGTTTTTCATACCTAACGAACACTATTCCCTGTGGAGAACGATCAATCCCCCGTACTTACCACTACACTATACTACATCGGTCAGGTACACTGCCTGGTGGGGTTGTAAGCCTCTTGAGATACTTCGAGAGGTAAAACCTGTTGTAAGGTTGCAAAACACTCACACATATGTATTATGTTTTAACAAAAATATAAGGCATCACTTATTTTAGTTCATGGCCGGTTTATCTTCAAATGCCACCTTCGTTGGGCTTGCGACCCAAATCTAAGACCAATGCACCCTATGGGCCTCAGCCCATCACCCAATTACAAACACACCTTATGTGGTTGTTAGGCCCCAAACGCAAGTTTAACCAAACTATAGACACAAGTATACACAAGCATATTAACACGGTTATTGACACCAACGCAAAGCACTCGAAGTGGGTGTTCGTCGAGCCAAGAGGAAACCAAACGCACCCCCTAGAGACTGGAACCAGAAGGCAAAACTATACAAACTTACTCTAACGGGTTCACTATTACCGCAAGACATGCACAAACATATTGATTATTTTAAAGCCATGAACAACATATATGAAAAGAAGGGATTTGAATCCATGTTCACAATACATACTGATGAAACCAGACTTTCTTAGTACTTCAAAACTCCCGAGACCAAGCTATCAAACAACAAACGACTTTCAAGATAATAAACCAAATCCCACCCCCTATTACAAACGAGTCAGAACAAAGTTTAAGCACCTCCAAAATTTAAACCGACTCCAAAACAGTTAGGGAATCAAAACTGTGGCCCAGTCAAAAAAATAAGTTCTTTTGAGCTTATTACTAAACCGAATAAGCCATAAGTTTATAGAGTACGCTACATAGGCTCGACCAATTCCAAACACGACCACGACCATATGAATAAGTGAATCCAAAAATCCAAACCGTGTACACAAAACTAATCGAACATTCTTATTGTTTTTCTGTTAGATCCGAACACACAAGAACAATAACAAAATCTAGATGTTAACCAAAGTCGATATTCACCACCATTAATGAGGAAACAAGATGAATAAGCAAGACTAATACCAAACTCGTGACCAAAGTGAATCGACCCGATTCAAATGAATTACAAACACCCTTTTAATATGATTAACCACACGAAAAGATTTTATAAACATGTTTTAATCAAGTTTTAACCAACGAAAATGTTATCAATCTCTTATAGTTGGATATAACCAAGAAAATACGAGAGTGTCGGTGTTGTCAACATACCCAAACAGAAGAGAAGAGGGTGTTGCGATGGTGGTGATGACGACGGTTGCTGTGGTGGCCAGTGGTGGCGGCTACGGAATAAAAAACCCAACTCGAAACTTTATGAGATCTTCGGCTATCACCCTCATACGGCACCCTGGGTCTTCGATCTATATTGGCAGTAACAACCGGCGACGAAAACAGGTGGCCGGAAAGTTGGCCGAAACTTGATGCGGCTAGGACTTATAGAGAGATGTGAGTGTGTGATGTATAGGAATTTGTGTATGTCCCATCTTGTTGCGTTGCACCGATTAAAAGAAGGAAAAGGAGTAACTTTGACCATGGCTTTCTTGGCGTGGTCTTGTGAAGAGATTAGTTGAAGAAAGGTCACCATCAAGTTTTATCTCTAATGTCCTTTCGTGACGTTGGGAAGAAGAAAAGCAGAGAAAGAAAAAATGGAAAGCGACTTATCTGTAAAAAGCTGATGAAGGAGATGGAAAAGAAAAGTAGTGGTCGGTTGAGGTTAATATAGGATAGGTTTTATTTTTAATATTACCCCGTGTATCACTTGTCCCGTTGAGCTAAAATATAATCGTGGCAACCAGGTTTGGTGCTTTCGAGTAATAATACAAAAAATAAATTTTTCGTGAACGTTTTTGTAAGACAATACTATTGACTCCGAAAAATAATTTATCAGACTTAACCCATAAATAATGTGGTGTCGGTACGCGTGTGGTGTCGCATTTTTTAGATAAGCGAGATAACTTTTCGGTTTTGTAAATAAATTGCCAGTAAGTGTCAGGAAGTGATTACTTCACTTTTCTTGATAAAATTAAGTAGCTTGGAGGGTTACTGTAGACTACAGTATGCGGGATAACTTCCCGACTTAATCATGTAAGCTCAAAAAGGCTCAAATAAAGTGCCAGATAATATTAAATTAATTTTTAACTTTAAAATAATGTTTGGAAAATTTCGGGTGGTTACACATATAAACCCTGAACTATAACCTCTTTTTATAAAAACAAGTCCCTATTACCGCCACTTGCCTTACTTGCCACTTTACTTGCTGTTTACTTGTCTTAACCATATGCTACGACTTATTATTTGTAAATTATACATAACTACATGTACTATAAGTATTATATATATAAATTTATACACACTTAACTTACACTATTTACTACGAGTATTTTCGATATACTTACACATATATATACCGTTTTGTCACAGACTATGTATTCCCATCACATTCCTCCGATCTCGCCAGACTCAGACGACCCATACATGCAGGTGCTACAAGCTTTCAATGCACCAGACCTCGACTTACTTGAGCCTACACTCACTACAGCATTTCCTACATCTACTACCGATCATACTCCCATCCAACCTATCCCTACTACCAATCCTACCACACAACCTACTCCATATGTCCATACTCTTCCTGTTCGCCATACCACCCGCATGCGTGTCCCAGGATATCGGATGCGGTACTCAGACCTACTACCACCACCTTATAAAAGGACCCGAGCCATTTATATGGGTACCTCTACCACTCTCTTATCCCTTTCACCTACTACATCTCCTGATCAGTCACTACTCCGTGAGAGGCTCAGGAGGGCCAATGACTCATATTCAGCTAAAGAGGAAGAAGAATCAGAGGAGGATCCGGAGGAAGAACCAGAGGAGGATCCTGAAGAGGAGCCAGTGGCAGATCCTACTCCTGAGGAGACTATACCAGCTGAGCCATGACATGGAAAGGGGAATATGGAGGAGGTACCAAGTACGTTTGAGACAGGGCAGAGCTCTAGAGCTGCTCAAATTGTAGGAGGATACATGGATGTACCTCTTGGATTGGGACTGAGAGCTGCTAGGTTACGGGCTAGAGATGAGACTCCAATTACTTGTGAAATCAACGACGAAGTATGGAAAGATATTGAGTGCATTCACAGCACCCAACCTCGTGCTGGCAGTCCTACATATGAGCCATCCTCACTATCTTTTGTGCTGCCATCTCCATCGATACCAGTTTCCCCTCTACCTGCTGTCTCACCAATGGCAGAGGAGGAAGAGGATGACGTCACTAGGTTCTTGGTCCAGTTGGGAGCATAGGGAAACTTACTAGATGTCCATTCTGACCAGCTGGAGAGAGTCAGGAGACGTGACGAGCGAGTTGGCAGGGAACTTGCTGGGGTACGTTAGAGGATGGATGACATATGGAGAGATCAGGCTAGAGCATGGAATGCTGAGTGGACTAACTGGCATAGGATGCATGAGTTAGAGTCGGTGATTGCTAGAGTTATGAGGTCTGGACAAGAGGACCGTAGAGAGGTGTTGGCGTTGAGGAGACGCATTTCACGGTTAGAGACTACAGTAGGACATCTGGAGACTATTATAGCACGGATGGCAGCTGAGTTGGAGCAGTTACGCCTTGGGCAAGATGGATTTTAGTTCTAGCAGTTATGATGTATTCCCACTAAACTTAGTAGTCGTCAGTTAGTGGTAGTTGTAGTCCTTTGTCTGTATTCGAAACTTGTACTATTTTCTTGTATATGTCGAGCTTGTAATTTTTATGAACATGATTTGATCCTAATTTATGACAAGCTTGATTGACTATTCCATTATGCCATCTTCTTTATAATTGATCTTATTCATATACTCTACCCATAATAATTTGTGCAATAACAAACTCTCCAAATCTCAATTATCTCTATCTTCCTGATACAGCAAAATGCCTCCGAAGAGAACCAACAAAACCGCTCATGCGCAACCAACTAATCAAGGCCCCGCTAGGGCTACTACAGCGGCTCCACCTGTGAACCGAGCAATGCTCGATCAACTAGTAGAGGAACGGGTGGCAGCAGCATTGGCTGCAGCAAACAACTCGACGACTGATGTTGGGAATTCGAGACCCACAAATAACAATACTCGTATTTGTACTTATCAAGAATTTCGGAAGGTAATGACTGGAGGTTTTGGAGGTACTGAGGGGGCAGTTGTTCTGGTCCGATGGATCGAAAGATTGGAGACGATATTCCGAATTTGTGGTTGTTCGGAAGAGGACAGGGTTAAGTTTGCATCATTTACTTTTATGGATGCTGCTTTAACCTGGTGGAACAATTACTTGAAATCAGCTGGCTATGACACTGCTTATGCAATGTCATGGGAAAGCTTCAAAGAGATGGTTCTTAAGAAGTATTGTCCTCACAATGAGGTGAAGAAGTTATAGGTTGAGTTTTGGAACCTCAAGGTACAAGGTACCAATATGGATGTGTATAATCAACGTTTTCAGGAGCTTGCCTTACTATGTCCCGATAGGGTCCAAACTGAAACCCGTCTACTGGAAAGGTACATTGGCGGATTACCCCCATCTATCAAGGGAACCGTCACTACCTACAAGGCTACTGATCTCCATGAGACCATGGAAGTAGCCAACAAACTGATGGACCAGGTGATCGAGGATTCGATCGAAGCGGGTGTGACCAACAAAAGGAGATGGGATGATCATTCCCGAAACAACAGCCACCACTCGAACAAAAGGCAGGAGGTTGCAAAGATGTATGTTGCGGGACCGACGGAGAGGAAGGTCTACGCAGGGAACTTGCCACTGTGTAATCGATGCAAGTCGCATCATAAGGGTCAGTGCACAGTCAAATGCCACAAATGTCAAAAGATATGACATATGACCCGTAATTGCAAAGCGAGACCTCTTGCAACAGCGCAAGTTGCACCAGCAAATAAACCGAAGGCTGAGATCATATGTTTTGGTTGCGGTGAGAAAGGGCATTATCGAAGTGAATTCCGAAAGCCCAAGAATCAGGGCAATGGTGGAAATAGAGGTTACCAGGGTAATCATGGTAACCAAAGGAATCCAGGAGCTGGTGTAAACAAAGTAGGATTGTGCCCCAAGGAAATCGGGGTAATGATGGAGGAGCCCGCGGTAAGGTCTATGCAGTGGGCAAAGTGTAAGCCCAAGAGGACCCGAACGTCGTAACGGGTACGTTCATTTTAAATAACCACTATGCATCTATATTGTTTGATACGGGAGCGGATAGAAGTTTTGTTTCAACTGCATTTAGCCCATTGCTTGGTATTTCCCGACCACCTTAGGCAATATATATAATGTGGAGTTAGCTAATGGAAAAATAGAAAGGGTAGACACTATCGTAAGAGGCTGCACTTAAAATCTATTAAATCACCCATTCAACATTGATCTAATGCCTGTAGAATTGGGTAGTTTTGACGTTATTATCGGCATGGATCGGCTGTCGAAATATCATGCCACTATTCTTTGCGACGAGAAAATTGTTCGACTGCCTTATGGGAACGAGGTTCTAATCGTCGAAGGCGACAGAAGAGACCGAAGAAATGCCTCGAGATTAAACGTTATCTCTTGCACGAAGGCCCAGGAATACCTTGAGAAAGGATGCCTTCTCTTCTTAGCACAAGTCTCCGAAAAGGAAGAAAAGGAGCCGGAAGGAAAACGGTTGGAAGATGCACCAATCGTGAGAGATTTTCCAGAGGTCTTCCCCGAAGACTTACCCGGACTTCTGCCGACTCGACAGGTTGAATTTTGAATTGACCTAGTGCCCGGTGCCGCACCCGTGGCACGAGCACCTTACCGACTAGCTCCGACGAAACTACAGGAGTTATCTGGTCAATTGTCTGAACTCTCCGAAAAAGGATTCATCAGACCGAGTTCCTCACCCTGGGGAGCTCCAGTTCTATTTGTCAAAAAGAAAGATGGATCTTTCAGAATGTGCATCGACTACCGAGAACTCAACAAACTAACTATCAAAAACCGATACCCACTCCCTAGAATTGATGATCTATTCGATCAACTCCAAGGTTCGTGCGTTTATTCAAAACTCGACTTGAGATCCGGTTACCACCAACTTAGAGTTCGGGAAGAAGATATCCCGTAGACAGCATTCAAAACTAGTTACGGTCACTACGAGTTTCAGGTTATGCCTTTTGGCCTAACCAACGCACCGGCAGTATTCATGGATCTTATGAATCAGGTGTGTCAGCCGTACTTAGACAAATTCGTGATCGTCTTCATCGACGACATATTGATATACTCTAAGAGTGAGAAGGAGTACGAAGAACATCTTAGGCTGATTTTAGAACTACTGAAGAAAGAGGAGTTGTATGCTAAGTTTCCCAAGTGCGAGTCTTGGATACCAACTGTCCAATTCTTAGGCCATGTAATTGATAGACAAGGTATTCATGTAGATCCTGCAAAGATCGAGTTAATAAAGGATTGGGCGACACCTACAACTCCCACCGAAATACGCCAATTCTTAGGACTTGCAGGGTACTACAGGAGGTTTATCAAGGGATTCTCGAAGATAGCAAAGCCTTTGACTAAGCTAACCCTGAAAAATGTAAGATTTGACTGGGGAGATAAAGCGGAAGAGGCTTTCCAACTCCTTAAAGATAAGTTGTGCAGCGCACCTATCTTAGCCCTACTTGAAGGCTGTGAGGACTTTGTAGTCTACTGTGACGCCTCACACAAGGGGTTAGAAGCTGTCTTGATGTAGTGATAACGCCTAAATCTAACATGTTTTAGTAGCGTTATTCGTGTTTTTATGTATGTTTTGTGGTTATATTTATATGCTTTTGTTACTTAATCGTACCAAAGTGTGTTTGCGAAGCATTTGTAGCCAAAAACAGGAAAATGGACGAAAAAGATGCAAAAATGAGGAAGAAGGAAATGTTTATGAATGCATGAAGATTATTGTGACAAGTCCCGCACCAAGAGGTACTTCGAAGAGTAAAAGTCCAAGTAGTCGAGTTAATAAGCTTGAGGATGAAGGGAAAGATCAAAGAACAAGAGCTACGAGCTAGAATCAAGTCAAACGAAAAAGGTCCAAAAAGTGCATATCAACATGTTCCATCCGATCGGATGTAGCCCGCATCCGATTCGGATGGAAGCTAGTTTGAAGACCAACCGATCGGATGGACAGAATACCGATCGGTTGGATTGTTGCTGTGTTACCAAAACTTCTTCATTAAGATTCGTGACTTTACATATCCGGTTCTAGGTCCTTCCTCTCAGCATTCTTGTCTATTCAATACTACTTGGAGGACAAGAGAACAATTTAATGAACCAAGACCCTTGGTTGGAGCATTTAAAGGATCATTTGATGAGTATTTAGTATACATCCAAAAAGATAATCAAAAGAATCAATCAACCACTCATCACATACTCTTAATTTTCGTCCAAAAAGTCCAGGAGCAGAGGAGAGTCGAAGTCCATTCCATTTCTTGTGAGAATCATTGCCTTTTCACTTGTAATCTTATTTTCAATCATTGTAAGACTTTCAATCATGGTTTTTAATGTTCAATGTTTTAAGATTATGTTTATGTTTGTTATGAGTGGCTAGTGCCTTTATGCACTTGCTTAGATGATGTGTATTACTTATTGATTGGCATATGATTGTGATAACATGTTTTAATTCAATTTCAAGTCGATTCTAAGAACCAATTGTGATAAAGTTTCATAGTGACATTTGGTTAATCAAGTTTAACTAGTGCTAGTAATTCTAAGGGTCGAAAGAACTATTGTTATTCAACTAGTTATAATCATTTGTCTATGAATGATTGTTGTCATCCACTATACTTGATTAAACAAAGGAACTTAATCGTGATTGTAATGAAAATGCTTTTTTCTATCAAAACGGATTGATTGTAAACCATTTTAAGGGTCGAGAGATTAATAGTTTACCTTCAATTGTGACCTTTTGTCTATAATTGGTTACCTTTTGTATTGACCATTTCTCAAGCTTGTTTGATAAAACAAAAGATTGTTTTTGTGTTTAAGGAACACCAACTTATGAACCTTGAATTGATCTTGAATTGATTGGTTAAACGTAATGCTTGTTTTTATAAACTAAGATCTTGACGAAGGTTTAATTTGTAGAAACAATAGATTAGTAACCAAGCTAATTATCTCAACCAACATGTTATCCAAAGTTATCATAATCATATTAGTCAATTGTAGTTCACTAAGTCTAAGCAAGTGTAGTTTTTAATCATTTGAATTTTCATATTATCATTATTGCTTGTTTGAGAAATTTGCTTTTAACTTACAATTCGATTCACTACACAAATCCCTGCGAACGATCCCGACTTACCATAAAAATCTTGCTACAACGGACGAGTATACTTGCTCGTATGCGTTGTTCTTAGATTCGGTAATTCAACCCTTATAAATTTAAAACTTGCATGAACCCGAACGCATCAAGTTTTTGGCGCCGCTGCTGGGGATTTTGATCGTGTTTCTGTAAGTTTTAGTCCATTTCTCACATAGTTAGTTTTCGTAAAAAAAAAAAAAAAAAAAAAAAAAAAAAAAAAAAAAAAAAAAGTCTTACCGAGCTGAGAAACCGATCGGTTTCACATCCATCCGATCGGTTGCTTAGTCTTTCAACTTTACTGAGAGCACCAGCCGATCGGCGAGCACTTCCATCCGATCAGATACTTCAAACTCAACTTTACCGAGAGCATCATCCGATCGGTAGTCATTTCTATCCGATCGGTTGGTCGATTCTGATCTTTTTAAATTGTTTTCATTCTTCACTCGTTTGTTTAGACATTGCCTCGATTCTCTGGGGAATTGTATGAACACTCGATCAACTGGAGTAGACCCAATTTCATCTCTTTTCGATCCCGAAAGTTTGATTCGAACAAGATCTAGAAGAAGAAGAAGAACACCCTTTGTTCCATTAACCAATCGTGTGCCAAGAGTACCAAACCCACCATTTGATAACCTTTTTGAAGCCAAAGTCGTTTATAATCCATTCACTGATCAACCTTTTCCCATGGCTGACGATCAACCCATGTGGGAAGCAAACCGAGCCGTAGCACCCACTCCTGGAGCTGCTATTGTTGCTGTCAACTTAGGTGACAATTTCACCGTGAAAGGACACCATCTTTCTATGATCAAAGACCGTCAATTTGATGGCCGTTCGAGGGCCGATCCTCACAAACACATTGCCGAATTCATTGAAATTTATGGCATGTTCCGATATGGTGATACCAATGTGGATGCCATTAAACTCAAACTTTTTCCGTCATCACTTGCTGGAGATGCAAAAGTGTGGTATAACGAATTAACACCAGGAATCATCAATACTTGGGAGGAGATGAGGCAAGCTTTTGTAAGCCGATTCTTTCCACCTGCCATGTTTGACCGACTCATGGGAGAAATTCGTGCTTTCACACAAAACCCCAACGAATCACTCGTCGAAGCTTGGCTTCGTATGAAGGATTTACTTCGAAGTTGTCATGGACATGGTTTAGGACGAGGAACCATTCTCCAAAACTTCTACCATGGACTTGATGAAGCATCTCAAGGAATTCTTGATGCTGGAGGAATTTTTCTTTATAAAACACCTAACCAGGCATACCAATTGCTTGAAGACCGAGTTCTTCTCAAACTCGACTGGTCGAAAGATGCCAAGACCAAACCCCTAAGAAAAACCGTTGCTTTTGCTGAAAGTTCTGATTCATCTAAACTCATGGAGAAAATGGAAACCTTGGTTTCCAGAATCGATTCGCAATACAAAAATCTTAAAGGAGAGATGAAAGAAATGCGATATGGTTGTAACAACTGTGGAGGTAATCACCCGTCTTCAGAATGCGATGATCAACCAATGGACCAACCCAAAGAAGGAGAAGCAAATTATGTCCAAGGAGGATACCGTGGAGGCGGATATCGTGGAAATTATTACGGATGAAATTCTGTTAGTTGGCAAGATCGCCGACAAAGGGATAACAGCCATGATTCCCAACCAAGAGTAGAGAACCAAACTCCACAAAATGCCGATAAGAAACCTGAAGAAACAGATTTTGAGAAAATGATGAGAGAATTTGTCACTGCTCAAAAATCAACCAACGAGTTCGTCAAGAATCAATTCTTCAATCTCAAAACCAAAGTTGAGCAAGGTCAGAAAAATCACCAAGCGTCTATTCAAGATCTTGAAAACAAATTCGGTAGACTCTCTGATCAAATTTCTTCCCGACCATCAGGTTCGTTACCTAGTAACACCCAAACCAACCCAAAACCATCGTCATCATCGAATGATAAGACTTATCGTCCACCACAAACCAGAAATGAGCATATCAATGTTGTGTTCACAAGAAGTGGCCTGTCTTATGATCCACCACTCAATCCAAACAATACCACGATCATCAATGATGATAGTGAGGATGAAGATGAAGAATCCAAGAAGGAAAATACCCCAAAAACACTACCCAAAACCAAACCACCAGTTAAAGCATACACTCCAAAAATTCCATATCCTCAGAGCCTTAAAAAAGAAAGAATGGAGGAACGTTATAAGAAGTTTGTTGAAATAATCAAAGAAGTTAGACTCAATGTACCTCTCATTGATGTTCTAGCTGGAATGCCCAATTATGGGAAATTTTTGAAAGAACTTCTTAATAACAAGAACAAGTTGGAGCAAATATCCGCTACCTTTCTCAATGAAGAATGTTCAGCTATTGTTCAAAACAAAATTCCACAAAAACTCGAAGATCCGGGAAGTTTTCTGATTCCATGCATCTTAGGAAACAACATCACATGCGATGCTTTAGCCGATTTAGGTGCGAGTATCAACTTGATGCCCTATTCGCTGTATTCTAAACTTTCCATCAATACCTTGAAACCCACAAGGATGAGTATCCGATTAGCTAATCATACTTACCAATATCCTGTTGGTATTGCTGAGAATATGCTTGTCCAAGTAGGTAAATTCATTTTTCCAGTGGATTTTGTGATCTTAGAAGTGGAGGAAGATAGTAGAGTACCTCTTATTTTAGGAAGACCTTTCCTAAACACCGCTGATGCGATCATCAAAGTAAAAGGAAAAGAACTCAATCTTGGAGTTGGAGAAGATAGAATCACCTTTTTAATCGATAAAGCAATGCAATATCCACATTCCAGTGATGACACTTGTTTTAACATTGATATAATCGATGAAGTCACTGAGGAAGAATTAGACGCATTACTTGAAGATTCTGATCCATACATGACTATTTCAGAGAAGATTAATGAAACAACCTTGGATAAAGAGTTCTCTGATTTTATGGAGGTAAAGATTGACGAAGAAGAAGAAGAAGTTGAAGAAGGAGAGATAATAGAAGAAGATTTTGAGGAAATCAATTTTAATGATCAAATGAGGATCAAAACATCACTACAAGAACCGCCGACTGATCTTGAGCTGAAACCACTTCCTAAAAATCTTGAATATGCTTACTTGGAAGAAAATTCACTTCTTCCAGTAGTCATATCTTCGTTGCTCAATTATTATGAGAAAGAATGTCTCATTTCAGTTCTTAAGAAGCATAAAGAAGCTTTTGCGTGGAAAACTTCTGATATCCCAGGAATCAGTCCTGATTTTTGCAAGCACAAAATCAATTTCGAAGAAGATGCCAAACCAGTTGTAGAAAGACAATGTCGACTCAACCCCAACATGAAAGAAGTTGTTAAAAAAGAAATCATCAAACTTCTTGATGCCGGTATTATTTACCCCATCGAAGATAGTCCTTGGGTGAGTCCTGTTCACTGTGTTCCGAAGAAAGGAGGAATGACTGTTGTGACCAACGAACGGAATGAATTAGTTCCTACTAGAACTGTCACCAGACGGCGAGTGTGTATTGATTACAGAAAGTTAAACAAAGCCACCAGAAAGGATCATTTTCCTTTGCCTTTCATGGATCAAATGCTTGAGAGATTAGCAGGAAACAAATACTTTTGTTTTCTTGATGGTTTTTCAGGATATTTTCAAATTCCTATTGATCCGGCTGATCAATAAAAGACTACATTCACATGTCCCTATGGAACTTACGCTTACCGGCGTGTGCCTTTTGGATTATGTAATGCTCCCGCAACTTTTCAAAGATGTATGATTGCTATATTCCAAGACATGCTTGAAACGTCTATGGAAGTTTTCATGGATGACTTTTCTGTTTTTGGAAGCTCATTTGAAGCTTGTCTTTCTAATCTCGATAAAATGCTTGAAAGATGCAAAGCTGCACATCTTGTTCTTAACTGGGAGAAATGTCATTTCATGGTAACTGAAGGAATTGTGTTAGGACACAAAATTTCCAGCGCAGGAATGGAGGTTGACAAAGCGAAGATCGATGTCATTATCAAATTACCACCCCCAACTAACGTTAAAGCCGTTAGAAGTTTTCTAGGACATGCAGGTTTTTACCGTCGTTTTATTAAGGATTTTTCCAAAATATCTCGTCCAATGACGAAACTTCTTGAAAAAGATTCTGTTTTCGACTTTAATGCATATTGCATGAAAGCATTCAAAACATTGAAAACACAACTGACTAGTGCACCCATTATGGTTTCCCCTGATTGGTCACTACCATTCGAGCTTATGTGCGATGCAAGCGATTTTGCAGTTGGAGCTGTATTAGGACAACGAGAAGAGAAACATTTTCGTCCTATATATTTTGCCAGCAAAACACTCAACAACGCTCAACAGATCTACACGGTTACGGAGAAAGAATTGTTAGCCGTTGTTTTTGCTTTCGATAAATTTAGATCTTATCTTGTACTTTCGAAAACAATCGTGTTCACTGATCATTCAGAGCTGAAATATCTGTTTGCCAAACCGCGTCTTATCCGATGGCAAACCGCGTCTTATCTAACATGTTTTTAGTAGCGTTATTCGTGTTTTTAGTAGCGTTATTCGTGTTTTATGTATGTTTTGTGGTTATATTTATATGCTTTTGTTACTTAATCGTACCAAAGTGTGTTTGCGAAGCATTTGTAGCCAAAAACAGGAAAATGGATGAAAAAGATGCAAAAACGAGGAAGAAGGAAATGTTTATGAATGCATGAAGATTATTGTGACAAGTCCCGCACCAAGAGGTACTTCGAAGAGTAAAAGTCCAAGTAGTCGAGTTAATAAGCTTGAGGATGAAGGGAAAGATCAAAGAACAAGAGCTACGAGCTAGAATCAAGTCAAACGAAAAAGGTCCAAAAAGTGCATATCAGCATGTTCCATCCGATCGGATGTAGCCCGCATCCGATTCGGATGGAAGCTAGTTTGAAGACCAACCGATCGGATGGACAGAATACCGATCGGTTGGATTGTTGCTGTGTTACCAAAACTTCTTCATTAAGATTCGTGACTTTACATATCCGGTTCTAGGTCCTTCCTCTCAGCATTCCTGTCTATTCAATACTACTTGGAGGACAAGAGAACAATTTAATGAACCAAGACCCTTGGTTGGAGCATTTAAAGGATCATTTGATGAGTATTTAGTATACATCCAAAAAGATAATCAAAAGAATCAATCAACCACTCATCACATACTCTTAATTTTCGTCCAAAAAGTCCAGGAGCAGAGGAGAGTCGAAGTCCATTCCATTTCTTGTGAGAATCATTGCCTTTTCACTTGTAATCTTATTTTCAATCATTGTAAGACTTTCAATCATGGTTTTCAATGTTCAATGTTTTAAGATTATGTTTATGTTTGTTATGAGTGGCTAGTGCCTTTATGCACTTGCTTAGATGATGTGTATTACTTATTGATTGGCATATGATTGTGATAACATGTTTTAATTCAATTTCAAGTCGATTCTAAGAACCAATTGTGATAAAGTTTCATAGTGACATTTGGTTAATCAAGTTTAACTAGTGCTAGTAATTCTAAGGGTCGAAAGAACTATTGTTATTCAACTAGTTATAATCATTTGTCTATGAATGATTGTTGTCATCCACTATACTTGATTAAACAAAGGAACTTAATCGTGATTGTAATGAAAATGCTTTTTTCTATCAAAACGGATTGATTGTAAACCATTTTAAGGGTCGAGAGATTAATAGTTTACCTTCAATTGTGACCTTTTGTCTATAATTGGTTACCTTTTGTATTGACCATTTCTCAAGCTTGTTTGATAAAACAAAAGATTGTTTTTGTGTTTAAGGAACACCAACTTATGAACCTTGAATTGATCTTGAATTGATTGGTTAAACGTAATGCTTGTTTTTATAAACTAAGATCTTGACGAAGGTTTAATTTGTAGAAACAATAGATTAGTAACCAAGCTAATTATCTCAACCAACATGTTATCCAAAGTTATCACAATCATATTAGTCAATTATAGTTCACTAAGTCTAAGCAAGTGTAGTTTTTAATCATTTGAATTTTCATATTATCATTATTGCTTGTTTGAGAAATTTGCTTTTAACTTACAATTCGATTCACTACACAAATCCCTGCGAACGATCCCGACTTACCATAAAAATCTTGCTACAACGGACGAGTATACTTGCTCGTATGCGTTGTTCTTAGATTCTGTAATTCAACCCTTATAAGTTTAAAACTTGCATGAACCCGAACGCATCATGCAGCGAGAGAAGGTGATAGCCTACGCCTCGCGGCAACTAAAAACCCATGAGAAGAATTACACTACACACGACTTAGAACTGGGGTCAGTAGTGTTTGTGCTCAGGATCTGGAGACATTATCTCTATGGCACCAAGTGTGTAGTTTACACCGACCACAAAAGTTTTCAACATATCCTTGACCAAAAGGAACTCAATATGAGGCAACGCCGTTGGTTAGAATTGCTCATCGATTATGACTGTGAAATTCGGTACCACCCAAGCAAAGCAAACATAGTAGCAGATGCCCTTAGCCGAAAAGAGAGACCAAAACCTCTGAGGGTACAATCGTTGGATATGAAAATTGTCTCACCTCTCTCATCAAAAATCCTTGAGGCTCAGGCCGAGGCATTTAAGGAAGAAAACAGACCCAGCGAGAGGATTTATGGAATGCCTGAGAGCGAAAATGGATTCGTGAAGAGAACAGATGGGACATTATGTTACAAGAACAGAAGTTGGGTCCCACTCTATGGAGGTATAAGTGACCTCATCATGCACGAATCCCATAAATCTAAATACTCCATCCATCCAGGAGCCGATAAGATGTATCTTGATCTAAAGAAGCTATATTGGTGGCCCAATATGAAAGCTGACATTGCAACTTATGTCAGTCAATGTCTAACATGTTCAAAGGTCAAAGCTGAACATCAGAGGCCGTCAGGTTTACACGTAAAACCTGAAATTCCCGAGTGGAAGTGGAAACGTATAACGATGGACTTTATCATAAACTGCCAAGGACATCAAGCGGTTACAACACCATTTAAGTAATCGTTGATCGTCTCACCAAGTCCGCCCACTTTCTACCGATCAAAGAGAACGATAGCATGGATAAACTTGCGTGACTATATGTGAAGGAGATAGTTGCTCAACATGGAGTCCCACTTTCTATCATCTCCGACAGAGATGGTCGTTTCACGTTAAACTTTTGGAGATCTCTACAAGATGCCTTAGGTACTAATCTTGATATGAGCACCGCATATCATCCTCAAACAGATGGTTAAAGAGAAAGAACCATCCAAACCCTAGAAGACATGCTGCGAGCGTGTGTGATAGACTTTGGAAATGGTTGGGATAGACATCTACCGTTAGCCAAGTTTTCTTACAATAATAGTTATCACACCAGCATCAAAGTTGCACCCTATGAGGCACTCTATGGCAGAAAGTGCAGATCACCAATATGTTGGGCTGAAGTCGGAGAAAGTCAGCTCACTGATCCCGAACTAGTACAAGAGACTACTGAGAAGATTGTACAGATCAAGAGCCGAATGCAGGCGGCTCGAGACCGTCAGAAAAGCTATGCTGGCAAGAGACGAAAACCACTTGAGTTCCAAGTTGGAAATCGTGTTATGTTGAAAGCATCGCCATAGAAAGGCGTGATTCGCTTTGGAAAGCGTGGGAAGTTAAATCCCCGATATATTGGATCTTTCAAAATTCTCACCAGAATTGGGCCGGTAGCCTATCGACTCAAACTACTACAAGAACTCAGCTCCGTGCACAACGTGTTTCGCGTGAGCAATTTGAAGAAATGTCTCTCCGAAAAAACACTTGCCATTCCTCCAGAAGAAATCCAGGTTGACGAGAGACTAAATTTCGTTGAGGAACCTGTTGAGATAATGGATCGAGAAATCAAACGGCTTAAGCAAAGCCGTATTCCTATTGTTAAAGTTCGTTGGAACTCTCAAAGAGGTCCCGAATACACGTGGGAGCGTGAGGACGAGATCAAGCTTAAATACCCGCATCTTTTCTCAAATATGTCGGGTAAATCTAAGTGAAAACCGAGGACGGTTTTTTTTCTAAGGCGGGGAGGATGTGACAAACGGTAATTTTTCACTAATATTTTAATAATAAATGTCAATTTATTATGACTAAACTGTTAAACTAGGCATTTATGTGCTTACATAACTATTACGGGAAAACAAACCCGCACACTGTATCACACAATAACTCACCAAAACTATTTAATCTCACCAGGAACAGTAAATTTCCCCCATTCCCACATTTACAGACTATAACGTAATAAAAGCGAGAGGTTACCTCACTTTTACTGAAAAACAAAACCACACGCGTACCGACACCACATCAGTAACGAAGTAATCTCGGGATTTATTTTTGAGTCAACAAACTCAATTTTTATGTCAGATTTATAAAAACGTCTCCGAAATTTATTTTCCCCATTTATATCGTATCCGGGAAAACCCGATTTCAACTCAGCTCAGCGGGACACGGGGTATACATTACTCACTCATTTAATAAAACAAAAATTTAATAAAAACTTTTATCCTTTCCCTATACCACCCACTCACACGTTCTCCCAAAACCCCTTATCTCCTTCCATATCCTTTTGTCTGCGATTCCACAAACCCAGAAGAACCATCGAGCCATCACCATCACTCCATGGCACCTTGTGCTTTCTCTTCAACCCAAGAGATATCTGTCCCTCTCATATGTGTATTCCCCAAAGGTCAACGATTGAGGACGAAAGGAGGTGATGAGGACAGAGGGTAACCATAGCTACAATCGGAAATATTTCACTCCCAAGGATCGAAAGGATGATGAATCCACCCAGTCGATCACACCATTCTCCTCAATCACACAAAAACTTATCGAGATTCAAAGAGATTTTGAAGGGTAACACAATTCGATCGGAGTGGATTTGGCTGGGGTTCGAATTGGAATAGCTAGGGTTTGGATTGGGATTGTTCGAATAGCTTTTGTGTCCAAGTTCTCAGATCTTCTTGTCAATTCACCATAAGGGTATAAACCTTCTTTTCTTCAAACTCTTTAGGTTCTAATCATTGTTATTCGATTAACATTTACTCCCTCTGTCCCATAATAAGTGTCCAGTTTGACTTTTTTTGGTCTTACTTATTCAACTTTGACCTTAAATATTTTTATTTGTGTTATATAATACTTGATGAAAATACATTTGAAATCCAATCCATTCATATATTTTGTATCAAGTATTATATAACACACATAAAAGTATTTAAGGTCAAAGTTGAACAAGTTAGACCGTAAAAAGTCAAACTGGACACTTATTATGGGACGGAGGTAGTAATTTGTTTATGTAAATTCTTAACTCGCGTATGACTGTAATTTTCATTTTGTCGAATTGAGGTTTGTGTAAATTTTATGGTTGTTGTTGCTGTGTTGTGGCTTGAAAAACTTAGGGAAATCTAAAAGTGGCTCACAAATTTTAAACCATCTTTGTTTGTTGTTGTTGTCAAACCTTGTTCGGATTAAATGACTTCAGTTTGCCATTAGTAATACTTAGGCAAAAAGGTCTCGAAACGAACCTGGAATGGTTTTTATTGTTTTGTATTTAGTGTCAAAACTCCTCTCGAGTTAGCATACTTGAAACCTTAGAACTTGGTCTAGGATTAAGGAAATTGTGATTGTCTTTGGGTCGAGTAAAAACCACACCCACAAGGGTATGTTGGAGCTGTTTTCATCGCGTAAAAACTACCCCAAACGGGGTATGATGTGATTCGATATTGTCCTCACCAGGCAGCCACCATGAAGGGTGTGCTTGCCTTGGTTTGAGCCCCGTTTTGCCTAAGTGGAACGCCCTCGCAACCCACCCACTTGCAACATTAGTTATGGTCAAAAATTGTTTTGAGAAATATTGGTCGATTTCCTTGGTTTAAGTCTAGTACTATCGTAGTTCAATTTCTTTAGAACCCCAATGGGGTGTAAGTCTTGCTCAATTCTAACTCGAACCCACAAAGGGGTGTCGAGTTCAGGTCTTCTACAAAACCCAAAAAAGGTGTTTTGGTTGTCCAGTTTGAGGTCAAAATCAAAAGGAATGTCGAGTTATTTTCTACTTGTACTAATGCCGAGTCTTGACTCAAGACTTGGTCAATTGCGTTGCGACTGAGGGAACTTTTGTGTTGAACCAATAGCCCTCATGTAATACTCGAGGTCAATGAGTTGGGAAGTCGAGTTGTACTCAACCTCGATGTGCAATCTGTTTTTGTGATACAAATCTTTTGCTGTCAAACATGTTCCCTTGAATTCCCAGTAAACACACAAAGTCCCATTTGGGCTTGTGTGTGTAATTTTGTTTAACACAAGTATTTCAGCCCACTTGACTTAGTCAGCCCAAGTAGTAGTATAATTCCAGTCCATTTAGCGTGTAATCTCGCGGCTGTTCCTAGCCCACCAAGCCCAACGTGGTGACTTGGTGGTTAATATCCAGTCCAGCCCAACTAATCTTTTCCCCTCCTTTGACTTTGGTTAGCCGCAGCCCAATAAGGGTGAGGCGTGTAAAAATTGGCAGTGTATATGTATATGTTTTCCGCGTATCAACATGTTTAAAATTCGAGAAAACAAAACTTAAAAGTTGTGACCATTGTTTAAAATATGTATCGTCGTGATCTCAAAACCAATCTATTTTACAATTCACTCTCGACTTATAACTTGTCACGTAACATCGTGAAAAATTCACGTCAATTGTGAAAATATTTAATTATGACACAAGGATATGTACATATATATATGTCGCCAAATATAAACTTTTTATACAAATGACCATTTATTTATAACAATTTTAGAAGAAAACACATGTAAGGATTAACTATTTTACCACCAATTATAACCATTTATTTATAACGACCATTTAGTTATATCATTATCAAAATGGAGAACACGTAAAACGAAATTATAGCAAAATTATACTTGAGTCTTTATAACCAATTTTAGAGCAAATGTTTTCTAAACATATGTATTCGTAATCAATCAAGAAACCAACATACGTACACGAGTCATGACCAATTTCTATTCAATAGATGAACTCGTTATATTTTATTTTAAACAAGATAAACAAAATATTTATTGTACAACCGTTATACATTTATTTCTCAAGTCACTAAACATTTAAATGAAAATCATCATTTACACATAATGTTCTTACATATCAAAACATATATTTTTATAACGACTAATTTACATATCCTTAACATTCCATATCTCAACAACGTCTATTCTTGTTCATAATCTCTTCATTTCATCGTCTTTCGACTTCCGTCAATCAAAATCTTATACGTATTCGATATCTTCATTGTCGTACATTTAAACCCTTCCAAGAGCAAATACCCACAAATACTTTGAAAAACTAATTTTAAACTCATTTGCTACCACACAAGCAACAACAACATAAACACTTTAAAACTTTTGAAATCAAATTTCGTAGAGACTTAATTTAGTCTGTGAACTAAAACATGACTTATTAATCTAGGTCGCGTGTCGTTGCCGTACACTCTCTAAATTCACAACATTCACTGTTCAGTCTATTAAGGTGAGTTTATAACCCCACTTTACTTATACTTATTTTACAACTATGGGGTGAGAAACATGCAAATTGTTTTATGGACCACATTACTATTTATTTTATCAAAACTATTGCGTAGTTATCCTAAGCCCTAGAACCCGCGTAGTTATCCTAAGCCCTAGAACCCACTGTTATGCCCATTTTCATGAGCCGTTAGTTCCCTTTGGGAAGCGCGATTGCAATAGATAGATCTATTGGGGTAACTCCCCCGTTCGGTTAGCAAGATGGGCCAATGCAAGCTTATAACAACTCGGACTACGAGTGTATTTGGTTAAACACTCGCTAAGGGCCCCTTGACTATTATATTTGTGCTATAGAGTAGCGCACTAAACTGTCGAGCTTCGGTTGCATGAACTTAGAGCTAGCGGGATAGACTATTTTGTATGACATTATATGCGTTGTAATGATCGTACACAAAACTATTGGTCCAAACTTATTGTTTACTGCTTTAATTTAAACATATGAACTCACCAGCTTTTTGCTGACTTTTAGCATGTTTTTCTCAGGTGCTTAATTTGATTGATTATGGCAAGGTTTCGGCAAGGCAATGGTCATAGCCCTTTTCAGAAGTATTGGCAGACATAACTAAGGCTTGTTTTTATATGGGACCGCAGAACCTAATGGTTCTATTTTCTGAACATGAATCATCTTTTGTAAACTCTAAATATTTGATTTAATATATTAAAAACGGAGTATGTATTCCGTTCTTTATTTACCTTGTGTTGTGATTTCCAATTTACAAGTAGCACTCCCATGTTCCGTATGCTTCCGTGACTGTTAAAATTTTGGGGGTATTACAGACAACGAGTCTTTCAATGTAACATTGGACAGACAAGAGTACACCATCAATGTCGAGTTGCTGCGTGATGTACTTCTTCTACCAAAACCAAAGCAAGCTTATGCTCCCATACCCTCATAAATTGAGATAATGGACTATCTAATTGACATTGGGTATGATGTTCAACCTGACACACGATGGACCAAATACTCCAAGTTCGACGTAAAATACCTACCACAACCTTGGAGAACCCTCTATCTGATCATCGTCCGCTCTGTAGCTGGAAGAAAAAGCGGTCACGAACATCCCCGTATACAACATCTTCAAATATTCTGGGGCATGGTCAACATGAGGAAGATTGATTTTTCTCAACCAATATTGGAAGACATGATCTATCAACTTCAAACCAAACGAAACATGACTCAGATTTCATTCGTTTGATTCACCAAGCTATTGCTTGCCAACTTATGTGGTAATCATGATGATTTCAACAATCGTCTCTTGGATGAAAATGAAGAAGTTCACAGTATTCTTGATGTTCACAAGGTTGATTTGGTGAAGACTCTTACCTCCAGCACACGAAAACAGGGAAAACGGCTTCCTGACTCACTACTTGATGAACAAATCACCTGCACCTCCAACTATAGAAAATACAATGCGGCAGTCATCAATGGAAACGTTGGATTCACTGAGGATGACTCACAATCATCTCAAGTGAAGACACGAAGTCAAATGACAAAGACGAAAAAAGCTGGAAGCACTGCAAGCACAACAAAACAAAAGAAGCCAGCACCTCCCAATGTCAGAAAAAGAAAAGTGCCAGCATCTATGACAAAGCCAGAACCTTCTCCTGAACAACCACACGAACCTTCTGATAACTCAGACTCTGAAACCGAGTCAAATGAGGTTGTAGTAGTTCACAGAGAAGATACAGCAACTGATGATGCAGTAACAAAATTGGCAAAGAAGTTGAGTTTGGATTCTTTAAAGGAAGACGAAGATAGAAGAAGGGGAATCGTGTTTAAAGAGATTGATAGAGATTTGGGTGATGATGAAGACCAAGATGATGATACTGAGTCGAACTTGGTAGATAAAAGGAAACTCAAAAATGTAGTCTCCAATGTTTGCACTCAAGAGGAAATGGAACATGATGATCTTATTCAAGTGTTAAAAATCAGTAGGAACTTTCCTCAACCGCCTCCAAGTCCGGTTGTTCGACCCAATGAGGAAAGAGGTACAAGCAGTAACACCCAACCCCTTCCGGTTAATCAACCCGGTAATGAAGTTAAGAAGGATGAGGAAGGGAACATCACCATGACTGAATACGAGCACCATAAAGAAGCTAAAGACTTAGTCATGGATACTGAGTCTGAGCATGATGATGAAGAAGACGACAACATGGATGAAAACTTAACAATCACTGAAGAAGATCTTAGGAATGTTGCGCTTGAAGTAGAGTTGGAAAAGAAAACTCGAGAAGAAGAAGAGACGAGGTTAAGACAACAAGAAGATGAAGAGTTAGCTAAGATGGCTGAAGCTGACAACAAAATGAAGACACCTCCAACTTCACCTCCAGCAACTCCTCCAATTCCTGATGATTCACCTCCAGTTTCCCCTCCAGCTTCACCTCCAGTTTCCCCTCCAGCTTCACCTCCAGTTTCCCCTCCAGCTTCAACTAAAGATTCAGCTTCAAAGGTCATCAAAGATTCTCCAATTCCTGAGTCATCAACTCACTCATCACCGCCACCAACACAAACAACATCTATACACAAGTCAATCAAGAAACCAATAAACACTATGATTTCACAAGCAGCAGCAACAGTCAAGAAAGCTGTGAAGCAAGCTCGAATGAATAAAGAAAGAAAGCTTCAAGACCAAATTGAAACATTAACAAACATGGTCACCGGTTACTTATCCAAAGATGTCCAAGTTGACATGGATAGACTCATAATGAACTACACTGAAAAATTCCTGGAGGAAAACTTGTCACAAGTTGTCTCAAATGACTTGAAAGAGTATCTGAATCTGTTGAGAGGACAACTCAAGCCTATTATCAGATAAATCGTTAATGAGGTGATATCTGCAACTCCTCTCACACTTCACACGGTCCCTACCCCACCAAAGGACATCTTATTTGAAGAACTTCAGCTTCAGATATTTGATCGATTGTCTGGTATCGCTAACATGACTCCTGAAGAAACAACAATCTACACTGCTGTCTTTGTTAATCTTTCCAAGACTGCATGCAAAGAAGATGCTGCTACTCATAAAAGGCCGAGAGAAGATGAAGACCCCGATCCTAACTCACAGTCAAAGAAACAAAAGTCAACTGGGGGTGCTTCGTCTTCACATCAGGAACCGGCCAAACCTTTAACAACAATAGCAACTCAAAATGAACCAAAGGCGACCGAGTCAGCAACAAAATAAGATGATCATTTTATCTACACCGGTGACGACTTCTAGGAACAGCCTGAATCAAGACTTGATCCATCATCAAACCCCAAAAGCACTAAAATACACAAAGGCAAACAACATAACATTGTCTCGTGGTTAGACAACGACAACACAACTGAGTTTGGGTGGTTTGATGAAATGGTTAACGCTCAACCTCCTCTGCCTGAAGATGAAGAACCTTTACTTGGACGCACAGTTGAATTCACCCAAACCCTCAAGAAAGAGTTTGGTATCGAGAAGATGAAGAAGAAGAAGAAATTGAGACGGATCAAGAACGATGCATTCAATCTTCTGAAAGATAGATTCGGAAGCGCAGCCGAACTGGAATATCACTTAGAGAGCATTTCACGTGCAATGTCCAACGATATCGACTGGCTTAACCCTGAATTTAATGTCAACCGCACCTCCGGGAAGCATGGACCTTACTTCACTGACTGGACCAAGCCCTTACCGATGGTGGGAAGACCAGAGAAACCCAGAAGTCCCTTCAAATTCTTCTTCAACACCGACTTGGAATATCTACATCACGGGGACCAGACTGAATGGAAATATGCAACCTCTTTGACTTATTGAATCCCTGCTGCAAGATACGGGCACACAACAATAGAAGAAACTCAAGCTGAGATATTCATTGACGAGGTAGTCCCATACAACAGAGATGCACTGCTCGGGATTCACCATTGGCCTGAACGTCGATAGCTATACTATCGCAGCAGAGAAAAGTCAAGAAAAGATGTCAAAAGTACGAAAAGAATTGTCGCCATTATGACTCTTGAATCCGCAACAAAGTTCGGTTATGATTATATGCAGAAGATTGTCGTCAAATGACAAGATGAAAAGGAGTACACGTTCTGCAAAGTTGACTTTCCCGAATTGAATTTGAACGACATTGAAGACATGTATCTAGAAAAAGTTCAAGGAAGAATGCGACGCTTTTCAACTGAACTGCAATATTCATTCATTACTTCTCTTCTAATCTTCATAAGGCGTTTAATAATTCAAGAGAGAGTTGAAGATCTCCAGTTAGGTGTTGAAAGCTACCAACGAAAACTCAACCTGACAAGACCACAACTTCTATATCCTGGAATTCATGAAGCATCATAGTACCAGCTGAAGAAAGACCCTGCCTTCGGGTTCACCTACAGAAGTGCTCATGGAAACGTCAGTTTCATGCGATATGACGAAATTCATAAGTTCTGTGATGATACACTGAAGACGATACGAGATGGCTTGAATGATAGGTTGAGAGGTCAAACACTTGGAAAGATTCAAAGTTGTAATTCCAAAGAGTCAAGGGAGGTTCGCATCTTCATCAAAAGATCGAGGAAAGGTTGAAGCGACGCGACCAGATACAACGTCTTGAGAGCTATATTGGAGGAAAACCGAGCTTTCCTATCCGAACATTCCAAAGGCCTAAGTAATTGCTACGTTTGTGAGTTATTTGTGAATTCTTTATGATTGACTTGTAACTATAATGGTTTGTGCACACATAACAGTGTACAACCTGATCTTTGTAAAGAAAGGACCATGGGGTACGCTTCAGTGCCTCAATCCTGATATAAGGAGCAAAGGCTTCTTACTTTTGAGTAGAATTAATCAAATTTTGCATGTTTCTCATAATTCTGCTCAAAAGAACAAGTATTCCCTCTCGTAATCAAAACCTAAAAAAGTTACTCCACTTATTGAGGGGGAGTATTTGAAACAATCTTTGTTCAAAATGAAAAGTTCTTGTTGGTTTCTTCCCACAAATCTTAAAAAAGCATATTTTAATCAAAATATTTTCCAAAAACAACATCAATATGCTATTTTTGAGGGGGAGAATAAAATGTGATTAAAATATGGTAACAATTGTGTGGAATCTTGTATGAGCTCGACTCATATTTAAATCATGAATTGACGAAACTCAAATGTCAGTAATCGAAAGGATTTTTCCTAGACGGGTAATAATTTTAAGCTGGTTTAACCAGTGATGTAAGTGTGTCTCGAATAGGACTTGTCTAAGTATAGTGTATCGTTTTGAGAAACTTTCTTTGAACATGACCAGGCCGGGTAGTAATTTCAAGCTAGTCTAACTAGTGATGTAAGCGTATCTCGAATCGGTCGTGTTCACTGAAAGTCGATCAATTCAAAAGTGAGAACTCTACCCAACATGTGCAAATTTTATCTTAAAAACTTATGAGCACATGTGAAGGGGGAGTATTTATGAAAAGTCCAAAACTCTCAAAGTGTTAACAAAATGTAGTTTATATTCATAAAAACTTTGAGAAATTTTCAAATGAATGGTTTATGGCATCATAAGATAGTCATGGAGTTATAAGGTGACTAAGGTTAGGAAATACGTCCTATGATCCGCCAGGGCCAGAGGGATCTACCCAAGGACAACACCAATAGTTTAGTACTAGAAAGTCCTTAGGTACGATTGAAAAAGGTATAAAGAAATGAAATGAGAAAGAAGGGGTTGAAGAATTAAAAAGAAAATTATGAAAAATGGTGAAAAGAAATAGCCCTCCAAAAGTGCAACTTAGGGATAAAACCGGGTTCAATTCATATGCTACTGCATGTCACTAAGATGACACCGGTTTTAAAGACAAAACGTCATGGACCCAGTGACGCACTGCACTTAACCTTCCAGCCACTCACGTTCTCTTAAAAGGACTTGTTTCATTTCTCACGGAGAACCTTACATAATCTATCAACCTCTCATTCCGAGATCTGTTGGTATTGAAAAGGAGGCACTCTGCTCTATGCCTCCGACGACTAAAACCAAAATGCACTAATCGATTCTAGAGCCATGAGATTCATCAAAAGATCTCTTAGGATACACTTTTCATAACATATGCTTGTGTTCGCCAAAAAAGGATACAAGTTGTATAAGAGTCTTTTATGAGATCTTCGGATCTTGCCTTACAAGTGATGGTGGTTACTTTAAGCTTCAAACGGCCTACAGTCGTGTAGTGGTACTTCGGTATACTTCAGCGACTCACCTGAATTGTGGTTATACTTCGGTATACCTGTTGTAAGCCTTCTTGAGGGTATCCAATTCAGGAACTGCCTTTGTAAGGATTAGAGAGAGTTTTCACACTATGCTGTCAATTCTCTCAAAGTCTGAGCCTGTAAGTGCTGGAAATCCCGCTAAGGAGATTCCTTTCACGAATCGAATCCTGAAGATGTGGGTCTATACTTGGATTCTATCCATAGTATCGATAACTGTCCTTAATAGGATTCGGACGGCTGATGTGCCCGACCAAGGTGAATGGAATCAAGACATTCATCAGTAAAACAATCGTAGTGGTCAATTCTCTAAGAAAAGTCCACCGTGATCGATTGGAGATTATTACTAACCTTTACCATGCAGCTACTAATGAGTTATCCTTGGAGGAGAGACCGTTACTATCATGATCCACATGCTCATACTAACAAAGATAAAGTACTCACCAAAGATCGAAGCAAAGTTCAGTTATGAAAGATTCTACATCAAAGTCGAAGAATCTACAAAGTAAAGAGACAAAGATCAAAGTGAAGTAATGTGAAATATACAAGAATGAAGATTCAATGTCAGAAGAAGTATGAGCATGTTGGATGAAGACGTAAAGCAACCAAAACCAAACACGTTGATGAAAGGTAGACCACAACACTACCATGTCACAAAGAACAAGAACAAAGAACGAAGATACAAGAGACGTCAAAGCCAATGAAGACGTCAAGCAACCTTTGATGACCAACCCTTAGGGGTAGATTGTTGGGAATACGTGTAATTAATATCAAGTGTCGGTCATTAAGTTTTGTAAATGGTTGCTTAACTAAATAGGCTTATATGTTTGTTATTATTACTAGGCTTATGAAGTAAGCCCATGGGCCTATGTAAAAGCCCATACGTATGAATGGAAGGTCCTAGGGGTTTTGCCCTAGCTCCTCTCCTATATAAACACATGTAACTCTCATTTGAGAGTGTTGGTTATTTCTTTATGCTAATGAACATTTGTCATATTTATTCTTGAAGTAATCGACCTACTCTATATATATCTCTCTCATTTCTATCATTTATATACTTGCGTTAAATCTATTATGGTGACCTAACATTTAGTTACCCAAAAACCCCAAAACTGGCCTTAAAACTTCAAATATGCACAGATTTTAGTTCAGTTATTAAAACTGAAAAAATGTCAAGTATGATACATTTCTAGTTGATTAGCCCTAAAATTTTATACCTGCCCTATTAATTTATGAACCAACTTTGTGCAATTATTGAGAGATTAGTTGGGATTGGTCAATATTGGTATGAATAGATCAAGTCAACAATTAGCCTGTTATTAACTATGCGAGCTATATTACTTAATATATTTTTTTTCTATCGCAGAAAAATTCAAAATATATATACATATACTACACTAAAAAGAACAACCTGAGACAAAACAGAAAGAGAATCCGATATAATATAAAAAGAAAAGAAAAACTTACGTAACATTGTTTAGAACAACAACAAGAAACTAGAAATAATTACAAAACAAGCCGCTAAATTAATAACAAACAACTTACTAAGAGCAGCAACTTAAACAAAAAGTAATGGTATCCATCATATTGCATGCTCGCTTTTGAAAACTAAGGTATTTAACTACTATCTGAAAGACGATTATATTGTTTCTAAGAATTTCCTTTTCGTGCAAAAATGCTCATGTACAATATACCATACATGCGATCTAATTGAAAAACAAAAACTTAAATATAATTGGGACCTAATACTTGTCCCGTATTCCAAATTAAAAACCATGAAACAAAACTGACATCAACGACTAACTCATAGTCGATTTACGTATCATTTTTTTAGGGTTTAAATTCATCAATTTTTCTTTCCAAATCATAGTTTATACAAGGTGACTTCTTCCAAACCCTAGAATGCATCTTCAATATCTCCCTTGTTTTTTCCTTCATTTTAACTCCACAATCAACTTGTAACACCAACAAAAGTTTTACAACTACTCCTAACTCCAACATTTCTTGCACAACCTTGGTGTTACCCGAAACCACTGCGACTGAATACAATATCCTAACCGCCCTTTCACTTGTTGTCGTTGACACACGAAAGATCTTTTTAGAAACCACGGCCAAACCACCGCTATGTTTTAATAGCTCGTATCGCCCTTCTGCTGATTGACAAAGTTGGTCCAAAACAATCATGATCATTTCCGATACCCTTTTTACAGTTGTATCCAAAAGGGTATCAACTAAAACCGGAACCGCCCCTCCCTCGGCGGCTTTCATCCGGTTTCGGCCCCATGGACACACACTTATGAGTAGCTTTAGTGTTGCTTTTGTGGCTTTTAGTGAAATTTGATCCTTCAAGATTTGTGTGAGTTGCGTGAAGAAATTAGGGTTCAGTGACGTCACTTGCGTGGGCTCGGCTACTTCCAACACTGATTTTAGTAGCATGACTGCATAAGTGCGTGACTCATAACTCGCGGCACATTGCATCACGCGGGTCAATGTTTCCAAAAAATCTGTCGACTTTCCCGATAGAGATTTAAGACCCATTTGCGAAAGCTTGAGATGGTATAGAATGGTCAACGCTTCGTCGGCTTCGTTGACTTCACCGGCTTGTAACGAAGTAGCCATGTTAGTTATGATAGATGAAAAGTAATCAGCTGCTCCAACTGATTCCATCAACCGTTTGTTCTTTTCGTTCTCCATAACAATTGCTTTCAATCTTTGCAAACTTTTCATTTGAAGTTGAGGCGACTTTGAATCTTTGAGAAGTTTAACTATTTCAGTTTTAGAGATTGGAGGTCGAGGTGTTGGGAACCTTTCGACTCCAGATGAGGCGTTAATTGTGCACCAAGATTGGATTACTCGGCGAAGAGTATGATTTGGTGTGAGATCGATATCAGTAACAACTTGTTTCGTCATGGGACAAACTTCATTCTTCTGAGTAAACAGCCATTTCTCTATGCTATCGCGATCATATGTGATCCCCGTGGAGAGCGTTACAGGATCTTTCATGATCTCTAGTGAAATCGGGCACAAGAAATATCGAGGAACTTCAACTTCATTTTGAAGATCAGTCATTTTTATCAAGAGTTTATGACAAAATTAAAAGATTGTAAGATGAAAACTTTTTGTGGTGAGAATTTGTTATGAAAGATTAGTTAAGAGCAAATTGGTCTTATATATATGAGTTGTGTCCAAAATTAGTTTTGAAGATGTTAAAGTTAAAACACATAAAAAGTTTGACTTTTCTAAAGCCAAAGACAGCTTCCATAAGATGGTGGGGATAGGGTTTTTTTTTTTTTTTTTTTTTTTTTTTTTTTTTTTTTTTAGTTAAGAGAGCGTGTGGAGTCCATATACATATATGAGTAATTTATTGGAGAGTGCATTATAATTCATCCCTTATGAATATAGAACAACTAAGAAAAATAATGAGTCCCACATAAACAAGAAATAATATTAAATGAGTTTGTGGACTCATTCTTTTAACTAACAAAAAAAAAGAAACACCCCCTAACTATGTGTTCAACTTGTGTAGAATGAGTGACCAAAGCATAAGTAAGCATTTTAGTTTTAATTTGGAAGATGTACACAGTTGACCATTGCGGTTTTAGCATTTGTCTTTTAAAGAATTGAATACTTAGTTTATATTAAACGTGGGTTAGCTCTATCTTGTATTTTAAATATATACATTTGTCATATATTTACTTTTCACCAAATAGTAAATATTTAACAAAAATTACAAAAATGGTCCATGTGACATACGTACAATTACAAACACACTCTTTGAAATACTGCAAAAAGAGCTGTATCGTTTACTTTTGATCACACAAATAGTCCCTGAGTTAAATTTAAATCTTATTTTGTAACAAAAAAATTACATAGACATCCTTAAGGTTTACTATTGTTGCAAAAGAATCCCTGAATCTGCAAAAGAAAAACACTCTCCCGTTAGTTGCGATTATAGAAACAATCCCTATGTTAAATCTAATGACAATTTGTATATAGACACAATCCCTAGGTCTGGAGACTTTTTGTGTGACGATAGATTACATAAATAGTCTATATGTAGTTAGCTATCGAATTTAATAACGATATGTGAGTTAAATATAGGGTTGTGTAACAATTTGAATGCTTGATTCAAATTCAAATTTGACCAAATTAAATCCTTTCAAGACATGAAACATATATATATGTTCATAAGTAAATACTTTACCTACTAGTAATTATATATCCAATGTTAGATACAAGTTTAAACCTCACTATCAATTTATGAGTCAGCACGCATTTGCAACTCTTGTCAAGCGAATTGATCGATTATACTTTATATTTCCAATTGAAATACAAATAAAAGAATTATAGCTTTTGTAAGCTTAAGGTATTCATGTAACAGTAAAACACACCAATAATAATTGATAAATTTCCAGGTAAATTTTCTTGTTTAATATTCATCATGTACGTACTGTATACTATACAACCTAATTAAAAAACTATAACCTAATTGGGACATAAATTTTTGCCCCGTATAACCTACCCTGAAACGAAATCAGCAAGATCGACATACTTATAGTCGATCTAAGTTTCGTTTAATTTTAGGGTTTAAATTCATCAAATATCATTTCCAAATCATAGTTTATAATTTATACAAGGTGACTTATTCCAAACCCTAGAATGCATCTTCAATATCTCCCTTGCTTTTTCCTTCATTTTAATTCCACAATCAACTTGTAATACCAACACCAGTTTATCAACGACTCTTAACTCCAACATTTCTTGCACGACCTTTGTGTTACCCGAAAACACTGCGACCGAATACAATATCTTAACCGCCCTTTCACTTGTTATCGTTGAAACACGAAAGATCTTCTTAGAAACCACAGCTAAACCACCGCTGTGTTTCAATAGCTCGTATCGCCCTTCTGCTGATTGGCAAAGTTGGTCCAAAACAATCATGATCATTTCCGATATCCTTTTTTCAGTTGTATCCAAAAGGGTGTCAACTAAAACCGGAACTGCCCCTGCCTCGGCTGCTTTCATCCGGTTTCGGCCCCATGGACACACACTTATGAGTAGCTTAAGTGTTGCTTTTGTGGCTTTTAGGGAAATTTGATCCTTCAAGATTAGTGTGAGTTGCTTGAAGAAATTAGGGTTTAGTGAGGTCACTTGCATAGGCTCAGCTACTTCAAACATTGATTTTAGCAACATGACTGCGTAAGTACGTGACTCATAACTCGCGGTACATTGCATCACACGCGTCAATGTTTCCACAAAATCTGTCGACTTTCCGAATAAAGATTTAAGACCCATTTGCGAAAGCTTGAGATGGTATAGAATGGTCAACGCTTCGTCGGCTTCGTTGACTTCACCGGCTTGTGATGAAGATTTCATATTAGTTATGATGGATGTTAAGTAATTAGCTGCTCCAACTGATTCCATCAACCGTTTGTTCTTTTCGTTCTTCATAGCGATTGTTTTCAATCTTTGTAAACTTTTCATTTGAAGTTGAGGAGACTCTGAATCTTTGAGAAGTTTGGAAATTTCGGTTTTGGAGATTGGAGGTCGTGGCGTTGGAAATCTTTCGACTCCAGATGAGGCATTAATTGTGCACCAAGATTGGATTAATCGGCGAAGAGTATGGTTTGGCGTGAGCTCGATATCAGTAACAACTTGTTTCGTCATGGGACAAACTTCATTCTTCTGAGTAAACAGCCATTTCTCTATGCTATCACGATCATATGTGATCCCCGTGGAGAGCGTTACAGGATCTTTCATGATTTCTAGTGAAATCGGGCATAAGAAATATCGAGGAACTTCAACTTCATTTTGAAGATCAGCCATTTTTATCAAGAGTTTATGACAAACTTAAAAGATTGTAAGTTGAAAACTTTTTGTTGTGAGAATTTGTTATGAAAGAAGAGTTAAGAGCAAACTGGCCTTATATATATTAGTTGTGTCGAAAATTAGTTTTGAAGATGTTAAAGTCAAAACACATAAAAACTTTGACTTTTCAAAAGCCAAAGACAGCTTCCAGTTGGTTATGAGCATGTGGGGATGACTAAGTGTGTGTGCAACTTGTGTAGAATGAGTGGCCAAGCATAAGTAAGCATTTTCGTTTGAATTTAGAAGATGTGCACAGTTGACCATTGCAAGAATTGAATTTTAATTATATTAAACGTGGGTCAATTTCTATCATGTACTTTAAATATATATTGCGTTTACTTTCAAATAGTCTCCAACTCTCAGATAACTCAAAAAAAATTCAATTCTAAAGTTACTAAAAAAAAAAATTTAAGTTTGAAAAATTTGTTACGTCAAATTTGACTATAAAAATTCGAATTTTGACATAAAAATTTGAGTTTTGAAGCAAAATTTTCACTTTTATACCGAACTTTAATTTGACGTAAAAATTGTAAGTTTAAACTACCTTTAAAATTAAATGTTACTCAAGTTTTTCCGCAAAAAAGTCTTTTGTTAAATCCTAAGAGTTTTTTTTAAATTAAAAGTGAAATTGAAAAGAAAATTTGAAATTATCTTGTTTATGAAAGATCGGATATGATGATATTTCGGTTGTTCTTGTTAATTCGGTTGTTTGTGAGGGTTTGAACTTAATTCGGTTGTACTTATGGTGATAATTCGGTAGTTTTTGAAATCCCTAGTTAATTCGGTTGTTCTTGAAGTGCTTGTTAATTCTGTTGTCCAATAAAGTTAATTCGGTTGTTCTTAAAGACTTATTTCGGTTGTTTAACTCAGTGGCACGTAGGATGGTTAGTGGAGATGCAATACATCCAAATTAAGTAATGACCGAAATAAGTTCATTCTTAACTAGCGAAATAAGCTACCTAAATAACAAAAACAAAACAAAAAAAAAAAAAAAAAAAAAAAAAAAAAAAAAAAAAAAAAAAAAAACTGCCGAGATAAGTGATGACCGAAGTAAGTAGGAAACGAAATAAGTGAAACTTGAAACCACCAAGATAACTATGGCCGAAATAAGAAGTTGTACTTTCCTATTTTGTCGGGCCACTAACCTACTGAGACAATTAATGACCGAGATAAGTTTGTACAAACTACCGAGATAACTTTCTGAAAAGTAAATTTTCACCCAAAATCAACTTAAAACGCAATCTTTCATGTTCTTAAACCTTTTTTTTTTTTTTTTTTTTTTTTTTCATAGATCTTTACCAAAACATCAAATACAAGTTGAAAACACAAACTTTAAGCTTTTGAACCATAAAATCTTTGAGTTTGATCTATGTGTTGGTAATTTTAGATATAAAAACATATTTAATACAAATAAACGCAGTGAAGAAATCACCATACACAGATCAGTATGGCTATATAATTAATCGAATAAATAAACACATTTATTATACCTTTTATGCGTGATCGGTTAAACTAAACGGAGCTTATCAAATAACCCGAATCCCCTTTAATTCTCAAGAAACCCAAACAACCAAAAAGAGGATGTATTTATGTATCTCACAATCTACCCTTGCACAACGTACTTGTCAAGTTGAATGATTAAAGCCGAAACCCATAGATGAGTAGGGGTGTTCGGCCGAATGGTGTAGAGAGGAGAGGAGAAACTTGTTATCTTTGTTAACAAGTTATTAGATTAAATATGATTTAATCACATAATAAACACATGATAATTACATTTAACCCCATGAGTTTCCTCCTTTTTCTTTAGCACTCCCTTTGGGCTTCCCATATGGACTTGGACAAATGGGTTATTCATTTGTTTAAGTCTAACACTAATTACTTAGTCTTACTAATTAATCATTGGCCCGTTAATTGATCCCGAGATATGTAACCGATATATATAACGTAACTACATTAATTACATTATAAATAATGATACCTTTATGTATACGTGTGTGACACCATAAGCTCACGTGTTCTAGCCGTATAATTATTTATTATGATATGAGCATTTCCCAACACTATGGACCTCATGGGTAAAATAAAAATCGAATCCATTAAAAAAAAAACTCAAACTTTGACCATGTTTTTCAAACACAAATCATTATGCAAGTTCTAATACCAATTATAGGATCCCAAATGATATCAAGAACATACACAATAATCACAAAGAGGTTTTCCTAAAGAGAGAAAGAGAAGAGAGAACTTAGAACTTTACAACTTGTTTTATGATAGAACCACTAGACACTCAAGACACAAACCCTCCTAACAAGCCTAGTAGGGCTATATATATTCACCCTAAGGCCGGTTGGGCCTTTAGTGGGCCGTGCCCCATTAGGCTTTGATGGACTATTGTATTACATTGTATCTAACTTAGGTTGGGAATTTGGTTACTTCAGATAGTGATAGTGATGATGAAGTCGAAGATGTTTATGATGAGACCTCTCATTTCATGGCGACTGGAGGTGCATATGATGCTAGTTTACATGAGGATGAAGATTTAGATCTATACAACACTTATGACCTCCAAGGTTTAACTCCGGAACAACGCACGTTGTGTGACTTGATGGATATAAAATCATCGTGGTTAGTATAAACGTTAGTTTTATATCTTTTCTTTATAGTTGTTGATCATAAGATTGGTTTGTTTTTCTTATTCTAGTCTAGGTCTGAAGCAATGTAGGTGTGCTTGGTTTGCCTTTTTGGGCTGAGGTATGGGATTCACCTGTACCTGTTGTACTTAATTATTTCGTTGGATTAATAATATTTTACCTGGGTAACCTTTTTACCCAGTGTATCTAACTTACCTAAGCCCCATATACTCTCTAATGATCGCTACTTCAAATGTTAACAAATAGATTTAAATTGGTTAGATTGGCTTAATAACCCAATCTCTTATTGTTTGAATGTCTAATATCTTTGTAATCTTGTTTTTTTTTTTTCTAACTCCTTGTTAGTTGTTATCACTATATTACCGTCAAGGAAAAAAAAAAAAAAGATTCCAGAATGAAAAAAAGAAAAATAATACATACATATATAGCATTTCTGCACAAGACATTATCTTCTTTATTACTAAAAGTAACCATATTTCATGTTTTATTTGAAGTTAGTAGCACACTAGTTATTAATTAGAATGACACATACACTTGCTGAAAATTTTCTTCAAATCAGTTTTTTTTACCCAGCTTCGGGTAAAAGTGATTGTGATCTACACTCTACATACCACATTGAATATTATTGTTGTATAATATCAAGCAAGTAGTAGCCATTCAACACGCATTTGCAACTCTTGTCAAGCGAATATATTGATTATACTTTATATACTTCTACTTGAAATCCAAATAAATGAATTATAGTTTTTATAAGCTTAAGGAATTTATGTACCAGTAAAACACACCAATAATAATTGATAAAGTTTTAAGTAAATTTATTGTGTAATGTTCATCATATATGTACATATACTATACAACCTAATTGAAAAAGTATAACTATATATACTAAATGGGACCTAATTTTCGCCCCGTATAGCCTAAACATATTATCTATAAAACCCTAAAACGAAATCTGCAGATCGACAAACTTATAGTCGATCTGAGTTTCATTTAATTTCAGGCCGGGTTTAAATTCAACAAATATCATTTCCAAATCATAGTTTATAATTTATACAAGGTGACTTCTTCCAAACCCTAGAGTGCATCTTCAATATCTCCCTTGCTTTTTCCTTCATTTTAATTCCACAATCAACTTGTAACACCAACACCAGTTTTTCAACCACTCTTAACTCCAACATTTCTTGCACGACCTTTGTGTTACCCGAAAACACTGCGACCGAATACAATATCTTAACCGCCCTTTCACTTGTTATCGTTGAAACACGAAAGATCTTCTTAGAAACCACAGCTAAACCACCGCTGTGTTTCAATAGCTCGTATCGCCCTTCTGCTGATTGGCAAAGTTGGTCCAAAACAATCATGATCATTTCCGATATCCTTTTTTCAGTTGTATCCAAAAGGGTGTCAACTAAAACCGGAACTGCCCCTGCCTCGGCTGCTTTCATCCGGTTTCGCCCCCATGGACACACACTTATGAGTAGCTTAAGTGTTGCTTTTGTGGCTTTTAGGGAAATTTGATCCTTCAAGATTTGTGTGAGTTGCTTGAAGAAATTAGGGTTTAGTGAGGTCACTTGCATAGGCTCAGCTACTTCAAACATTGATTTTAGCAACATGACTGCGTAAGTACGTGACTCATAACTCGCGGTACATTGCATCCCACGCGTCAATGTTTCCACAAAATCTGTCGACTTTCCGAATAAAGATTTAAGACCCGTTTGTGAAAGCTTGAGATGGTATAGAATGGACAACGCTTCGTCGGCTGCGTTGACTTCACTGGCTTTTGATAAAGATGTCATGTTAGTTATGATGGATGTTAAGTAATTAGCTGCTCCAACTGATTCCATCAACCGCTTGTTCTTTTCGTTCTCCATAACGATTGTTTTCAATCTTTGTAAACTTTTCATTTGAAGTTGAGGAGACTTTGAATCTTTGAGAAGTTTGGAAATTTCGGTTTTGGAGATTGAAGGTCGTGGCGTTGGAAATCTTTCGACTCCAGATGAGGCGTTAATTGTGCACCAAGATTGGATTAATCGGCGAAGAGTATGGTTTGGCGTGAGCTCGATATCAGTAACAACTTGTTTGGTCATGGGACAAACTTCCTTCTTTTGAGTAAACAACCATTTCTCTATGCTATCGCGATCATATGTGATCCCCGTAGAGAGTGTTACAGGATCTTTCATGATCTCTAGAGAAATTGGGCATAAGAAAAATCTAGGAACTTCGACTTCATTTTGAAGATCAGCCATTTTTAACAGCAATTTAAACAAAAGATTGCTAAGTTGAGAGCTTTTTTTTTGGTGAGAATTCTTTATGAATGATTGAGTTATGAGTATAAATGATTTGGTCTTATATATATGAGTTGGAAAATGATAATGTCAAACACGTGAAAACTTTGACTTTTCAAAGGGTAAGACAATTTCCATTTGGTCATATATGCATGCTGGATAATCCAAGTGTGTGTGCAAATTGTGTCGATTGAGTGGGCAAGTACTACGATATAAGGAAAAAAAAAAATATATATATATATATATATATATATATATATTTTTTTTTTTCCTTATATCGTAGTACTTGCCCACTCAATCGACACAATTTGCACACACACTTGGATTGTGTGTGTGTATATATATATATATATATATATATATATATATATATATATATATATATATATATATATATATGGAGACTTTCTTGCGAGAACCATCTTATCTGCGAGAACTGACAGAACCACTAAAAATATACATGCACGCCTTTTAAAATAAAATAAAAATACATGCAAATCATCAATAATCGTAAGTATCCACCTATGTTCTTCAATATCATCATGAACTCATCCTCTTTTTTCACAAAAACCTTACACACGGCCGCAATATTGTCATTGCAACGCCTTATAAGAACATACATGCACACCTTCAAAGAAAAATTTTGTATTTCCAATTTCTTATCAAATTATTTAGAACAACCATGTTTTTTTTTTAAACATATATTTTGTTTTTAGAACATATGTGCAAAAATACAATTATTGAAGGCGTGCGTGTATGTTTTTGGTGGTTCTGTCAGTTCTCGCAGATAAGATGGTTCTCGCAAGAAAGTCTCACTATATATATAGTGAGACTTTCTTGCGAGAACCATCTTATCTGCGAGAACTGACAGAACCACCAAAAACATACACGCACGCCTTCAATAATTGTATTTTTGCACATATGTTCTAAAAACAAAATATATGTTTTAAAAAAAATATGGTTGTTCTAAAGAATTTGATAAGAAATTGGAAATACAAAATTTTTCTTTGAAGGTGTGCATGTATGTTCTTATAAGGCGTGCAATGACAATATTGCGGCCGTGTGTAAGGTTTTTGTGAAAAAAGAGGATGAGTTTATGATGATATTGAAGAACATAGGTGGATACTTACGATTATTGATGATTTGCATGTATTTTTATTTTATTTTAAAAGGCGTGCATGTATGTTTTTGATGGTTTTGTCAGTTCTCGCAGATAAGATGGTTCTCGCAAGAAAGTCTCCCGTGTGTTAATTAAGAAATAAAATGTGCACTTTTGACCTTAGTGGTTTTAGCTTGTCTTTTTATGAAATGAACTTATGGTCAGATTCCTTAACGTGGGTTATATATTTTCTAGAGTAAATTACATCGTTCGTACTTGTGGTTTGCATTAACTGACGAGTTTCGTCTTTTAACCGAAAAAAATGCACCGTCCATCCCTAAATGCGAAATGTTATATACCGTTGGTCCTTCACTTTAATGGGTCACACTAACGCTCATTCGCTCACCTCAAGCGAGGGTATTTTTGTCTTTTTAAGTCTGCACATGAGGGTAAAGTAATCAATTTACCCTTTAACTTCTTCTTTTTTTTCTTTTACCTTATCTCTTTTATCTTTATCTCAAAACCATCATCATCAACCACCATTGACATTTCTATTTCCACTATCTTTCCTCATATTCTTCACTCATAATCACCATCTTACATCATCTACCCAGCTTCAATTAACTACAACCGTCATTTTCAAAAACAATTCAACTAACTCTTAGAAATCCCATATGCTATGAATCCTTTGTTTTGTTTTTACTCATTTTATATACCAAGTTTTAAAATCTTAAATAACCATGTCATTAGCTATTATGATTTAAAAATTCAACGTATATTAAAGATAGAAACAACTCTTTTATATCTGGTCACAAGTCAGTGACTTGTTCAATCCACTGAAAACAAAATAGTTATGTGGTCACACGCCACACATTTTTTTCTTACACCTTATTACAACAATCTTTTTTATTTTTTTTCACTCAACCGAATCTCAAATATAGATCTATAATGGCTACTCTCTTGTTCCTTCTTGCCAACCAAACAAACCACCTTTATCTCTTTGTCACACGAACAATTTTTTTTTTTTTTTTTTAAACTCTCATATGAACTCATATTACAAAACCCAACTGAAAATGGATTCGATTAATGATCATATAAAATTCACGGGTAAGTTTTTATTTGTTGTTTTTGATATATCGATTATGGGTTTGTTAGATCTCTAAAGATCTTTGATATTTTCGATGATAGTGGTGTGTTGACGGGTTGAGTAGTGGTGATTACAAAGGCGGCGATGTGTGTGGACGTAGCAGCGTGACAGATCTGGGTGGTGGTGTTGATATTTGACAAAGATTTGAACATTGATAGATTTGGTTGTGGCTATGTTAAACAAAATTTTCATAGGTTTTAAAGGTGTGATTGGTGGTTTCATAAGATATCGGAAGAACAATATCACATGGATGATTTTAATTTGTTGTTTTTGGCTATGCAAATCTGTGTTGTTTTTGGTATTTTTTAGGTATGCAAATGGTTGTGGTTTTAATGAGGTTTGATTTTAATTTGTTTGTGGTTCTAATGAAGTTGTTTGTGTGTTTTCAAAAAAGTTTGGTGAATGTGAAAATGGTTTTGATAGTTAAACATGATGATGATTCTTAGTTGCTGGAGATGATATATATATGAATTTAATGGAAGAGATGAAGTTAAGTGTAAAATGACCATTTTACCCTCATGTGCCGCACATGAGGGGATTTAACGACAGTTAGTGTGGCCCGTTAAAGTGAATGACTAACGATACATAACGTTTCGCATTTAGGGACGGACGGTGCATTTTTTCTGGTCAAAGCACGAAACTCATCGGTCAACGCAAACCACAAGGACGAACGATGTAGTTTACTCTATTTTCTATTTTGTACCTAAATTGATTATGTGAAAAGAACCTTTTTTGTTTCCATTCTTTTAGTGGACAAACAAACTCAAACATTATCATCCACGTATAAGGAAATGTTGATTACTTAATGGTAAAACTTTAAATAAGTTTGTATCCAAATCAATCCACAAATTTTTTGCATAATTATTAGAAAGAACCAGCAATGTTAACCAATAAACTTTAGTAGTATTAATTAATTTTAGGGTTTGCCTAATGAGTGACCCAGAGCACTTACTAAAATATATTCATTAAACATTAACTTTTGTTTTTTTCAATTACAAAATACATTTAATATACATTAATTTAAACGTTATACACGAGGCATGATACAACCCGTGCGATGCACAGGCTTGTTTGTTGACTAATTAAATTGTTTTCTGTAACGTTGATGCATCTTTATGTTTGTCGGGTCGGGGTAGCACGTGATGGTATTTAGATGCCTATTAGTGAAGTTGTATTGTATTTATTTTAGTAGAATTTATATTTAGAGGCTTAGTAATGTTATAATAACTTTTTGCATTTGAATTAGTTTATTTTCATTAAAAGTTTCAATTAACATATAAATACAAAGATAAATTATAATCATTTTTTTTTAAGTTCAGGATGTTAATGGTAATACATTGTGAATGGAAGGGTTGTTTTATATCCAATGTATAAATGAGGGTTTATACATAACGTTGATGCAGCTGTTTGTATAACATAAAATTTCAACAAAAACCAATTAACTATAATTCTTTTAATCTTTGGCCCATACATAGTAGAATAACAACGCATATACATTGCATTCAAAGCAATTTTCAGAGTAACATCATTTATTAGTGAAAGCGAGTCATTCAGACCCGTGCGATGCACACCGGTTTTGATCAAATAGTTTCTTGCGGAATGTTCAAACTAATTTTCGTCATGTTTGAAACTCTCATTTTTTTGTTATGATCGGATTTTGTCATAAGTTGTGATGTTACCACAACTTTTGTTAGCATGACATGAAAATTGTTAGTGCATTTATTTCGTCACTTTTAATTGAGGTCGAGTAAAAAACTCAAAATGATATCCAGACCCGTGCGATGCACCCAGGCTGTATCTAAGTGTTCATAGCGTATTTAAGAATACATACAACGTAACAATGTTTTTTTCTTTAGACAAATTACAATTATCATGTTTAAGAAACTCATTTGGTCATCAAATATATTTAGTACTGCTCTCGTTAGTACTGCTCTTAATATATTAGTACTGCTTGTTCATTCGAGTTCGTACTGTTGGCTATCGATTGTACTGCTACTTCAACCAAATTAGTCATGCTGATCTGCTACTTTACTTATTCATACTGGTCTAGTAATAAGTATTATGAAAACTTACTTTCAAGGAACATCACCAACATCCAATCTACATCTTTATCTTCATACGTTGGAACATTGGAACGTACTTTATATTCCATAGATATGGAACTCTTACAATGAGCAATAGCAGCTTGAATGGCAGCATGTAACTCTTCTATGGTACTATCACTTGTTGTGCTCATGGCTGGACTCATAGTTCCTGAAGCAAGAAGTAATCCACTATTTGCTGGACATGTTCTCATCGAAGCTGGAGCTGTTCTCATTTCCACTCGAAAGCTACTTCTTCTAGAGCTCACCATGTTGCCAGAAAACGAACGTGGTTGTCGATTAAACTCGTTATTATTCGACTTCTTAGCCTTTTGAAATGATAACAATGGCCTCACCATTTTCATGTACCTTTTCATGAGTTGAGCCACTTCTAGTTTGAGTTTCTTTTTTGAGTTGTTGTTTCTTTCTATACCAGCCTTGCTCCTCTCCTAGAGATAAGCATCAAATTACAATAAAAGTTACACATGTACTTAATGTTAGACGATATTTTCTGCAAATTTGTGGTACATGGAGAAGTAAATGGCCAGGATTATTATATAGCATAAATAACTATCATCAAATGAGGTGAACGTGCATATACTACTTGTTCCACAATATTTTGATACAATTACTTTTGTGAACAGTCAAGTTACATTGATGGAGAAGTAAATGGCCAGGATTATTAAGTTTTTTTTCGTAACGTTGATGCAGTTGCTTGTATAAGCACATGACGGTATTTAGATGCCTATTAGAGAAGTTGTATTGTATTTATTTTAGTGGAATTGATATTTAGATGCCTAGTAATGTTATCATAACTTTTATAGGCAAAACCTATCTTGGAGCAAAAGTTATGCGATTTGGGTTGTAAAACCCTTTAGGCCGATCGGCCAAACCCATAACAAATTTCAACAAAAACCAATTAACCATAATTTTTTTTTTTTTGCCGAATAATTTCTCTTGTCGTAAATAGAAGTTCTTTTAATCTTTGGCCCATACCTAGTTGGTTAACATGCTGATAGTGTTGTTGGTTAACCTGCTGCTAGTGTAGTTAGACTGCTGCTATGGTAAAGTACCCAATGCTAGCTTTAAGAGCCTGCTGCTAGCCTTAAGAGCCTGCTGCTAGTGCATACTTTATATAACGGTTGTGGCAAAACATGTTGTTTTGGTGCATGTTGGGTCAGATTGGGATTGTGACGAAGTGGGAACTTTTTGCTTCTTTTGAGCATATATGCTGCTGAGGGTTTAAGTCCGGATTAATAAGGAGAGTGATGAGGGAAAGTGGTGTCAAGAAGAAGTCGGGAGCGACTTGTATAGTATATTTCATGAGTTCATTTCTGGAAACATATCCTATATCAGAGAGAATATTTGAAGGCTAAACATAGAAAACTTAATTGGGCAATGTGAAAATGGGTCAAAAGGGTCTACGACCACCTAAAGTGTATTCATTAATTATATATGGTTATTAAAGAAAAACTATTCAAAAATATGTTATTTTATGAGCCAATATCGTCATAAATAATCAAAGGAAGGCTCCTAAATATGAAGTGTTGGAGCAACTAAATGCAATGCTTAAGATGAATATGAAGTGTTGTTGTAAGTGCAAAGATGGTTCATATACTTGAAACCGAAGCAACGATTCATATTCCGCATCACTTGATATTCTGCATTTACCTCCGATTTTACATTCAATTGAGAGATTTTGTGGAGCATTGGCATGTTTGTACCGTACTTTTGGTTGTGCACAACCCCTCTTGCACATTAAATTAAGGTACTTAACTTTTAAGTATTATAGATAGATAGATAGATAGATACATAAGATATGTTTAGTTTTTTAGTGTAACACGTGTTTTATAATTTATTGAAGTTGGTTAAGTAGGTAAGTTAGGGCAATGTTTCTTAAAAGATAATGACTTGCATAGTTATGCCAATTTTCTACCTAGAAATAATATTTGAACACAATCTTTTTGTTGATGGACATATAATCACGTACTATGTTTTATAGCTTTGAATGGATGCAAGCAAGAAAAGGATCTAGTAAAAAGAAAAATAAAATAAGAAATGTGAGAAGTATTATAAATGATACATATTATTTGTGGTCTTCGCTAATTGATTATACTCTTCCCACAATACAAAATGTAACGAAAAGCTATATAATGATCTTTTTACCAGACTCCCTTTTTATCATACTCGCAGCATGCAACAATAGTAGGGCTAATAACCTTTCTTAAAAATTATGACTCAAAAAGTCAGCTAACTTATCATACTGTTATTGTCCAATGCTTATAACATATAGCCTTTCACTTGAAGATGCCTATTCTAGCTTCTTGGCCTTTTTACATGAGCTCGAACGACACAATAAGTGAAGATTATAAAATGACTATTCACCACTGCTCTCATATTCCAATTTCTTGTCCTCCTTTTCTCTTTCGGCAACTTATCATAGTATTTCCTAAGGTATTCCTGTTCAAAAGTGAAACAAAAAAGTTCAACTTAATTTCAATTCAAGTAAAATGCAGAAACCAATTAGGGAACCCAAACATGTCTTAACCAAATAATTAGATGCCTAATTCGGCAAACCACTAAACCAACTTCGGATCAGTAGGCTGTTTTAATATGCAATAAACTAAACATGAGAGTTGGATCTTATAAAACCAAACATTGCTCACTTCTAATCTTGTAGCCTAAACTAAGGGTTAGTGTTTTCTTGCAATGATTTCTAATTGTCAAAGACAACACCCAACCATATACGCACACCTTTACATATGAACCGAAGCAACTAATAACAAACGTTATGTGAATTATTAGCAATATTATCACTTACTTTATATACATAGACAAATCGCAAAACCTAAACATCGATCCACAGCACCTAACAGCTACATCAGCAACAAAGTAAACAGTACAGACCTGCACAACAACCTAATAAGCTCCAATTTCTGAGATTTTGGCAATTTATTTACTTAAATGGATAACTCAAACGAAATAATGAGAAATGGATCAACGTAGGATATATATAGCTTCAAAAGTAAAAGAAGAGAAAAGGAGAAAGACTACACTTACCACTGCACCACTACCACCACCACCACCACCTTTGCTTCCACCTCCACATGCATGGTATTTATAGAGCATTTCTTATTTATAGTATTGAGATCATTATGTGTTGTAAGTGCAAAGATGGTTCATATACTCGAAACCGAAGCAACGATTCATATTCCACATCACTTGATATTCTGCATTTACCTCCGATTTTCCATCCTTTATTTTCATTCAATTCGGATCATCATAAAACGAAATTGTTTGTAGTTATTTTGGTATGCATAATCATGTTTGTACCGTACTTATGGTTGTGCACAACCCCCCTTGCACATTAAATTAAGGTACTCAACATTTAGGTATAATAGATTGGTAATTTAATGGACATCAAATATTCTTGTAATTAATTGTATAATACAATGTTCCCATGGTACTTGTTAATAAACAAACTCTTAATTTTATGATGTAGGAATTAGTGTATTTAGAATTAGAAACAAAGGCTTGATAACACGATTTTGCATTAACATTAGATGTCTCTGCAAGGTTTTCTACAAATGTTTTTGTTGATACAAATAATGTCTAAAAACGTTATTCGTATTTTTGACATCACTACGTTTTGCTAATAACAAAATATAAAAACGTATTATGACAAAATTAACGTAAACCAGTTTTTAATCGTAATATTCCATTTAGACGCAAGTCACTCAAGGTATGAACAAACAAATTTAAAACTTGACAAATGATCAAAGGATTATATTTTCCTCTAAACTTCACATTTTTAATGTGACAAAACATTTTTTCAAAAACACATTTTACAAATCATTTTTGAATTAACAAGAAATGTTTTAATTGAAAAAATATGTTCAAAAATCCCAACAGCTATTACCCCCCCCCCCCCCCCCCCCCAAAAAAAAAGCAGCTCAAAACATTCTCAAATAAACCTTCCCTACTAAAAACAAAGAAAGGAGCGTTTTTGTCCCCGACGGTACCACTAAAGGACTGACAGTACCGGTAAATTTAACGGTACCGTGGGAACTTTAACGGTACCGTCCACTGTATAACGGCTTTTTTTCTTGCCTATATATACTAGTCAATTTCACAATTTTTACTAACCTCTTTTGATACAGAACTTTCTAAGTTAAATCCATACTCTCAAAACACCTTTCTTTGATCATTTAGTTAGTTAGTTTTTGTTTAAGAGTGATCAAATCATCCAACCAAGTTATCACCTTCATTCCTCTACTAGTGTAAGAGAAGAACACATTGTATCAAGAAGATACTAAGTGTTGTAGTAGTAGTATAGTGCACTTGTAACATTTTTTACATACTTGTTGTATCTTGATATACATCAAGTAGTCTTGAGTCTTGTTTAGTTAGCTTGTGTGGATCATTGTGATCGTGTGGAGGTCGTGGAGATCTCGTGTTGATAGTGTGTAGATTGTGAAGAGAGTGTGTAGATCGAGTGGCTCAAGAGAAGATCATGAGGGTCTTGTAGATTGTGTGAATTGTGACGATTAAGTAGATCTTGAGTGAGATTGGTACTAGCTGGATTAGTACTCGACATTTAGCTTAGTGTTGGAAATAGTGATAAGCGACGTTGTACGATTTTCCCCGCCTGAAGGGAGTTTGTTGACATAGTTCTTAGAACTCTCGAGTTGGGTACTCGAGGAGTGGAGTAGGGCGAAGAGGAGCTTCGTTACCGAACCACTATAAATCTCTTGTCTGGTTTGATCTTTCCATTTTTTTTAATCTTTTATCTTGCAATTTATATTTTGGTAGTTGTAGTTTATTTAGTATAGTGTTCATATTGTGATTGATTGATCTCACAAAAGTTCGAATCTAAAGTTTTCATAAGTAAAAGTTTTAAATCAAGTCTAAAAAGGGTAAAATTATTCAACCCCCCCCCCCTTTCTAGTTTTCCACAGTTTTTACTATTTGAAAACTTAGAGTTTTTCAAGTAGCTTTTTAGAATCGAGGGAAAAAACTTTTACTGAAATACTCCGTAACTTGGTATTCTTCATGTCATTGTAGTACAATAACACTGCTAACTTCAAACCTCACAGACGTCAACTTTGGGGCCAACCTGCTTCAAGCGCCTATTTTTTCATCGCAAATATTCTTGTAGGGCCGGTAAAGGGAAGACTTTTGAAAAAAATAGTTTATGTGTTATATCCCAACTCCCTCCAGTTGGTAGAAAATAACTGAACATTGCTTGTGTTGGTCCTTGAGGAAGGATTAGTTGACACCAAAAGATGTACGTAGTTAAGGTTTCTCCGCCGATTTAAACCCTTTGAAAATACTACTAACTTATGGGTAGAACAAAGTCTTTGCAAAATGCTTTTGCATTTTAAGAGAGACATGCAAACAGGTTTTTGATAATTAACAACGAATAAAAAACGAATTGGCAAAATGAAAAAGTCATTGATAGGTTGAGGATTGTGAATTCTATCATTTGAAATGGTTACTCACACTGTAGACGTATAATTTAAATCTCAATCTCGTATCCTTGTCTCATATATATGAATCGTTCAACCTTCAACATTATGTCAAACGAAACTTTTGATACATACCGGTATATACCGCTGCAACAAGTCAAATTTTTATCAAGCAACTCGAGCTCGAGCTTTTCAAGATTTCATGTATATATATATATATATATATATATATTATATATATATATATATATATATATATATATATATATTTCATACATACCTATATCAACAACATAAAAACTAACCTCAATATTATAAGTATATATTAAGGGAGCATGAAAACGCAGTCGTTTTGCCCCCCAGTTTTCCCGCCAAAAATGAGGCCCAAGTTGTTAGCCTGTGTGCGTGGCCCATTCCCTTTCATTAGCCCTTAGTCTGGTCCAGATGAAGATAAAGAAGAACCTAACCATATTCATCTGATTCCGGAACAATCTCAAACACACACAAAATCATACCTAACTCACAAAGAAGACGTGCCAAAGATCAAAGCTAGAAAGAGGACATACACCACGGTGGCGCAATCGATTCAGATCTACATAGCCAAAAACACACATACCAAAAAGGTATGTACTCTGATTATCATTGGAGTTTTCAGTTTTTTTGTGTTTGATTATTCATATCATTTGTGGGCTTTTGATGATTTGTGAGAAAAAAAATGAAACTAAGGGTTTACCTATGATTTTGGGGTTGATGTTTGCTGGTGTTTGTGCTTTTTACAGGCTTATTATCATAGTTTATGTTGCTTTCTTTCCCGCCCACTATTTTTAGGTCCTCGACTTTCTTCTTTGGTTCAACGTAATTTTCTTTTCAAATGCTATTTTATTAGTTCCGGGTATTGTTTTAGGATTAAGAATTATCCCGAGATAAGCTAATCCAAACACCCCGGCTAAGTGTGAACTTGATCCAGTAGCTAGACGAAAGATATGAGTCTATTCAAGAGCTTAACATGTCTATCAAGTCTATGCTTGATAAATCGTCTTAGATAGCTCGATAAAAACTACTTGTAGCAAAAATAGCTCTAAAGTGTCTATGAGAATTTAATAAAACCAACTCAGTTCAGTTTTGGCCTGCAAGTAGTAATACACGCAAGACAGTTTCATCCAATTACTGATATAGGTATAGTGTCGCACACTAAAAGTTATGCAGAAATGCCGTTTGGCGATGCTTTATGAATGATTATGCACGCTCACGTACCCTACAATCCTTCCTTTCCAAGTTTATATTGGTCAAAAGAAAGAGATTAAAATCACTGAATGCTATTATGTTTAGGGCGTGGTTTAAACCTCAACAAATAAGACTTATATAAGGTACCTAAGTTTCTTTCGTTAAATGACGAGGTAATATTTTTTCTTGACTGTTAATATACTATTACTGTTTGTGTATGTGCTATTAACTTCATGTTCTTATCTTATTTTGCATCAGTTTGCGGCTGCTTGGGCGCTTACAAACATTGGCTCAGTAATGTCCGACAATACAAAGGTGCTGGATTTTTGTGTTGTGCTAATAGTGTGAGATAGGTAACTGCAAGTCTGAATTGCATATAGTGATAGTCGCTATATACAGTTGAGACTATTTTATTCATTTTGTACAAAGTGAAACTTATTCAAGCTAATTTTTTTATAAATAAACTTGGTTTTGAAGCAAAAAATGGAACCTGAGAGGTTAAACCTGTTAAAAAAAACCTTGAATGACAACACTTAAACAAACTAAAGAACACAGTGTAAACTTTACCTGATTGCAGCCCGGTGCATAGTGCGCCTACCTATGTTATTTGTAACACTGCTTAGTCGACATGATCTAACTTAATACACATGTGTGTGTCTGTTCATTTGCAGCCTACTATTGATGGTGATCATTTGGATACAATTTTGGGGCAAGCTACACAAAGTTCTCAGCCTACTATAGTACTACTATTGACTGGTATGCGTTTGCTTTCTCCTTATTTTAATGTTCTGTAACACATTCTGTTGAATACTCGAATGTTTGGTCACTCGAGGTGAACTGATCACTTATTTCGAATCACATCTATTCGAAATTAGGATTACCATATACTTATCGTGTTATTGTTAATGTCATTATAGGTGCGTTTACACAAATGACAGCAGCCCTGGGACTTCGTATTAAACAAACAGGTATGCAAGTTCAGTCATTTGAGGTAATTTATTTACTTATTTTGAAAAATTATTCGAGTTCCAGAATACCATCATCTAGCCTAGCATATTAGACTACCGCATATTTTTGTTGCTAATACCTTTGCACACTTTCACAGGACCTCCACCAACGTATATGTCTTTAGGTCTTTGCAATTGGATTTGCCCTTATTGTCATGCCTTATTGTCATGCCTTTTAAATAAGCAATCCCAAATGCATCAGGCGGTGCCTTAACATCAAGAGCACGTGAGCAAACTACCGCGACAACCGGTTTTGGAACATGCCCTCGGCGCAGGGGTATGACAAATGTGTTATGCCTTTTTATTCTACTACAGATAACTGTCCATTTCTTTTACTATCTGTTCGTTTTTTTGGGCGAATTCCTTATACAAAGTTAATCTTTTTGCTGTCAGAATGGCGGCCTGTCTCACAAGGGGTGCCTGGTATTCGTTATCCACAGACACTTGCAACTACACATGTAAGAGCAAGAACATCCAATGCCACTGCGTCTAGCAGTGTACGCAGAGGTATCGCACGCCGTGTTGGATGCGTACGAGCCAACACTACAACCGAAGTCTAAGAAAAAAAGAACATGCTGGCCTCCAGGAAAAACCTGATGGTTTAAAAGGTTAGTCCTACATATAGGCTGTTAGGCAGTGCTTGACTTTGTTACGATTTTCTTGATCTTTGTCGTAGTTAATGAGTGTGAAAGTTAAGGCCTGGCCTTTATTTGTTTAACTGATATTATACCTTGGTCATGTGATTTGTAAAACAGATAAATGCTTTGCTTTTATTTGTGTTTGGGATATTGGCTTTTTTTTAAACTACCCAAAACTGGTACATATGTTTTGCAAATTCTATTTCTCATAAACTGACAATTTACAAAACACATTTCGGATAAAAACACACAAACACAACCGACCTAAATACAAATGAAAAAACACCTCGCCAGGCCGCAACGCGGCCGGCCGTCGCCAATCTTGTTGTTATAATAATTAGATATTTGTTGTAGAATGACTATTTAATTCATAATGCTCCTGAATGTTTTGTATAAGTTATTTGCTCTTAAGTTTGTCGCCTTTTTTTTTTCGAATTTTGTTGATAAGTTTGGCAATCAAATTCAAAGTTTATATATAAATTCAAACTTTTCGAGCCGAGCTCGAGCCTTACTCGAGTCAAGCTCAAGCCTGGATTATTGAAGCTCGTCGAGATATCGAGCCAAGCTTAACCATACCTTATAATTTCAAGCGGAGCTCAAGTCTTGTCAAGCTCAAGCTCAAGCTCGGCTTGACTCAATTACGGCCCTATTGGTATATCCTTAGCCTGGCTAAAAATCCTTTGGTTATCAAGCTAGAAAAACACATAGAGTACCCTTAGCCAAAAACACTGAACTAGCTAGGATTGTAATGGAGTCAAGCTGAGCTCGAGCTTGACCGGGCCTTAGCATAAAACACTGATACGTGTGTGTTATTTTACCTGTAATTGCCAAAAATGAGTAGTTATTCAGTTTTTTAGCGTTTATTAGGTTGTAGGCTAACATGAGATCGATGTTGCACTCTTTAAGTTCCATGTGCCAACTTGCGTCGTCATTGATTTCATTAGATCATTTTTGTATGATTATTTCCAAATCGAGCCTTATCCTGCTATCCAACTAGAACACCTACAAGCAATAAGTGGTCAAGACGTAAGAGTCTCATAACTCATGCCATACATGCATCTCATACTTTTACCTTTATAACATATTATTCCATTGCTAAAGCAAATAAAGAAACAAAGAAAGGTTGACATAGCAGCCAGTTTACAAGATATAATTAAATAAAGATATGCCAAGTATTAAGTGATTTTGGTTCATGCACATGCTTTGGCGGTGGCTCATTGTCCGCCAATAAATCCTTTGACCTTTATAAAACTCAAACTTTCTTTAAATCACCAATAGAAATCTATCAGTCAAGATGGGTTACCCATAAAGTTTGTCGGTGTCGATGGTGATAAAAAAGACTTCTATATTCCTTTTTTTTTTTTTTCGGCACATTTATAGGTTTAAATTCTTTTATATGACGTTCACATATTATCTTGGTGGTTATTAACTGTAATAAACACTGTATGGCTGAGGTAAATAATTAACGTGGGTATAACGAGTCTTTAACTTAGGTGTACGCGACACAACTGCAGTATTTTCGTGACCATTTTCGAATCCAAACCTAAGGAGATACGAACTTGAGACTTCTTGTGAGTGTATCAAAGACATCTAACATCGTGGCACCTTGATAGTGGTCGTGTATCGTATATAAAAATGTCACATAAATAACTCAAAATATGTCTCATACTATTGTCAACGTCCTTATAACAATGTCAACGTTCTAAAAACATCTAAATTTAATGTTACCTAAATAACTCAAAATCTATTTCATACTATTGTCAACGTCCTTAAAACACCTAAAATTAACCCAATCATTTTGGTTACCTGCATAGAATTTAGATTGACCTTTTTTGTGTTAAGCAAGTCTTCTAAGGGGACTAGGAGTCATACTTTCAAGTAATCCATACCTCCCAAATTCAACCAATAAGCTTCAGTCAACTCATACCCATAAATTCCCATACCTCCCAACCTAAATCACTGGCGGCCATAAATTCTCATACCTCCCAATTTTTTTTTTTTAATAATTAAACTAAAATCAATTTAATTAAAAACACAAACATTTTATTAAAAACATAATAAAATAAATACACCTTTAAAACAATTCTACAATGTACAAACCATAAAATAAATACACTACACTATATTATTACTTATACCTAATAAAAATAAAATACATATACCCAATCCCTTAAATAAATCCAACCCACCTACACCCACTTTCCCAAAACTTTTATGCTACCTATCTACTTCCTCCCTTGTCACCATCTTCATCTTCCCCAAAAGAGGTCGATCCATCTCCATCATCAATTAATTTCATTGACCATAAAAACCCTTGTCCTCTTCATCTCACAAGATTACATAAGAATATGAGCTTATGTATAAAGATTACACACTGATTAGGGGTGAAAATGGGTATATATAAGTAAAAATGGGTAGGTTTTTTTTTTTTTTTTTTTCACCAACGTCTATTTTTTTGCCTTCCAACGGCTATTTTTTTGCCCACATGTTGATCAAATGAATTTATGGGGAGCGGGCTTTGAACCCGTGAATGATAAATTTTTGGAAAAAATTCGGAACCGGCGACGGTGTTACCGCCGGTTTAATCCATGCCGCCCACCAAACCGCTGGGTGCTCCTAGTGCCCTAATAATTAAACAAAACGCTAAATTCAAGAGAAGCTAGTGTTCTCCGTATTCCAAAAGTCACTTACTGCATGTTTGCTGTTACACCCACGGATAGTGGGCTGGGTTGTGGGCGAAGTTATCTTTATTTATCTTAATTGTTAGGTCGTGTTTGTCGTGGGCTAAGCCCATTGTCATTGTCATTGTTAGGTTAAATGTTATCATTGTATGGCTATAAATACCGAGCCATTATAATGAATGAAATATAGTTATGTCAAACAAATTATTCTCTTCTCTTCTCTAATATTCTTAAGGGGTTCGCGCCCGCTTGAAGTGGTGCCCTATCTCGATACAACCTCAACGGGTCGTATCAATTGGTCCTTTCATTGAGAGATCTCGTTAAGGGTCTCATTGATAGCTGTCGATTTTAGGGTTTCAAAAAAAAAAAAAATAAAAATTGTTCATCGGTACTGTTCGTCCGGAGTATCCTAGAGTACTGTTCATCGCCATTCAGGAGTATTGTTCATTATTCATCGGGTACTGTTTCATTGTTAATGAACGAACGAGCTATCCGTAGGCTTTTGAAGGAACATTCTGATGCATTACATGCTGAGCTACATACTCAGTTTGTTGCGTTACAAGTGGAGTTACAGTCTATTAAAGAATTAGGGCACAACCAACATGGAGCAGGCGGCAATCCAGGGATACCGCGATCCATACGTTTGGAGGTTGCCAAGTTTAATGGCACCGATCCTGAGAGTTGGAACTTTGCTATTCACGAGTATTTTGATCTTCTAGGAACAACGGCTAAACAACGACTCAAGGTCGTCGGTTTTAATTTGGAAGGAGACGCAGCCGAATGGTTTCGTTGGATGTCACGCAATAACATGATAAACAGCTTGGAGGGATTTTTGGAGAGTGTCCGTAATCGCTTTGGACCTTGTAAGTATGGGGATCCGCAAGGCGCGCTTTCTAAGCTATTGCAAATGGGGACAGTGGCACAATATCTAAGCGAGTTTGAGAAGCTTATGAATCGGGTAACGGGAATATCTGACACCCTATTTATCTCGTTTTATATCTCGGGTCTTAAACCAACGCTACAACGTGAACTGTTGGTATCTAAACCAACATTTCTGGTGAAGCTTTTTCTTTGGCTCGTGTCACAGAAGCACGTTTGGAGGATCAATGGTCGCTTTCTTTCAGCAACAAAGCGAGTAGTAGCGCTATGGTACCGACAAAAAGAACTCAATATACACCAATGAATGATGATACAAATCATTTGTTGCTGCCTAATCCTGTTGAGTCATGCACGACTGTGGAGAAAAAGACAAATAATGAATATCTCAATGTGGGAGAGGCAAGAATAAAATTTGAGTGTTACGATGGTAATAAAAGAAAAGAGAAAGGCGCAGTGATTGATTCTGAATTTAACGATAACAGTGTGGATAAACACCTACTTGATGAATCATGGGGGCTGCTCAGAGGAACCCATCACTGTAGTAGTATCAATATTAAGGTAGATCCTCATGTTTGCGGGAGACTTGTGACCAGGAATGCTAGCAACACATGCAATCACAAGAGGGGTACAGGAGCAAGCATCAAGACTACAAAAAGGGTTATGTAGGGATGGTTTGATCAAGAAAAGTATGAGCCTAAGAATGTGCGAGAAAGAAACTTCATAATTGTACTTGATTTTATGTGAAACACAAGGAACTAAACTACAAGTCCATGTTTGGGATCCTGGAATTGCATGATGTAAGAATTTGAAGCAACACCTTGAGGACAAGGTGATTTCCGAAGGAGGAGAGAATGTTACACCCACGGATAGTGGGTTGGGCCGTGGGCGAAGTTATCTTTATTTATCTTAATTGTTAGGTCGTGTTTGTCATGGGCTAAGCCCATTGTCATTGTCATTCTCATTGTAAGGTTATAAATACCGAGCCATTATAATGAATGAAATATAGTTATGTCAAACAAATAATTCTCTTCTCTTCTCTAATATTCTTAAATAGCTCAAGCCCGCTTGAAGTGGTGCCCTATCTCGATACAACCTCAACGGGTCATATCATTTGCACCTGGAAAAAAAATACAATATAATGATCATTTTATAAGATTAAATGAGGAAAATCTGTGAACTAAAAGTTCAAAAAGTTGGAACTTAAAAGTAGAGATTATGAATTAACCCAAAAATGTATTATGAAATTAAGTCTTTACTGAAATGAAAAATAAGGAACTGGTTTGTTATTGGTGGGGCAATATATAATAAAAAAAGTGTAGACTAAAAATGGTTTTTAACTAAAAAAAAATATTTGCTTTAGAATAATAATTATTGGAGGGGTGGTATTGTCTTTTCAAGTGACTACCTAACATCTCATCATACATTCAAGTAATTTTAAATGTTATCGGTTATTAGGGGTGAGCACAAAAACCGATAAACCAAATCGACACCGAAAAATCCGAACCGAAAAAACCGTCTCAATTGACAAATCGATGGTGGTGGTTTTGATTTTTATAAAACCAAATGTTTGGGGCGGTTTTATGTTTCATATGAAAAAGCGAACCGAGAAAACCGCCCCACCTCACCTTTATAGATTTTTTAATATAATTTTATCTATATAAGATATTTGATATTTAATTTCAAAATTTTGAGTATAAAATATTATCTAAAGAAAGTAATAGTGTTGTTTATTATCTAGACACTCAAATTTGACCTATTTATAGATATTATATCTTTGTTTTCGAACAATAGTGTGCTTTGAATGTCTTTGCGGACGAAAAACGCAAAGACATGCATTGTATATTTAAGATTCTTGTTTGGTTGTTTCGTAGCTCTGAATTGTTGGAGATTATGATAGTGTTGATTTTTATTTTTATTTTTATTATATATATATATATATATATATATATATATATATATATATATATATATATATATATATATATATATATATATATATATATTTAATATTTTTGCTAGATAACTTGGAATCGTAAACTTTTTATGAGATTAAAACATGCTTGTTGTCAAGTAAGAAAAACTTAAACCGAACCCATTCCATGTAATAAACCGAAACCAAACAGTTTGAAGCTTAACAAAACCAAAATATATCAGTGTTTGGTTTTAGCATACCCCCCCCCCCCACAATGCTCACCCTTATCGTTTACAATCACACGTGATTTCTAATATAATTGCATGTTCTAATATAATTACATGTGATTTTACCATCTAAACTGAATCACATGTGATTTTATGTTTAACAACAGCTATATATTCTTCAAGATTGAAATTTGCATCTGTTTCTGCAATAACCTAATTTCCTCATCCATAACCCGAATTTCGTCAGTAACAACATGATTTTCACAATCAATAACCTAATTTTCGTCCTCCAGAACTAGATTATCTTCCATATCTAACTAATTGTTTGTTACAACCTTGAGTTGACTACGCTACCCTCCTAAAAAAGGAGGGCTTTACCTGGTTTGAATCTTTATGTCGGTGAGTTCAAACCTCGTGGAATAGTCGACTAGAAGATCAGAAACTAAGGTTACCTAAAAAAATGTTTCTTAGTTGATAATTTCGAACCTAAATTCTAGTAGGAAAAAAAAAAGAAACTGGGTTTTGTGTTTGTATGATCAATATGGAAGATTTATGATGATATCAAAATTACTGAATGTTTTTGAAGTCGGTTTGATAATTAACTTCGATTGTGTGTTTGTATGTGAAAGTCAAAACCTTAGTTTTGTTGGTAGAGTTTTAATTGGATTGCGGAATGTTGGATTTTATATTCAACGAAAGTGTCCCTCAAGTGTATAAATTAGATCTAGTTGGAGCTATAAGATGAAAATAAAATAGAAGATGTAAATTTGATATTTAAAATAATATGATCTATATGGATCTCATCTTTATACCATATAACTTCGAACATACAAACTTACATACCGGCACCCTAGATTTTATCATATCATTTAGTAATTTTTATCTCCACTAAATTACGAAGTGTCATTACTACATAAAAGACCAACAAACCAATTTTAAAAGCAATTAAATCTTGGCTTTACATCAAAACGCAAAGGAGGAGGGCATTATGCGACAGTAAGGTATTTTTTCCGAGATCCATACTTTGGGATCTGATCCCAAACCATGTCAATATAACATTCTGATTTGGATCGTAATGATAAAACACTTTGTGTATTTGTAGTCTACACAAAGTGTTTTATCAGGCTTGTTGGGGAGACATAAGGTGGATATTGCGTGCTTCCAGGAGACTAAATGGAAGGATTCTAGCACGAGGGAGGGTAACGAGTACAAGATTTGGTACTCGGGCTCTAGAATAGCGAGAAACGGAGTTGGAGTTATTGTGAAGGCGGGCCTCAAGGATAATGTAGTGTAAGTGATCAGGAGTAGCGATAGGATCATGGCAATTACTTTGGTAATCGATGGGGAGACCGTTATCGTGATCAGCGCATACGCACCACAGGTGGGCCGAAGTGAAGTAGAGAAGAAGAGCTTCTGGGACTCGCTCGACGAGCTTATAAGGGAGTGCCCATCGGAGCATCGACTGATTATAGGGGGTGACTTGAACGGCCATATAGGAGCGGGAACAGATGGTTATGCGGGGGTCCACGGAGGGTTTGGCTATGGAGTCAGGAATGACGAAGGCCGTTCGATTTTAGAGTTTGCTACGGCACACGACTTGGCAGTAGCGAACTCTTTCTTCAAGAAGAGAGATGTTCACTTGATCACCTTCCAAAGTGGGGGCCACAACTCCCATATTGACTTTCTGCTTGTGCGAAAAAGGATCTAAGAGCATGTAGAGACTGTAGGGTTTTCCCGGGCGAGGCATGCTCATCCCAACACAGATTGTTAGCACTGGATGCACTTTTTAAGAGGCAAAGACATAGGAGAGTAGCGACCGAGTTGGGTATCCTATGGAAGAAATTGAACAGTGAAGCGGCAGAGCCGTTTAGAGGGATAGTCTCAGAGAGACTTTCTACTAGGTCGGAGGACTTGACTACTGGAGACGCGGACCAGATGTGGAACACTCTTGTCGGCATCATTAAAGACGCTATAAAGGATTCCCTTGCTCATCCCAACACAGATTGTTAGCACTGGATGCACTTTTTGAGAGGCAAAGACATAGGAGAGTAGCGACCGAGTTGCTGGGTATCCTATGGAAGAAATTGAACAGTGAAGCGGCAGAGTCGTTTAGAGGGATAGTCTCAGAGGGACTTTCTACTAGGTCGAAGGACTTGACTGCTGGAGACGCGGACCAGAGGTGGAACACTCTTTCCGGCATCATTAAAGACGCTGCAAAGGATTCCCTTGGTGTGGCTAGCGGGGTAGGGAGAACCAAGCCACCCAGCAGCAGGGAATCTTGGTGGTTTTGTGAGGAAGTGCAGTCCAAAGTTGCAGAGAAACAAGCTAGGTTCAGAGAGCTTCTTTCATGTTGAGAGGGACACCAACCTGATATTACCGCGGCAGAAGAGAGGTATAAAGTAGCAAAAAGAGAAGCGAAAAAGGCAGTAGCCCAGGCGAAGGACAAAGCGTACGAAGATTTGTATAAGAAATTGGACTCCAAGAAGGGAGCTAACGATATATTCAAGATCGCTAAAGCCCGAGAGAGAAGAAAGAGGGATTTAGGTAACATAAAATATATCAAAGATGAAGGCGGACGAACCATTGTGAACGAAGAGGATATTAGAAAAAGATGGGGAGAGTATTTTTCCTCTCTTTTCAACGGAGGGTTTTTAGAAGAAGATGACCCTAGCCAACTGTGGAAACCGTAGAGGGGGGTGAATACGTTTCCATTTAAAACTTAAAACTTTTTGTATCAAACATCCGATCAAGTGTGACGTAATATGAAAAGTGTCAACAATGAGTATATATCTAGGGATGAATAAATTGAACTACAACACAAGCACAATCAACCATGACACATACATAATTAACATAACATAAGCAACTAGCCACACAAGCATAAACGCAATGCAAATATAAACATAAAGCGATAAAGAATAAAGTGAAAGTAAAGAGATAAGTAAGAAGGCGCAAACCGGACACGGTGATTTATAGTGGTTCGGTCACGAAGCTCCTCTTCGCCCTACTCCACTCCCCGAGTACCCAACTCGAGAGTTACTTCACTAATCAACAAACTCCCTTCAGGCGGAGAAAACCGTACACGTCGCTTAACTTGTTTTCCGACACTAAGCTAGATGTCGAGTGCTAATCTTAGCTAGCACCAATCTACCACGATCTACCCGATCTACACCGTACACGTCGCTTATCCTATTTCCGACACTAAGCTAGATGTCGAGTGCTAATCTTAGCTAGCACCAATCTACCACGATCTACCCGATCTACCCTTGATCAATACACACAAGCCCAATGGCTTCAAGAGATCTCCAAGATCTCGACAAGATCACAATGATCTTCCCTCACAAACTCTCAAAAGAAAAATGATCTTGATGTATGCTATGATACAATCAAGAGTGTAACAAATGTTACAAGACCTAACAACTACAACTCTTGTATCTTCTTGGATACTTTGAGTTCTTCTCTTGCAAATGAAGAGGAATGATAACACTTTGTATCTACTTGGATACTTTGTGTTCTTCTCTTGCTAATCAAGAGGGATGACAACACTTTGTATCTACTTGGATACTTTGTGTTCTTCTCTTGCTAATCAAGAGGAATGAAGAGGATCACTTGAATGGAGGATTGGATCACTCTTAAACAAACTAAGACTCTCCAAATGATCAAAGAAAATCATCTAAGTGAGGAGGGATTAGACCAGAGAAAAGTGACTGGAAAAATCAAGTTGGAAGTGTGAAATGGTCCACTATTTATAGGCAAAGGAAAAATTATCCGTTACAGACCCACGGCTCCACTAAATGCCAGACGGCTCCACTAAATTTAGTGGAGCCGTCCCTATTTAAAGGTACCGTGGACGCTCCTTCATTTGTCTTTAGTGGGGAAGGTTTATTTAGGGATGTTAGGAGTTGTTTTGGGGGGAAATTTGACTGTTGGGATTTTTAAACATATTTTTCAAAATAAAACATTTCTTTTAATTCAAAAATAATTTGTGAAATATATTTTTGAAAAAATGTTTTGTCACATTAAAAATGTGAACTTTAGAAAAATAAAATCCTTTGATCATTTGTCAAGTAGTAGATTTGTTTGTCCATACCTTGATTGATTTATGTCGGGATGGAAATCTACGACTTCATTGAAGCATACTTGAGACGTCGGGAGGTGTTGATGTATGTATGCATCGATGATTTGTGTTCACAAGTAACTTGCACATTTTACGTTATGTATTACAAGTTACATGTTTGTCATTATTAAAACCAGAGAAATTGTTTAGTTTAAATATCGTAATATTTGCACTACCAATCTTCCCCTTTTTGATGTTGACAAATATATAAACCGTAACACACAGTAAAATGTAAAAGTTACATGTTTACACTCCCTTCTCCCCCTTTTGTCGAATCAAAAAGGTAGTTGCCTCGAGCGCTCCCTTGAATTCACTCCTACTCCCCTTATTGCACTACTATCCTTTCTCCCCCGAAAGCGAGCTTGCATCATCCCATGAAGTCTTCTATCACCACTATTAGAAAGACTCCATGCATGTATTCAAATTCCTCCCGAGCTCCCCCTAACTCAATGCTCCCCTATGGTGACTTAATCCCCTTGTTTATTTACCTTAGTATCTAGCGGATCCATTGATCAAATTCAGACAAAGGCTTTTCCTACATCAAGGTTAGCTTCGTGCAACATAATATAACAGTATAGGAGCAACATTATAGGGATAGAATAAACATAGCAAGACATGCATGGGTTAAACTATGTTAACACGTAAGTGTCACAACCCGACCGAAAACCTAAGGTGTAATTGTTCACTCAATCACACTAATCAAGAACGAGATTCGTTCATTGACTGACGCACTAAATGACTTCTTCCAAGTTGTCATTGGGAAAGGAAAGTTCTAACAAACCTTTTGAACAACATAATCATCTACTCAAGATGATTGATGTTAAGGATTTTTTGTTGATAAGACATACTCTAAATGATTACATTATGACAAGTCGTGCCATAAAGTAGACTCGATAGAGTTATACCTAAATGATTCCATAAGGTAGGAGTGTGGTTGTGGTGATGATGATAGTGATAAGGAGATGTGTTAGTGCCAAATTCAAATGGTGATGTAGGTGACAAGGTTATGTGAAGCTAAAGGTTGTGGTGAACTTGGTGGAGGTAAGGGTGTAGGAATCCTAAAAGTGGAGGATGATGATGATGTGGTTGGAGATGTTGGTTTTGCCCTTTGAGGAAAGGTGGGAAAGGATGGTTTAGGTTAATATATCGTTTGCACTGACAATGAAATGCATGATATATTTCAAAAGGGAAAAGGAAAGGTGCATGTGATCCTAACAGGATTGTTGGTGGATGATGAAGCGAAAAGTGTACCGCTTTTAGGGGGTCATTTAAGCCCTAAATCGTATTTATTTGATCAAATATTGCCCTAAATCGTTCCTTTTGTCATTTTAGGTACTTTGGAGAAGAAATCTGGAAAAGGAAGCATTTTGGACGTTTTTGGAGCATAAAAGTGAAGAAAACGACAAAGTCTCAAAAATCTGCTGAAAAGTACCTGTGACGGCGTCAAGCCCCAATGTGACGCCGTCAACCCTTGACGGGCCAGAGAGGATTTTGGAGGATTAAAAGGGGACGGCGTCAAGAAGGCCATCAAGAAACCCTAACCGCGGCGAGGTGACGGCGTCACACTCTATAACGTGACGCCGTCAGATCTGTTTTCCTATATATACTTTCAAAATTTTTAGTCATTAGTGTGCAACTTTGTGAGGAGAAACCCTAAGACGATTTTTCTGCCATTTTTAAGGGTTTTATACCCTTGGATCTCCCATGTTCAATTGAAGATAAGTAATCAATTAATCATTCAATATGTCTATGTGTTGTTTGATTATATCTTGTTCTTGTCTTTTATTTAACATGCTAGGCTAGATTTATCTTGTGTTTGCTTAGATCTAATGAAACCTAACTATTGATTATTGGTTGTTGGTGTGTTATTAATTGTATTGGATGATTGTTTATCGATGTTAGGCTTAAGAAAACTGGCTAACCTCCTATACGGTAACTTGCTTGAACGTCTTAAGAAACATGAACCAATGCGTACTAAGGTTATTATGGTTGTATTTAATGCATAAGCGAATTCTAGTGATCCCATGTTAGGAGCTTCTTAGCCGGCTCGACATAGGAGTGAAGTAGGAGCTTGTAGAGTTGGGGAAGTACGTACGCCACCCCACGATTGGTATTAAGGAATACACCCGTCATCCACGCAATTAATACACACTAATCAACCGGTAAAAGATAGTTAGGGAGTAAGGAAATCTAAGTAAACACATTTCTCTCCATATAAGTTCCACAACCTTTTTATTTTCAGTTATTTTATTTTATTTGCAATTGTAGTTATTTGGGTTAGTTGACTAGCAACTAATTCCGCCCACTCCTTCAAACCCGAGATTTTACTTGCTTTCATAAAAATATAAAAATACAAAAAGAATCTTCCCTCACCCTTAGACCTATTAGAGTAGTTTTTCAATCCTAACGACACTATTCCCTTAGAGAACGATCAATCCCCCGGTACTTGCCACTACACTATACTACATCGGTCAGGTACACTGCCTGGTGGGGATTGCAAGCCTCTTGAGATCTCTCGAGAGGTAAAACCTGTTGTAAGGTCGCAAAACCACGCATCAGTGGATATCTCTAACGGGGTTAAGGTAACGAAGTTCTAGGTTTCTAGGTTGGATGATCCTAGTTGTGTGTTAGAGATATGGGTTGAAGGTTGAAGGTTGTTGAGGATTGAAGGTTTTTGAACTAACTATCACTTATTCAAAGTGAGGAGTAGTTGTAAGGTTTGAGTGTGATGAGTTGAAGGTTATAAGGTTTGAGTGTGATGATCTATGGGTTGAAGGTTCTTAGACTAACTATCACTGTCAAGAGTGAAGTGTAGCTAAAAGGTTCGAGTGTGATGATGAAAGATGCTAATGTGAGGTTTGAAGATGAGATGCAAGATAAACTTGCAGTAGTGAGGCCTTATATAGGCAAGGGTGTGGGATTCAAACTAAAGTTGGTAATGGTGTCCTATGGTGTAGTGAGGAAATCTAAGGGTGTGTGTGAGTTTGCAAAATTTTGCAGGTTTGAGGTTAGGGATACAGGGATCAGGAGGGAACAGTGAAAATTCATCAAATATAGGCACGATACTACTAAATACCACACGGTACCGTTAAATTTAACGGTACCGTGGCCTATTTAACGGTACCGTGACCTGGAAGTCACGAATTTTCCTGTGCAGCCTAGTTTCTAGGCAGCTAAAGGGAAGTTTCCTAGGGAATAAGAACCATATTAATGTGTTCTTGAGAGTGTTTGGTGAAAGACTATATGAGTGTGTTTTCGCTCCCCCTTAATCTATGACCATCCGGACAAGATGTGAAAAGAAAAACTAAAGAGGAGAACAGACGTTGACGGAAGCGATGAGCTTAGTAACGTCATGACTAGTGGTGGATAGCATACAATAAACTTCACCTTTGAAGTCACGTAGCACTTCTCAATCATTGTGAATATTCAGAGAACATTCATATGATGAGGCATGTGATTATGTGTTGATATCATAAGGGTTAAGAAGATAAAATCTTCAAGTTTGTGAGGTTAGTGATAAGGTTCTAGTGGGGTTATCTATGTTGATGAAGAAGGGTTATCTCAATGTATCCTAGTGGTTCTTCGCTTGAGGTGTGTGGAAGGTGAGTGGGATGCAGAAGCATTGGTAATGTTTTGTACCATGCGGAAGTGAAAGGGAAAAGGCTAAGGAATCAGATGATAGATAGAATCTATTCTGATAGGAAATGTTTTTGGTTCAAGACTACATCGAGTGGGTTTTGATAGTGTTGGTGAGAATTGAAAGCAAGACTTTTGACAAAGAAATTTCACATATGTTGTGATTTTTCTGGACTTTAGATTAAAAGAATTTATACCAAATAAATTCCTTTATGAATGAATCCAACGGGATTAGGTGAACGTTGATCGAGAGCGAGAAATGACATTTAATTGCATTTCGCAAATTAAATATACTTTAAATATTTTGGATGAAATATTTAAGTTGTCATTGGAATTTAAGAGGATTTTACGAATAAATCTCGCTGATTTAGGGAGATTTTTCGACACGAGGAGAGAATTTACACCTAATAAATTCTTTGAATGGTACTGGACAAGAAGAGATGACTTTTATATTTCCGAGGAAATACATAGGTAGTCATTAGAGCGATGTGAAAGATGACTTAATATTTCCAGTGAAATATTTAAAAAGTCATCAGACGAGACACAGGATATGACTTGACATTTCCAGTGAAATATCTAACAGTCATGGGACGATATAGAGGGAATGACTTGATATTTCCAGTGAAATATCTAAAAGTCATGACACGAAATAGAAGAGATGATCTCAATATTTCCAGTGAAATATTCAAGAGATCATGCAAGGAACGTGAGGGATGACTTAATATTTCCAGTGAAATATTTAGATAGTCATGAGAGGAATTTAAAGAATGACTCAATATTTCTAGTGAAATATTTAAAGAGTCATGAGACGAGACACACGAGATGACTAAAATATTTCCAGTGAAATATTTAAATAGTCATAAGATTTATGGAAAATGTTCCATCATTCCTAGACCTAGACAGAGATGGTTAGGGGATTCTCGGTTGAGAGGTTTGGTTGATTTACGGATTTCGATGTGCTTCGCACGTGAGTGTTTCATGGGGTTTTGAAAGATATAAAGCTAGGCCTATGGTGCTGGTTCGCAGCAGGGTTTGGGATCTTAAGACGTGTATAATCACACGAGGATGAAATGAACTACTAATCACTTATATAGTAACTTGTGAGTCCTTTGTCATCCGAGGGTTGATGTTAGCTTTTAGCTTTTGGATGAGCGTTTTAACATATGTTGTTAAAAGGCTTGAGTATGATGTTTCGGATATGACATTTAACAATTGCGATCGCAAGTTAAACTTACTTGAATATTTCGGATGAAATATTTAAGTTGTCAACCCTACTCCGAGTTCTACTAGGTTTGTTCCGAACCTTCCCATGACAAAAGGGTGTATTACTTGGAAGAAGGCGAAGTGATGACTGGGGAATTAGGGTAACTTCGCGACTACTTTGACTTATGGGTTTTGACACTAGTGTATGGCTCTATGACTTCTAAGGGTTCATAGTGATGGGCATACCTAATTCCTAATGTGTCAAAAGGACATAGTGTGGGTGCAAACTTTACAAGTAAATCATGTAAAATGCATATAAGGAATAAATGCAAGCATCATGTAAAACATGATAATCATTTAGCATTTAAGATCATGAAGACATTTAACCATATCTTACGAGAACATGTTATCATTTTGAAACACGTATGTGGGATGCAAGCAATCTAGGTTTGCTAAGGCAGATCCTAATTACTACTTGTTCAAGATGACATCCTAATGGGAGATAAAGTTCACCGATGTAAACTATCTCTAGTCAAATGTAGGAATGAAAAATTTTCAAGTTAGAGAATGAGTATGAGACTATCACTAGTGGTGCTCAATTAAGGCTAAACACGACCATTTTTACGGGTTATACACGAACCCAACTTCTCTCCTGGAAGAAATCCAACCGTTAGGTCAAATTGAATTTCTAGTGCGATAGGTTCTCTAGTAGTCATTCTCATGTTAGAAGAATTCAAATTCCTATATTTTCCTATCGAAGTATAGCAAAGATGATGTTATCTTGTTTTGCTTATACATGGCCTAATATGACTCAATTAACCACACTTTGAAATTTGGTTAAGAGAATGACATGTCTTACACAACTCCTAACAAAGGCAAGCGAAATGTTTTTAATTTCGTATTTAAGATTTAGAGGTTATTTGATGGAGATGGTGTATTTTATGATCTCTTGGACATCATCTTTGTTTGTTGAGTTGTTACATGTTATTTTAACATGATTTGGTTTCCTAGAACCAAGAGACACTCTAATGTGATACAATGTAGAACCTACTACATCATGTGTGTTTCAAGAATGCTCCATTGCATATCTTGAGAAAGAATCTAGTGAATGTTACATACCTCAATAGATCTTGTGAGCATTATATTAAAAATGAGACATATTGTATATTTCAACAAATATGCTTTTCTAAGAGAAAACTTATCACTCTTACGAATGCTTTGTGAAACAAGTATTTTAGTGTATGACCAATTTTACTTGTTTATGCAATGACACATGTTATATTGGGTTATTATTCAACTCTAATATCCTATATTTGTTAACAGGATGCAATGTATTCTCTTGTAACATAACCATTCATGTTACAAAGAAAATAAGATGCATGAGATATAGGTTATCTTTTGTCAATCTTTTGATAAGAGAAATACATGTGATATTCTCAAAGATTGATGACTTACATAATAGTTAATAACATATTATGTGTGACACTTTTACTAGACATGTGACTTTGAGTGTTGAGTTGTTCATGAGCAAAGTTTACATATGTTGTTAGTTTGCTCGTGTTTGGTTTTTCAGAAATGACACATTTACCAATTGCATTGCAATGTAAATTACTTGTATATTTCGGATGAAACATCCAAGTTGTCAATCCTACTTAGTTGTGTATTTTATGCATCTTTTAAACATATTAGTTTAAAGTTTGGAACACAACCATTGGACAAGAAGACTCAATATGGCATCTTCAACACAATTGTGAGTTATGATCCGATGCATATTATATTCGTCTTGAGAGGACGTCATTATTTTTCATAACAATCGAGTGTGATTGAGTATGTAGATTCAAGATAATATATTTCATCATATTTTGATGTTATCTTGAAGCTAGACAAATAATGATTCCAATTTCATGTCCACACTCAGAAACTTGTCAATTAGATTCGATAAAGATATCAATCATAATTTGAATAATGAATTGATATGTACTCGAGATCTTTCTTGACCCTCACAATCACTCCTTTTCTAAAAAGAAAATAAAAATTTAAGGAGTGTGTTCCATTTATTCTAACACTAGTTGTATGTGTGAGGTTAATGACATATTAAGTTACTACTTTGATATTGTCATTTATTTTTATTTGAGAAAAACTATTTATATTATTAAGTATAATATTCTTAGTTTTTCGACACCTCATTAGTATAAAAATAATTATCTTAACTATTTTTATACAACATACATGAAATACTAAATGTTTAAAACATTTTGCATGTGTGTTAAATCAATGCAAGTTTAATACATTTTCTTTTACTTAAATACTAATGTATTAAAATGACCTTTTATCTTGTTTAGACAACCCATGGTCAAACAAGACAAAATGATGTAATGTTTTAAAGATCATATTACGGATTTTATGAAAGTGTTAAGCATTTTGGGGTGATATACTTTTTACACTTAAACCTTTGGAAAAATAATTGTGTAAGACAATATCTTTCGACGCACATGATCTACCAACTTAGTTTCTATTCCTAAGAAGGTTACTAAACCATTTTAAAAACTTGCAACAAATGCAAGAAAAATGGTCTATGCCTATATGCAATGCAAAATCAATTACGCAACTTAGTACAAGAAGTCTAGCCTAAGTCCTATTGACGCATAAGCCGAAAAGCTAATATTCGACACATAGCAACAAGGCATGAAAGACACTTATGCTTATAGATAAAATTAGCTCAACTAAAAATACCAATAAGCATACAAAATTATTAACTAACAATACTAAGACACAAAGAGAAGCAAATAGTCATTTAGCATAACACACAAAGATACTTATCGTCATTTTATGTATTAAGTATAACAATGTACACTTAGCTTGACTTTATTTGAAAATGAATTATTTTCCACCCCATTTAAAAATTTAATCAACACCATGAAATCATGAATGCATCAACGTGTGATGTTCACTTTGTGATTTGACGAAAAATTTGTGCAATCGGCATGACCGGAAAAGACTCTCTGTTACGAATTAAAGATTCTCGTAAATTTTACTTTACAATCATTTTCTAAAATTATTTTAAAGTGAAAGTAGACTCAATTACGTTTAAAACGATAGGTAGCACGACTCCTACGGACTTACGGTTGATTTTATACGAATTTTTGAAAATCACCGAATTCTGAAAAACATACGACGGTACCGTTAAATTTAGTGGTACCGTCCATATTTAGTGGAACCGTACGTTATATTTAACGGTGCCGTACCTGTTATTTCAGTTTTGAACAGAACCAACTTTTATTAATTTAAGAAAACCTTCAAGCTAGTATGACAATGTATACTTAACAACAAAACTTTTAAGTATTAAGCAACTAAATACTTTTCATATTTTTATCACCTTCATGGGTAATTTGATACATGGATCGTATTCAATTTTGAAAACCATTTGTTTTAAAATTTTGAGCAACCTGGCTCTGATACCAATTGTGGAAACCGTAGAGGGGGGGGGGGTGAATACGTTTCCATTTAAAACTTAAAACTTTTTGTATCAAACATCCGATCAAGTGTGACGTAATATGAAAAGTGTCAACAATGATCATATATCATCTAGGGATGAATAAATTAAACTACAACACAAGCACAATCAACCATGACACATACATAATCAACATAACATAAGCAACTAGCCACACAAGCATAAACGCAATGCAAATATAAACATAAAGCGATAAAGAATGAAATGAAAGTAAAGAGATAAGTAAGAAGGCGCAAACCGGACACGGTGATTTATAGTGGTTCGGTCACGAAGCTCCTCTTCGCCCTACTCCACTCCCCGAGTACCCAACTCGAGAGTTACTTCACTAATCAACAAACTCCCTTCAGGCGGAGAAAACCGTACACGTCGCTTAACTTGTTTTCCGACACTAAGCTAGATGTCGAGTGCTAATCTTAGCTAGCACCAATCTACCACGATCTACCCTTGATCCACATGATCAATACACACAAGCCCAATGGCTTCAAGAGATCTCCAAGATCTCGACAAGATCACAATGATCTTCCCTCACAAACTCTCAAAAGAAAAATGATCTTGATGTATGCTATGATACAATCAAGAGTGTAACAAATGTTACAAGACCTAACAACTACAACTCTTGTATCTTCTTGGATACCTTGAGTTCTTCTCTTGCAAATGAAGAGGAATGATAACACTTTGTATCTACTTGGATACTTTGTGTTCTTCTCTTGCTAATCAAGAGGGATGACAACACTTTGTATCTACTTGGATACTTTGTGTTCTTCTCTTGCTAATCAAGAGGAATGAAGAGGATCACTTGAATGGAGGATTAGATCACTCTTAAACAAACTAAGACTCTCCAAATGATCAAAGAAAGTCATCTAAGTGAGGAGGGATTAGACCAGAGAAAAGTGACTGGAAAAATCAAGTTGGAAGTGTGAAATGGTCCACTATTTATAGGCAAAGGAAAAACTATCCGTTACAGACCCATGGCTCCACTAAATGCCAGACGGCTCCACTAAATTTAGTGGAGCCGTCCCTATTTAAAGGTACCGTGGACGCTCCTTCGTTTGTCTTTAGTGGGGAAGGTTTATTTAGGGATGTTAAGAGCTGTTTTGGGGGGAAATTTGACTGTTGGGATTTTTAAACATATTTTTCAAAATAAAACATTTCTTTTTAATTCAAAAATAATTTTTGAAATATATTTTTGAAAAAATGTTTTGTCACATTAAAAATGTGAAGTTTAGAAAAATAAAATCCTTTGATCATTTGTCAAGTAGTGGATTTGTTTGTCCATACCTTGAGTGATTTATGTCGGGATGGAAATCTATGACTTCGTTGAAGCATACTTGAGACGTCGGGAGGTGTTGATGTAAGTATGCATTGATGATTTGTGTTCACAAGTAACTTGCACATTTTACGTTATGTATTACAAGTTACATGTTTGTCATTATTAAAACCGAAGAAATCGTTTAGTTTAAATATCGTAATATTTGCACTAACACCAACTACCAGAGTGCTACTATTCGAGGATTAGCCAACTAGAAGTGAAGATGACACTCCAGAAGATGGGGAGAAACAAAGCAGTAGGGCCGGACCAAATCCCCATAGAAGCCTGGAGGTGTCTGGGTGACCAGGGGGTAGGATGGTTGACCTGCCTCTTCAACAAGATCTTCTCCGGTGATAAGATGGAAGAAGAATAGAGACTCAGTGAAGTCATTCCCATCTACAAGAACAAGGGGGATGTTCAAGTGTGTAGCAACTATAGGGGCATTAAGCTACTTAGCCACCCCTTGAAGCTTTGGGAGAGAGTTATTGAGAGAATGTTGAGAAGGGAGACGAGGGTGTCTGAGAACCAATTTGGTTTTCTGCTAGGGAGTTCTTCGATTGAGCCTATCCACCTTCTCAGAAGTCTCATGGAGAAGTATAGAGAAAGACAAAGGGGCCTGCATATGGCGTTCCTTGACCTCGAAAAGGCATATGATAGCGTTCCTCGATAGTTAATTTGGAGAACTCTAATTGATAAAGGAACCCCAAGGAGGTACGTCAGAGTCATTAAGGATATGTATGAGGGGGCTAAGACCCGGGTACGGTCCACAGTGGGGAACTCAGAGTTTTTCTCTGTGGTAGTAGGACTCCACCAAGGATCTGCCATTAGCCCTTACCTCTTCGCATTGATTCTTGATGAGTTATCTCGAGAGATTCAAGAGTGCATACCGTGGAGCATGATTTTCACTAATGACATTGTGTTGGTGGCAGAATCGACGGAAGGGTTAAACAACAGAATTGAGCACTGGAGGGAGGCTCTAGAAGACAATGGCCTTCGAGTAAGCAGAAAGAAGACTGAATACATGAGATGCGATTTTGGGAGGATCGAGTCAGGCCATCACGAGGACATGGATATTCGTATCGGTGAACGGATCCTACTACCCAAGGAGTCCTTTAGATATCTGGGATCGATGATTCACAAATCAGGGAGGATAGATGAGGACGTAACCCACCGGATTAGAGCTGGGTGGGCGAGATGGAGGGCGGTGTCGGGAGTTCTTTGCGACAGGAACGTCCCCTTAAAGCTAAAGGGGAAATTCTATAAGGCGGCGATTAGACCGGATATGTTGTAAGGGTCTGAGTGTTGGCCTATCTCCAAAGCCCATGCTAACAGGGTCGAGGTGGCAGAACTGAGAATGCTAAGGTGGACTTGCGGTAAGACCCTGCTTGACATGATCCCGAACGGAGTCTTCAGGGCTAAACTTGAGGTCGAGACTATTACTTCGAATATGAGAGAAGGAAGGCTCAGGTGGTTCAGGCATGTCAGAAGGAGGCCACAATCAGCGCCTGTAAGAAGAGTCGAAGCACTAGTAGTGGATGGTGTGATAAGGAGGGGTAGACTCAAACTCAGATGGGAGGATAGACTTAAGCTCGACATGAAGGAGCTTCTCTTGTCTGAGGACATGACCTCAGATAGGAAGTAGTGGAGAGATAGAATTAGGATATGCGGGTAGCTCAGGCTAGGTGCGTGGGTCTAGTTTTTTTTTTTTTTTTTTTTTTTTTAGTTGCTTTGCCTTAGCTTTGAGCCCCGTACATTGCCCTGCTTTTTTGTGTGTGCTCTCTTAGGTTTGCCTGCTTTACCCTTTGCTTTTGTGCTTGTTTGCCTGTGTTTCTACCCGTGGGCCCCTTGTTTTGTGTTTGCTTATTTGCCTGCTTTCTTTTGCCTGCTTACTGTCTGCTGTGCTCTGACTCGGTTGGTCCCTGCCTTTGCTCTCTCATGCGCACACATGCACTTGCCGGAGGTCTATTTGGAAGCAGTCTCTCTACTCCCGGGTTTACCTTGGGGTAGGGGTAGGATCTGTCTACTTTCTACCTCCCCCATACCCTGCCCCGGCGGGATTGGGTTTGTTGTTGTTGTTGTTGTTGTTTGTTGTTCAAATCAGGGTGTTATATCCACATGATTTAGATCCTAATGTGACAGTCATTTCATCAGTCATAAAATACCTCAACATGGGTCAGGATAAATTGTTGTATTTAAAAGCATTAGATAATTAGCTAAAAGTTACATGGAATTATTTATAAGAAAAACTTTAGAATCAAACCTGAAGAAGATTGCGAAATCTAGACTTCGATCTTGAACACAAGTTGCGAACTTCAAAGAACCCTATGAACTATAAATAAGAAGAACTAAAATACAATGTTAACGATTATATGCACAAGAATAAAATTACCCTCAAACACCTCTATTTAATACCAAATAGAGATTACTATTTGAATAAAGAAGAATTTGAACTAGCATCCTCCTCACATTTTTTTATAGAGATGAGGGCGTACAAACCATGTTTGAGTTGGTTTAGGAAACACCCAACCGACCCTCCATGAACCAACTGATGACGTATAGTCTACACCCGGGTCACGGACCCGATTAGTAAACAATACTAATACTTAAGCCCACCACGTATGGGCCGCCATGGCGATAACTGGACTACTAGTTATACGGTTTGGGCCTACAAGGCCCAAGCCCAAAGTTATTTTCGGATTGGATATGGAGTATCTCCTAAATAAAGGGGATATATACCAAATATCCGATATCGGCGAATACGCCGAGGAGTAGGGAACACGAAACCTACTAGGGTTTCATGTGTATATAAAGGGCACCCAGGCCCTCGGTAAAGGTACGATTTCACAAAAACCCTAACTCTTCACTAAACCCTAAACTTCGATTACTTACTCTCACGCCGGAGGATAATCGGGGGAGACAATCCCTCGATAAGCCTAACGGTGTTTGCTCTTTTTCTTAGTGCGCAGGTTCCATCAAGCATTAAGATCTAATTGGTACGAGAATAGGAGTCTTAACAAGGAACGCCCAACTTTTGTATCAACAAGTGGCGCCATCCGTGGGACCCTACGCTAAGAATTTTACCAAGAACTAGAATGACGAAACACGGAAGTCACAAGAGTCCGCATGGGAAGAAAGCGCATGATGACCCCCTAGGGAAGAAGCATCAAACGGATGCGACCTCTAAGCAGGCCTCTGGGACAACCAGCACGCCTAGAAGCTTAGGAGCGTACTCCGATCTGGTCTTTCCTACAGTGGAATCACTTACCAGGACTACCCCCGCTATTACAACAAGTACTAGCGCGATAGAACTGGAGCGCACTCCTCTTGCCATGCCAGAGGTGAACTTCACTGAGCCTCCCAATGCGCCTATCCGAAACAAGGATCTTGTCTTGGAAACAGACTCCATCGCGCTAGAAGGAGTCACTCCCGAATTGGCGCCAAGTGACTTTGTATCTCAAAACAACGAAGCCTTGGCTGCGCTCATGCGAGAGGAGGCAAAGAAGAGGTCAAGCCAAAGTCTGCACGCCAGACTCAACTTTGACCCTGAGCATGAGGCATCCCCACCGCGCTACCGAAAGGAAAGACGCGAGAAGGATAGCCGCAAACAACCAGTGTTTACCAGGATTGGAAGGAGGGTTATGGATGATGAAGCAGCCGATCTTCAACACATGGAAGAGCATGAAAAGGGGGAACGGCGCGCCAGTGTCCACGCTAGGCTTGGCAGTCGCAGGATTCAGGATAGGCTTGGGCGACGGTGTTCCCCAAGTGAAAGCCCTTCAAGCTCTGATTCTGATGATAGTCGGCGCAAGCGCCGCAGAGGAACAAGCTCAGATTCTGATAATAGTCGACGCAAGCATCGCAAAAGAGTACGCTCATCCTCAAGTGATTCCTCGGACAACGAGGACAAAGAAACTGGACACTGGAAATCAAGAGGAAAATACCGCGACCAGGAAGACGAAGACATGTCTCTTCCCTGGCGTCGCCAAAAGGTTGATGCGTTCACTAGGCGCATCAGCGATTTTTCGGAGAATAAGAAAAGGCGCATGCCTGCTAACGTCAAAACATATGATGGAACAGGTGATCCTGATGATCACCTAAAAATTTTCGAATCAGCAGCCACTATCGAAAATTGGCCACAACCTGTGTGGTGCCATATGTTCAACTCTACATTAGTAGGGAATGCGCGCAACTGGTTTAGCAAGCTTCCACGTAGAAGCTTCGGTGGGTTTGAGGAGTTGCGCAAGGCGTTTCGCTTAAACTTTACTCAAAGGAAGAAGTGCGCCAAAAACCCTGTCGAACTCGCTAGGGTTAAACAGCGACAAGGGGAATCCACAAGCGCTTTCATGGAACGCTTTAAGGACGAATGCATGCAAGTCAAGGCGTGTCCAGAGATACTAAAAATATCGGGTTTTATGAATGCAATCAATAACCCAGATTTGATAAAAAAAGTTAAACGATAAGGTTCCCCTAACTTTTGACGAACTCATGAAGCGCACGAGGTCTTTCGTCCAAGGAGAAGCAGCCGCTGCGGATAGCAAGAAAGGCTACTCGAACCATAGGCCACAAGAAGAGTCAAGGAGACAATCCAATGACCAGAGTGGCAATCGTAATAAGAGTTATCGCACTCAAGGCGGGGGAAGGGGAAACGACAAGTACACCCCATTAACAAAAACTCCAAAGGAGATATTCGCGACGGAAGGGGCGAATTTCCCGAAACAACCACCAATGCGCACCCCAGAGGATCGGCGCACAGGGAATGGTTATTGCGAATACCATGGACAGAAAGGCCACACAACCAACGAGTGCATCCAACTGCGCCAATTGATTGACAAATTGGTAAAGGAAGGAAAGATGGACCACCTCGTAAAAAACATCAGAGAAGGGAAAGACAAACCAAAACCAGGGGCCAAGAAAGAGACATCAAAAGAAAAGGCAGATATCATCTACATGATACAGCCATGGCAGCGCGCGACAAGACAGAAAGTCAGTCAAAGGTTCTCTAAGGGAAACGAAATTTCTTTCTCCCCCCTGACTGCGAACAACGCAGTAGTGGACCCACTTACCATTGAAATACATACGGGGGGTCACGACATCCGTCGCATGTATATAGATGGAGGTGCATCCGCTGATATTATATATGAACACTGTTTCAAGAAGCTGCGACCTGAGATACAGAGTCAGTTGATCCCACCCACAATGTCGCTGACTGGCTTCACAGGGGAGAAGATATGGCCCGTGGGGCAATTACGTCTACTTGTAGAAGTTGGTGACAAACCACACTCTACAGTCACCTGGATGAACTTCATGGTAATCAGATCCCCCTCTCCGTACAACGGCATCATCGGGAGACCTGGAATATCATCCATCCGCGCCGTGCCATCCACAGCGCACGGGATGCTCAAGTTCCCAGTGGAAGGAGGTATTGTCACTCTTTATAATACCACCATACCACCCAAAGAATGCAACGCAGTGACAAATGACGTAGGCGATGTTCCAGAACAGCGCGCAATCAAAGTCCCACACCTAAAGGTCGCCATTCACCCTGACTACCCGGATCAACAGGTATCTATTGGCGGGTCTCTGTCTGACAAAGGCAAATCAGCTATATGCGCACTCCTGCAAAATAACTTAGATATTTTTGCATGGGAACCAAAGCATATGACAGGAGTGCCACGCTCCATCACGGAACACAAGCTGCAAATCCGACAAGGATATCCTCCAATACGACAGAAAAAGCGCGGACAAGCTCCAGACCGCGCAAAAGCCATCCTGGAAGAAGTACATAAACTAGTAGACGCAGGCATCATGCGCGAAGTCTACTACCATGACTGGCTCTCCAACCCAGTAATGATAAAGAAAAGCGATGGCAGTTGGAGAATGTGCGTAGACTTTACAGACCTCAACAAAGCATGTCCACAGGACTGCTACCCGCTACCGGAAATAGACTGGAAGATCGAATCTCTGTGTGGATATCCCTTCAAATGCTTCCTGGACGCATACAAGGGATACCACCAAATTCAAATGGCGGAGGAAGATGAAGAAAAAACGGCCTTCCACACAAGTCAAGGGGTCTACTGCTATACAAAGATGCCCTTTGGTCTAAAGAACGCAGGAGCAACATACCAACGATTGGTAGACACTGCGTTCGAGAAACAAGTAGGCCGCAACTTGGAAGTATACGTCGATGATCTCGTCATCAAAAGCCATACAGAGGAAGAACTAGTGCGCGACATGGAGGAAACATTCAAAACACTGAGGAGAATCAACATGAAATTGAACCCCAAGAAGTGTACATTTGGCGCTACGGAAGGCATGTTTCTCGGGTATTTGATAGAACCCGATGGGATCAAGCCTTGCCCAGAGAAGACCCAAGCAGTCATTGACCTCCCCTCACCGCGCACACTGAAGGAGGTTCAGTCACTAAACGGCAAGCTAGCCGGACTGAACTGATTCTTATCCAAATCAGCGGACAAGTCACTTCCCCTATTCAAAACACTCAAGAAGTGCACAAAAAAGGGAGACTTCAGGTGGACCGCGGAAGCAGAGGAGGCCTTCCAACAGCTCAAACAACACATAGCAGCGCTCCCAAAGCTTGTCGCGCCCCGACCAGGGGAAGAGCTGATCATGTACCTATCTGCGACTCAGGGAGCAGTCAGCGCAGTGCTACTGACAGACAGGAATTCCATCCAAACACCCATCTATTTTGTTAGTAAGGCGCTCAAGAAGACAGAGATTAACTACACTGCAATGGAGAAGTTGGTCCTAGCCTTAGTGTTTGCAGCGAAAAGACTGCGCAGGTATTTCCAGGCGCACCCAGTAGCTGTTATCACAGACCAACCCATCAAACAAGTTATCTCGAGACCCGACGCATCGGGACGCCTACAAAAATAGAGTGTGTTACTGGGTGAGCATAACATATCATACAGACCGCGCACTGCAATCAAAGGGCAGATATTGGCCGACTTCATCATTGAGAAGCCAGATACTGACACTACACCTGCGACAAGCAAGGGGGAACCTCAAGAACCATGGATTCTATTCACCGATGGATCCTCATGCGTAGATGGATCAGGAGGTGGTCTTATTCTCACTAACCCAGAAGGAGATGAATTCACCTACGCACTGCGTTTTGAATTCACAGCCACGAACAACGAGGCAGAATACGAAGCACTCCTGGCTGGGTTACGCATCGCAACTCAAATGGGTGCACGCAACCTAGAAGCGAACGTCGATTCATGGCTAGTTGCTAACCACGTGTTAGGCGAATATGTAGCAAAGGAGGAACATATGATCCAATACCTCAAAAAAACCAAATCTCTGATCCAGAACTTCGATAGGTTTACCATCAAGCAGGTTCCCAGGGGTGAAAACAGGAAAGCAGATGCGCTGAGCAAGATTGCATCCACCAGTTTTGCGCATTTATCAAAACAAGTATTGGTGGAAACCTTGAAAAACAAGTCAATCGTAGAGATGGAAATATCCACGGTGATAGAAGAGGAAAATCCTACATGGATGACACCTATCATCAACTACATCAGCAAGGGCATACTACCCCAGGAGCAGAAAGACGCTCGAAGGATACGGCGTACAGCGCAGAAGTTTGAACTTCGAGATGGCGTCCTATATAGGCGCTCTTTCCTGCAACCGTGGTTGCGTTGCGTTGGACCCCTTCAAGCAGACTATGTGCTCAGAGAAATCCATGCTGGCGCATGCAGTATGCACTCAGGACCACGGTCCGTTGTAGCACGAGCCTTGAGGTCAGGATATTACTGGCCCACCATGCATCGTGATACGCGCGATATGATACGGAAATGCAGCAACTGTTAAGTGCATAGACCTATTCCGCGCCGACCACAACAAGAACTAACTCCCATCACCTCCCCATGGCCATTTTATAAATGGGACATTGACATCGCAGGCCCCTTTCCTGTCGCAGCAGGAGGATTAAAGTTCCTTATAGTGGCCATTGACTACTTCACTAAGTGGATTGAGGCGAAAGCAGTGGCCAGCATAACAGGCAACCAAGTCAAACGATTCGTTTGGGACAACATTGTATGTCGCTTCGGATTACCTGGGGAAATCATCTCGGATAACGGAAAACAATTCTGTGATAACCCATTCAGAGATTGGTGCGCACAATTAAATATCACGCAACACTTTGCATCAGTTAAACACCCACAAACTAATGGTCTGGTTGAACGCGCGAACCGCAGTTTGGGTGAAGGAATCAAAGCACGCTTGGACAGACACAAAGGCAGATGGGTGGAGGAACTATCACACGTTTTATGGGCGCACCGCACATCAATCAAAGTCAGCACGGGCGACACACCATTCTCTCTTGTCTACGGGACAGAAGCTGTCATACCAGCCGAGATTGGAATGCCAACTATCCGCACAGCGGAAGTGAATGTCACAACAAATGATGATGAGCGGCGCATAGACTTGGACCTATTAGAAGAGAAGCGCGAACGCGCATTCATACGCGAGGCAAAGGCAAAAACAAAAATGAAGAAGTATTATGACGCAAAGGTCAGAAACAACTCTTTCAGGCCAGGAGACTTCGTTTACCGTGCAAACGACGCGAGCCACGCAGAAGACACGGGAAAACTTGGACCCAAATGGGAAGGACCTTACGAAGTCACAGAAGCACTAGGCAACGGCGCCTACAAGCTGCGTAATACGGAGGGCCAGGAGCTACCACGCACTTGGAATATCTGCAATCTCAAGAAATGCTACCTTTAGTATAGGCCACAGCCCATGCACGGACAACTATGCACTCTAGTACGTGCCCAATAATTGTCGTGTATTTTTTAATTTTTCTTTCCATAAGAAATTGTCTTTTAATTTTGAAAAACTTGCAAGTATTAATAAAACGTTATGGTTTCTAGCTAACTCCATAACACATTTAACTCTATTGTTTGCATCTTTCATTATTGTGTTTCAATATTGTTATAATCCTGCCTACATGGCGTGCATGCACACACTAAGACCCACGATGGCAGAAAGGATGAGTAAACCTAATAAACAACTCGTTGAGTAAGAGGGTTGCAAACCCATCAACTTTGGATCACGAATCCTTGTTAAACACCTTGCGCTCAAGACGTTGGCGCAAGTTCCTTACGCACCCCACGACGGATGCGTACTAGGGCACACTGTGCGCGTTTAACAACTCAGGAAATCAAGACTCTTGATTCCTTAAAGTAAAATACGATAAGTAAACTTACAAAAATACATAGACGACTATGATTCCTTTTTTTTCATTAAACTTGGAAAAATTCAATACACGACTACGGTCCTTACTTAAGGAAATTCATACATAACTATGATTCTTCTTTTCTAAATACGCTTAGACACTTAAAGATATCTTCACGCAAGGATACATAAGTCATATAAGAACTACGAGTTCAAAAGCGTAAGTGCTTGGAAGTTGTAAAAACACTAAGTACAAAAGCAACCTTTTCATATATAGAATACGTTTCTACAAAAGACTTGTACAAAAAAGCTAAATGCTATATGTACGCCTTAGCTGGCTGGAGCCCCCACTCAAAGCCGTTTCCTTTGCATCCTCGAGTCGCTTCAACAACTCTGCATCGTCAAGGGAAACGGTGGCCACGGAAACAGGCACACCGTCGGATCTAGACAGATGCGCAGCGCCTATGCCGCACAGAGTGGCCTTCCCTTTCACGCCTTTCTTTCTTGCGACTCTGGAAACATGAGCATTTAGAGACCTTTGCAAAGAAATCTCTTTCTCAATACGGAAAGGATTCAGAATGTCACGAGGCTGAGCAAAAATGGGTACCTTCAACTGCGCTACGTTAGGCTTCAAATAGAAGTCCAATTGCTGATCTGCATCATCCTGCAGATGCCTAGGAAGAGTGAGCCCCGCCATGATCACGCTGATAGGATGATCCTGATCACGCTCCAAATGAGCGATATGCGGAAGCTCAAGCCTTTTTAGCTCTTCCATGGCAGCAACAAGCTCAGCATGGGCATTCGCCTTGTACCCAGGGACTTCGGCAAGCGGCACGGTCAACAACTCGGCCTCAGCAAGCTTGTTTGCGGCCAAGGTCTCACCGTGCGCAATAGCGCACTCCACAACCTTTCCAAAGGACGTGGTGACCTCGGGATGCTCCAGCGTACACATGGCAGCCAGGCGAAGACCATGACTGATCAACCACCTACGAAATAACACAAGTGTTAATAAGAAAGAGGGTCTAAATATATACAAGTTATAAAGAGATAAAGCAGCATGTACCTGCGCTCAGCCACGGACTGAACCATATGGGGGTATAGCTCATCATCATATTCGATGCTGAGCCTGCGGAGCTTCTCCTCTTGCATCTTCAGCGCAAGATCCACCCGGCTACGGAACTCCTCTATGTTGGCAAAGTGCTTGCTCCTATTCTGTTGCAAGTACTTCAGCGCCCATAAAGAGTTACGCCTCTGAAGGTCCGCAGCAGCACGCTCCTGCTCCAGCTCAGCCATCACCAAGATCTTCCCCTCAGCCAATCTTTGCGCAGACGCTTCTGCGCGCTCCAGTTTAGCCTTGGAGCTCAGCTGCTCAGCTTTAGAGCTTGCTAACTCAGCCTGCACATACGCTAACTGCGCCTACAGCCTAGAAATTTCCTCGGACAGGCGCACCCTGGCTTGCGCCACCAGCTCGGACTGGCGCACAGTGATGGAGGCCAGCTCCTCCATCATAGAGTCAAACGGACTTGACTCCCCTCCAATATCCCTTGGTGAAGGCGCCCTATCCAGAAAGGGACTCACCTTGGGTAACGCACTTCCATCTAAGACGCCAGCGTCCTCCACATGCTTTTCACTGCACGAATGATCAAGAAGCAATGTTAGCGCACGAATAACAATCAAGCATACACAAAATCCTAGGGGATTGCTAAAAAATACTTACATGGGGGGAGGAGACGAGGACACGTCCTTCTCAATATCAGTCATGGATGTACTTCCACCAGACCTCTCAGCATCTACACTGAGGACACGAAGAAACAAAGTTAGAATAAAGTATAACTTGACAAAAGTTCATAACTAATAACTAAGATACTTACCTCATCTGCACTTCAGTAAAAGATGGGTTCTCCTTAGCCTCAGGTCGCGGCCTCTTGGAAGACCCTTCACCATCACCACCAAGCGCTCTCTTGCGTGTCAGTTGGGGGCACTCCTCTATTTCACTGTCAGTCTCCTCTAAATGGATCAGCATTTTGTTGGGAGGAGGCTGCGCAGTGTCAGGACCCTGCGGCAAAGGAGGAGCCACCTCCTGCAACGGCTCAGCTACCACCACAGCAGGGGAGCCCTCAGACTCTGGAACAACCAAGTCCACGACGCGCCCTGCCGTTGCCTCCAGAATGGTCATCTCACCCTCCCTCAGAGGACGCACACCCACTGCCACGGAACGCGGTGTCTCCAAGTTAACAACCGCAAAAAGATCCATCTCTGCGTATAAAGTAGACAAAGAGAAGCAAGTTACATAAAGTATGGAAAACTAAGAAACGCTTACATTAATAACGACAGTAAGACGACAGAAGGAGCACCCACCCGTGCCATCCGCATCCAAGAATGTGGGAACCTCTGTCTCAAACTCGAAGTAGTTGCGACTGATGCCCATATGCACCAGGAACGCTTCCGGATATGGTTTGATGGAAAGGCGGTTCTCATCAATGATCGCCGCATGATCCGCGTTATACCACGTCTCGGGGGGGCGCTCATCCTTGGGCAGAGTGGCACGGGTGTAAAATTGAAAATTGGAAGGAAAGACGGCGGCGTCAACCCAAAAGAATTTCTCCCTCCAATCCTTGAGTTTATCTACCTTCTTCACATAGCATTGTAACTTGCCTACGCGCTTAGAGAAGGTAACCCACCCATTTGACCACGTTGCGTGATAGAACGCGCGAAATAATTGGAGGGTCGGGGGAATCGCTAACAAGCGACAGTTCACCTCAAAATTGGCAATCTTCCCAGCACCAATACAATGCAATTGTGAGATGTGGAGCTCGTAATAATTAAGTATATCACTCAACAGCACGGAAATGGGTACGCGCTGATTCGCCCACTCGAAAAAGCGCGTATATAGCCCCACCTTCCCTACGGGGAAATCCGCGATGGTGTCATTTGGACCTGGTACCTCTGGGTGCAGATCCAAATGGATAAAGTAATCCGAGGCGAACTGATTCAGTTCACCTTCGGTTATGTTAGAAGTGAAATCCTGAAGTTGCAACACCATTTTGTGTTTCAGACTGTGCGCAAGCGCTATTACCTTCGAATTATCATTTTTTGATAGCAGATTCGAAGATGTAAAAATGGTGGAAAGGTGATTTTTTAACTGTGGATATCACAGTGAATGGAGGCGGTAGTTTATATAGTTTTCTACCCACCACAGATAACTGACACGTGTATCCCACTAACTCAAATCGTGTGGCTGGGAGATGTGACGGTACAGGACACGTGGATAGCCTCTCCACTTCCCGAGGTACCCGAATTGCACTTTTTTGGACTAGATACATCATACGTGCGTTTTTGGCGGTATATTTTTGAAATCTTCCCGCGTACGCGTGGGGAATAATTTCGACACGACTTTAGTCTAGCATCCGCAGGTTTTACCCTGCGCACACTAGACTGGGGGGACATGATGACGTATAGTCTACACCCGGGTCACGGACCCGATTAGTAAACAATACTAATACTTAAGCCCACTACGTATGGGCCGCCATGGCGATAACTGGACTACCAGTTATACGTTTTGGGCCTACAAGGCCCAAGCCTAAAGTTATTTTCGGATTGGATATGGAGTATCTCCTAAATAAAGGGGATATATACCAAATATCCGATATCGGCGAATACGCCGAGGAGTAGGGAACACGAAACCTACTAGGGTTTCATGTGTATATAAAGGGCACCCAGGCCCTCGGTAAAGGTACGATTTCACAAAAACCCTAACTCTTCACTAAACCCTAAACTTCGATTACTTACTCTCACGCCGGAGGATAATCGGGGGAGACAATCCCTCGATAAGCCTAACGGTGTTTGCTCTTTTTCTTAGTGCGCAGGTTCCATCAAGCATTAAGATCTAATTGGTACGAGAATATGAGTCTTAACAAGGAATGCCCAACTTTTGTATCAACCAACCTACCATATGGACTCTTCTTTGCCTTGCAAGTTGCAAGGCAAGCTACACTAATCCTAGGGAGTGTCTGATCCTAATCTATATAACAATGTTCACTTAAGCCCTTAATCTATGTTTAAGTTTACTCATAATATATTACAATTTCCACCTCAGGAGTAACTATTAAACATAACTGATACACATCATCTTTTCCTTGTGCTAGGGGTAGGGGTGTTAACGATCCGTGCCAAGTCGAGCTTTTAGTTAATCGAGCTTGGCTCGCTATTTTTTCATTTGGCTCGAGCTCGACTCGAGCTCGTAAAATATTTTTTAATCAGGCTCGAACTCGTGATCGAGTATAAATAATTTGTTCAAGCTCGAGCTCGATACTCGTATATAAATTCATATCATTTTTTTTCTTATTAATTTTAAAGTCCAAGTTGCTCGTTTATGAGCTCGAGACCGATAGGATCGTTTATTAGCTTGTTTTTTTTTGCTCGAATGAGCTCGTTTAAAAGTTTGAATTTACTTTTCATGAGATGAAATACAAAGCTTATGGCCACAATTGTAAACTTTCTAACATAGATATATATTGACCCAATACTAACTACAAACAACACGTTGGCAAAAGGATTAGCATATAAAAATAAACATCCAACTACTTGATGCAATGAGTAGGTCCAGGACCAAAAGAAAATGCCTTCTAATAAGACCACATACAACGGTGGTGTTAAACAAAAGAAACATTACAAATACAAAGCAACAGTTTTCAAAGGTAGACAAAAGTTCTGTAGCAAAGAAACATTAAGCTATCAAATAAACAGTTGCACACTTGCTTCAAGTCATCCAAAAACCAGTTGCAGCAAAAAATGAAGGACCCAAGTTCAGTAGCAAATCAAGCTATCAAATAAACAGTACCACACTTTCTTCAAGTCATCCAACAACCAGTTGCAGCACAAAAATGAAGGACCCGTTCAGTTGCATTCCGTATCTACGATAAAGCTGCAACAATAGAAATTCATTCCATGTAAAGAGAAAAGCTTAATATGAAAACAATTTAGAAAATTTATCAAATGACTATACTAACCAAATTCGAGTTTCAAATATCAGGGACATCGACCAAAAATATCTCTTGCCCTTTTTTTTCTTTCTGGGATACAACAAGTTAGTGACATTATAACTAATATTGTGGAAAACTAGAAGGGGGTTGAATAGTTTTTACCGTTTTAAATTTAATTTGCTTTGAGACTTATCGTGATTTCAAGTTAATGCATACACACAATCAATATAAGTAATGTAATTAAGGAAAAGAACAATCAAACCACAACACGGAGATTTATAGTGGTTCGGCTACAAGGACTCTTTTCCTTGCCCTACTCCACTCCTCGAGCCTCTAACTCGAGAGTTTTTCTTCACTAAGAAACAAGCTCTCTTCTCGGCGGAGAAAACCTTTACACACGTCGCTTACACCTTTTTTCGGTACTAAGCTAAATACCGGGTTCTAGTTCAAGGTAGAACCAACCTGACGTCGCCTATACAATTTACGACACTAAGCTAGATGTCGAGTTCTTTACAAGGGTTCAACCACTCCCGACACACTATGTGTTTTGAGGACTAAAACACTAACCGATCACTACTGAATGAATGGTATAACAATGATGTGTGAACAACTAACAAATCACACAGTAACTATAGTAACTATACTAATAGGATTACAACAGTTTGTTGATCCTTGATGCTTGATCTCTTTGCTACAAAAGGAAGATCACTAGAAATGAAATGAATGGGTTAGTAATGTACAAATGAGTGAATATGTACTTTTTGCTATGTAAGTGATGGTTGTCCTTGAATGATCAGCTTGCTATTTATAGGCAAAACTGATCAGACAACTGGCAGATTTAGCGGACCCAAAATGAGGGTTCCGCCCTTGTACTGGTTTGGTTCCGCGGGAACAATCTCCCCCTTTTTGTTGTTGACAAAACATAACATTTATTTTTAAGCAATGGAATAAGTAAAGTGAAAGTCTTTTAAAAATATGGATTAAGTTAGTTTTATGCAAGTTGTGAAAACTATTTTAAGCATAAAAGCATGTACTGTGGTGTTAACAGTGATGTATGAACTTAATCTTATCTCCCCCTTTTTGTCGAAACAAAAAGAAGAAATGCATAGCGGAATGTGGTGAACAGTTCTTGGTTATAACTCCCCTAATTTGGAGTACCAAGAATGATTCAATGATTTTGAGAACTTAAGGCTCCCCCTTGGATAATACTCCCCCTAATGGGAATTCCAAGTTCATGATGCATGAATGATCCTACAAAACAAAAGTTAGTGTATGATATGCTCCCCCTTGATCAATACTTCCCATTATTAGGGTACCGACGTATATGATTCAAGGATTATGTATGCTATAAAACAAGATATTATTACATGATATTCTCCCCCTCGATCAATACTCCCCGTTGCTAGGGTACCAACGTATATGATTCAAGGATGAGAAAAGCTACAAAACAAAGGTTAGTTGTATATAAATCAATCCAACCAAGTAGCACAATGCAAATGTAAACTAACTAAAATTGTTCAAACCAATCACAAAGTTCTAATAATAGTTTATACTATAACCAACCATATTATGTTAGTAAACCAACCAATATGTAGTGATCACCCACAAGCATAAATGTAACATCCTTTCATTTGAAAATTGTTTATGACAAAAGTCACAAAATAAGGTGTTACAAAAATAAAAACAATCCTAGAAATTAAAAAGAATTCCTAAAAAGTCCTATAGAGGAAGACAAAGGAGAGGATTCTAGTATCTATTGTGGAGGGTTGGTTGGGTTTGGTGAAGACATGATGGAGGAAAGCCATATGGATTCTAAATCCTTAGTGTCACGTAAGTAAGAATTCATCATGTTTGAAGAGGCGTATAGAGGATCAAGTTCCTTATTGCCTTGAATGTTTGGTTGGTTGAGCCACATCGATTCATCAATGGCTTGGAGTGTGGAAAATATATCATTGGGTTGAAGTTTGGGTGAATGATGAGATGATGATGATTTTCTCACTTGAGATGGTGCGGGTGGTGGTGTGATAGCCACTGGTGTTATGGTAGGTGATGGTGATCTTAGTTGAGATGGAGTAGGTGATGGTGATCTTGGTTGCGATGAAGTAGGTGATGGTATGTTAACCACTGGAGTTATGATTGGTGTTGCAGTAGTAGTGGATATAGTAGGGAAGTTTACATTAGGAGTGGGATTTATGAACCAGTATGGTCTGACACTTATTCTTGCAGTCCTTCTATGTGGTCTGGACATTGAAGAGTTGTTGGATTTGTGCATTGTGAGGAAGAAGGTTGTTTAGGAATGCAAAGATGTTGCTCTAAAGCTTCTAATTTATAGTCTCTAAGGTTTATGGAGGAACGTGTTTGAATGTTAATTCATGGGAAAGTGTTAGTTTCCAATGTTTTGAAACAAGACAGTGAGTTTGTCTTTTTATCAAAGTCAATCCATAAAGATAGAGTTGACATGAAGATTTGTAGTGGAGGCAGAAGGTGAGTGGAATTCTAAGAATGTGATTGATTCACGGATTCCAAGGAACCAATTAGAGGGGTCCTTGGTTGTTACAGAAAGGTAACTTGGAAGAAAATTTGAATTTTCAAATTTTGGTGGGAAAAGAGTTTCCTATGATCCTAATTGTGCTTAAATCGTCCTAATGTACCTAATGATCAGTATAATGATCCTAAGAATCAATTATCTAAGGAGCGGGATTAGTCGGGAATTTGAAAAAGTTACTGTTGGAGGGGCGGATCCAAACGATAACAAGTGCGAAACCCAAAATTTGTTTCCGTAGAATCCGCAGAATGAAATTTGGCGGAGCCAAAATATTCAACAGACGGAACCCATAACTTAGGTCCGCCATATCCACCGAATGAATTTTCTTAACAGAGGGCTTGCAAAACTACCCGAGGCCTGTTGAAATCCTGAAAATTTTCCTAAATCTTATGTAATTAATTAGTTGTGATTAATTAAACACAAAAACACAGGTTCTAACACATGTGAACATAGAAATCAATCTGATAGTATTTAAACTTCCCATAAAAGAGAGTTAAGCCAAACGGTGGCTTATGCATGAAAAATCGATAACATCACGTGTTATCGTCCTGCAAAGTTATGTTAGTTCACACAAATGTATCATACTAACATAATATTCAAAGATCACAAGAATTCAACACATCATTGTTTTGAGATTGTCTTATACCAAACATCCCTAATCCTCACTTCTTGTTGAGCTTCTTGTTAAGCTTCATGATCCAACGTCCAATATTCTTCATCATCCCTCTTGTTTGTCGAAACTCCTCGGATTGGTTGTCGATGGAGGGGAGTTGACTTATGTATTCGGGTGGAGGGATCCTAGAATTTGGAAAACCATCATCCTCGCTAGCCGATGATGATGATGATGAGGTTGGAGGATGAGCATGTTTTTCTCTTGCTACGGCTACCCTATGATCACTGAGAGGTACAAAGGTGTGTTTAATTTCGTTGTAGTTGGGTACGAAACCTCTAGAGTTTGGAGGAATGGGTGCAAAAGCTCGATAGAGACGGGTAATAAGCATCCCATAAGGCATGGCAGGGGTGCCTAAAACTGGAATATCGGCCATTCTTTTGGCGATATAGTAAGCTACGTTGAATTGTTGGCGAGTAGACACACAATATAGCATGTAACAAAGGCTTGCATTGACATGATCCCTATTCCCTATGGTACTTATGACGTTAGCCCTAAGAACCTCTTCTAACTTTTTAAATTGAGGCATAAGCTCGTTTAGCTCCATGCCAAACGGATCTCGATCTACCTCTTTACCTCTACTTGTCTTAGTGTGGGTGGTCCTAGGGACAAAAAGATGCTCACGGATGGTTTCTTTTGGAGTTAGGGGTGTGTCATATGGATGCATACGATCAAGGTTGGAATCGAGGATGGACAATGACCATTTGTCCGAATAGAAGCAAGTTCCTTGATTCGGAATTCATGGTGGTTAGCTTTGAAATGGATGCTCATGAGGCCATAGTCGTTTGAACTAAGAACAACGCTAGCATAGAATTCTAGTATGAATGTAGGAATTATTGGTTCATCTATGTCTAGAAGACAATCAAACTGGATAGCGGCTAGTTGTTCCCGGATGTTGGTGCCTTCTAAGAATGAGGGGTCTACGGTTCTACCCTCGTGAACATAACATTTTTCTAAAGCCTTAAAGATTTTGACTTGGTCGCTAGAGAGTCCTTTGGTTTTATGGTGTTGAGGTAGGTATTTGCGGGTATCTTTGTGATCATAGTATGTCGCGGGAGGCATGATTATCCTAGACACGAAAATTACATAGTTTAGTTCAAACTATCGAAAATACGTATAATAATTTCTAGTGTGTGCCTACATGGGGACAATGTGGAGGTGCGGTTATCTCGACTCCTTTTGATGCATGAAAATTTTGTTAATGCAAGTTTTATAACAAAATTAGAGATAACCCAAACACTCCTACTTCAATGTATCTACGATTGAATGTACCCGAAAATACATATTAATTATGTATTCCCTTTAGCATTCAAGAGACATTATGCAAGTGACGTTTTAAAAAAAACATAACGTTTTTGTATTTGTATGAACAATGTTCAAAAACAGTTTTTCCTAGTCGTGAGAAGATTTTGATAAAAATTTCTCATGGGGTTTTTGATGAATTATGATAATGCCTAATGATATGCATTTCCTAACTAAGGAAAACATGATTTGTTATGCAATTTAATAAATATTATTCATGATTTTACTAAAAATATGCAGAAACCCCAAGTTTTGATTTTGTGTGTGAAATAGAAATCCTAGACTCAGATAGATGTGATTAGGATAATTACAAATATGATTAGAGCACAAATTTGTGGAAGGAGATGACCTAAATTGTGAGTTTGGTTGATTTTGAGTCGAGTTCCAATAGGTGGTATGTTTTTGGGAGTTGTGATATACACTACAGGGTGTTTGTTTAATAAACTAAAAAAACTAGCCTGGAGACTCACGGATTCGGCGGAACCAAAACAAGGGGTCCATCCTTGTTGTCGTTTGGTTCCGCAGGATCAGACTCAATTTTTGGTTATTGTTGTATTTGGTTAATCTAAGCTAAGGTTTTATCTACTCACTAGGTTCCATTAATCTAAACCAATTCTAAGAAAGTTAAATGGTGCTCTTTTAAGAGGTTTAGTGAGAATGTCGGCAATGTTTTCCTCTGAGGATACTTTCTCGATTGAGATGTTTCTGTTCTGAACATTGTCGCGTAGGAAATGGTGACGTATTTCTATGTGTTTGGTTCTAGCGTGTTGGATTGGATTTTTGCTAAAATCGATAGCTCCTTTGTTGTCGCAAAGAATGGGAATGTCGTTGAGTTCAATTCCATAGTCGACGAGAGCTTGTTTCATCCACAGTGCTTGTTGACACTCCTTTCCTGCAGACACCTACTCGGCTTCAGTTGTTGATATTGCTAGGGCCGTTTGTTTCTTGGCAAACCATGAGGTGAGACAATGCCCAACAAAAGTACAAATACCACTTGTACTTTTTCTATCGACATAGTCACCGGCATGGTCTGAGTCGGCATACACTATGGTTTTCATTCCCGTTCCTTTGGGATACCATAATCCTAAATGTGTAGTACCTTTAATATATCTAAATATTCGTTTAACGGCTTCAAGATGGGATGTTTTGGGATCTTCTTGAAAGCGTGCACATAGACAAACACTAAACATATTGTCATGTCTACTAGCCATGAGGTAGAGTAAACTACCAATCATTCCTCTATATTTAGTGCTATCTACAGATTCACTTTCGTCATCCTTGGTGAGTTTGGTTTCGGAAGACATTGGTGTTTTCATAGGTTTGGAATCTTCAAGACCAAATTTCTTAAGCATATCCCTTATATACTTAGATTGGTTGAAGAATATCCCATCTTCTAATTGTTTTATTTGGAGACCTAAGAAAAAGTTTAGTTCCCCCATCATACTCATTTCAAACTCATCATGCATGATTTTCGAAAATTCATCGCATAACTCTTGACAAGTTGAACCGAATATAATGTCATCCACATATATCTGGACTATGATAATATGTGATCCCTTTTTCTTGGTGAAAATGGTGTTGTCTACTAGGCCCATGGTATACTTATGGTCAACTAGGAAAGTCTTAAGTCGATCATACCAAGCTTTTGGTGCTTGCTTAAGTCCGTATAAAGCTTTCTTAAGTTTGTAGACATGATTAGGTTTTTCAAAATTGGCAAAGCCAGGAGGTTGTGCAACGTACACTTCCTCATTAATAAAACCATTTAGAAAAGCACTTGATGAACTCAAATAAGTACATTTTATTACTATCATTTATCCTATTAATTTGACTTGTTTTATTATATTATGTATGAGGATTGATACTTAATCGTTTACTTTTGTAATTCTCAGGTAAAAACAAGCATTTGGTGAAACTTGGCGATTTTGGACTAATTATGGAGCAAAACAAGCAAGAAGTTAAGAGTCTACTGAAATGTACAAGATCAAGACAAATCTGCTCCAGATGCGCCGCATCTCACTTATTACATACGGCGCATCACTATCAAGATTTCACCAGATACGATCCAAGATACAAGAGGACATGCGCCGCATCTATTTATGGAGTTACACCGCATCTTCTGGCGGTGTACGAATATTCCTGAATATATTAATCTTGGACCCCACGCGAAGTTAAGTCAATGCGCCGCATCTACTTATTAGATGCGCCGCATCTTACCCTCAGACAGAAACTATAAATACCCCAAGACCAGACGAATTTCGAGCACATATTATATACGAAGTACGAAGACCAGAGAAGCCTAAGGCCGAATTCAGACGATTAGGCAGCACAAGACACACCCGAACGAAGATACAAGAGCTGTAAGAAGGTGCTGCATGTGTTCAATTCATTAAGTAGTTTTGTTTTATTGTGTTAGTAAACTTTAATTCATCAGGATTGATGGCTTGTGTAATGTGACAACGGAAAGATTGCACTCCCTTAAAACTACTTTCCCATCAATTAAAGTTTATATGTTGATGTCTTTGGTTACTACTTATTAGTGCATTGATAACCTCTGTGTTTATTAGTGGCCTGCGCATTTGACTACGGAAGAGAATGTGGCTCCCACGGTTGTTACTAAATTGATCACTTAGGAATAACTTTTAGACATAAGTAATCATTAAGGGTTTACTCGCCGATAAGAATAGGGCCAACGAGAAAGGGTTAACTACATACACTTCATATAAAACTATCAATAAAACAAGTGACAATCTACTTAATCATCAGGACAGGTCTTCTTATTGTCTCAAGTATTTATCTGTGTACGTGTGTGCTATTCGCTGATTCGTGCCTATTGGTTTAGTTTAGTATTTAATTGCAACCAAATCGTGCCAGTCTCTCAGGCTGAACCCCCTTGCGTTAGATTAGGTTGTATAGCTAACTTAGTATATTAAAATACTGATTGGAATAACTAGATAATACGTTCCACTCTTAGTGATCGACACTCTACTTACCATTATATTCATACTGACCGGGTACACTGCTCGTTAAGTGTGTGTGTTATTGATAAGTCGGCTAAATATAAATTTAAAACTTGAGTAGGCATTAATACTGCTAAACCGCAACGACACATCGCACCCATCAAGTTTTTGGCGCCGTTGCCGGGGAGTGAATTGTTATTATCTGTTAATTTGATTAGTATTTTAGTTAGGTTTTTAATTTTTTTTAATCTAACCGCTAACTGTGTTGTATATTAGGTTAATTTGCATTCATTGTATTATTTTGCATATTTTTTGTTTTGTGTGTTATTTGTTTGCTTTTATTTTTGTTTATTTTGGTTTGTTTTTATTTGTTTTTATTTTTCGTATTTTTTGTATTCTGCAATCGTTGTACTGAGCTAAATCGAACGATACGGCGCATCTATTTTCATAGATACGGCGTATTGCGTTTAATTTTTATAAAATACAACGCGTTTAATTAATTCGATACGACGCATCTTTTCCCCAAGATACGGCGTATCTGTTTTTAAGGAAAATTTTTTCTAAACGTTAACGCGATACGACGCATCTGCCCTTGCAGATACGGCGTATCTATTATTTTAATTAAAAACAGTTTTCGAATTATTAAACAGATACGACGCATCGATCTCTGTCGATACGGCGTATCTTCTGAATCAAAAATCTTATATTTTGAAACGTAACGAAAATACGGCGCATTAACTTTTGTTAATACGACGCATTTAATTTTAAATAAATATCGATTTTTGATAATTAAAATCTGATACGGCGCATTCTAATTTCTAAGCGGCGTATCTATTTTCTGAATAAAAGTCTGATTAAATTTTAACGATTATAAGATACGGCGCATCATCTGCGGATATCAGCAACTTTTATTTTTCTTATCTCCGAACGGAAAATACTCTGACCCTTATACCTGGAAACTTTTACTTTGAAATCTACCTCTCTTTAATTTTCAGAAAAATGTTCGATATTTTCCCCAACTTGTTCGGAAGACCCCAAAGAAATCTTACCATGGAAGAGTTTGCACTACAAATCGCTCATGCCAATGAAAAAGAACATCATGAAGCAAGAAATTTTATTAATGAATTCAAAGGCAGTCATGAGCTGTTACTAAAGGAACAAAACAACATGATTTATGGATTGGCAATTGAAGTGCACCAATTGTCAACGGTGCTTAACAGGGTTCTTTTGGTAAAGCAAGACTTGAAAGGGATTACAACTAGAGGCGGAAAGTCAACCTTTCAAATCGGAGAGACACCCGAGGATGACGGTACAAACAAGATTTCCCCTGAATTTTTATCACCTGAGCAAGAGCAACCAAAAGAGACTAATCCAGAACCAGTAATTAGAGAAGAACCTTTTGTTGAACCTAAACGATCAACACTACCTTTCCCACATAGGGTAAGGAAAGAGAAAGAAGATGCCTATCAAAATAAATTCCTAGAGAATCTCAAGCAGCTGCAGCTAAGCATACCATTTATGGAAGCCCTAGTGCAAATGCCAAAATATGCTAAATATCTGAAGAGCTTGCTTACAAACAAGTCTAAACTTGAAGAGGCTTGCACCATAACAATGGGGAAAAGAAGCTCAGCAGCATTGCTCAACAAACTTCCGTCTAAAGAAAAAGATCCAGGGAGTTTCACTATTCCTTGTCAAATTAAAAATTTGCATATTGAAAATGCTTTAGCCGACCTAGGAGCTAGTATAAGTCTTATGCCCTCTTCTATGTATGATAAATTAGGTCTTGGTGAACCGAAACCTACTAGGATGTGCTTAGAACTAGCTGATAGGTCCATACAATACCCATTAGGAATAGCTGAAAATATATTAATAAAAGTTGATAAATTTGAATTACCTATCGACTTTGTTATCCTCGATATGCCTGAAAATTCTAGAACTCCTATAATATTAGGACGACCATTTTTAGCCACTGCTAGGGCCATAATTGATGTTTTTAATAAAAAGATAACTCTTACCATAGGAAAAGATGAGGTTGAGTTTAACATGGAACAATCTATGAGTAAAGATAATTCCGATGACGATGAATGCTATAATATCGATGTTTCTGATGACACGATTAATCAATTTACTCAGAAATTGTTAAAAAGTAATTTGCTTGATTCTTTTCTGCTTAAAAATTTAGAAAACACAATTGCTATAGAAGATCAAGTTGATGAGAATACTATTGATTATAATTTAGCTGCTGACTCTGCTGTATGTAACGACATACGGCGCATCAAAAATATCGATGCGGCGCATCTATCTGACGACAGCAGCAACATAATTAAAGAACAAGTTTATTCTGCTAGTGCTACTGAAATTGATAATGTTAAACCTGTGCTTAAGGATCTCCCTTCTACTTTGGAGTATGCCTATCTAAATGGGAACACTAATTCGCCCGTTATTATTGCATCTGACTTAACGCCAAAAGAAAAAGAATCACTTTTGCAGGTACTGTATAAACGAAAAGGAGCATTAGCATGGAGTATGTCTGATATTAAGGGAATTAGCCCGTCATTTTGTACGCATAAAATCCTTATGGAGGATGAATTCAAACCAACTATCCAACCTCAAAGGCGTTTGAATCCAAAAGTCCAAGATGTGGTGAAAAATGAAATTGTGAAATTACTTGACTCCGGACTTATTTACCCAATTTCCGACAGCTCGTGGGTCAGTCCTATCCACGTTGTACCAAAAAAGGGAGGAATGATGGTAGTACTTAATGACGATAATGAACTAATCCCTTCAAGAACTGTTACCGGATGGAGAGTTTGCATCGACTATCGCAAACTCAATGATGCTACGCGAAAAGATCACTTCCCTCTTCCATTTATTGATCAAATGTTAGAAAGACTATCAGGTCATGATTATTATTGTTTTTTAGATGGTTTTTCAGGTTTCTTCCAAATACCCATTGCCCCCGAGGATCAAGAGAAGACGACTTTCACCTGCCCTTATGGAACCTTCGCCTATAGGAGAATGTCGTTCGGACTATGCAACGCCCCTGCTACTTTCCAACGTTGTATGACGGCTATCTTCCATGATATGGTATAAGACTTTATGGAAGTCTTCATGGACGAATTCTCGGTGTTCGGTAACTCATTTAGTGATTGTCTATTTAAACTTGATAAAATGCTTGCTAGGTGTGAAGAAACTAACCTTGTTCTTAATTGGAAAAAATGTCATTTTATGGTTAGAGAGGGAATTGTGTTAGGACATAAGATTTCTGGGAAAGGTATAGAAGTCGATAAAGCTAAAATTGATGTAATTGCCAAACTACCTTACCCCACTAATGTAAAAGGTGTTAGAAGTTTTTTAGGGCATGCTGGATTCTATCGTAGGTTCATAAAGGATTTTTCAATGATATCTAGGCCTATGACCCAATTATTGCTAAAAGATGCGAAGTTTGACTTTTCTAAAGATTGCAAAAAGGCATTTAACATACTTAAAGAAAAACTAACTTCTGCACCAATTATAATTTCACCGGATTGGAATCTGCCTTTTGAACTAATGTGTGATGCTAGTGATTATGCTGTTGGAGTTGTACTTGGTCAAAAGATTGATAAGAAATTTAAGCCAATTTATTATGCTAGCAAAACACTGAATAACGCCCAAGAACATTACACCACCACGGAAAAAGAACTTTTAGCAGTAGTTTTTGCATTCGATAAATTTAGATCATATCTTATATTGTCAAAAACTATGGTTTACACTGACCATTCTGCTTTGAAGTATTTGTTCAATAAACAGGATGCCAAGCCAAGGCTTATTAGGTGGGTTTTATTGCTCCAAGGATTCGATATTGAAATTAAAGATAAAAAAGGTGCCGAGAATCTAGCTGCTGACCACTTATCTAGACTTGAAAACCCTGATATGGAGGTGCTTGACGAAAGGGAAATAGCTGATGACTTTCTTGATGAACACCTTATGATGGTAGGAATTAAGAGCAATTATAATGGACCATGGTATGCCGACTTTATAAACTTTATTGTTGCAAATGAAATTCCAAAAGGGCTAACATCCGAAGAGAAAAGAAGGTTTCTAACTCGTGCTGGCGAGTATATTTGGGATGAACCTTATGCCTTTAAATTATGTCCTGACAATATTATACGAAGATGCGTAGATGGTGATGACATCCCAGCAATATTGGCACATTGCCATTCAGGGCCAACGGGGGGACATCACGGTGCAGTCATCACAAGAAGAAAGATCCTTGATGCGGGATTTTATTGGCCCACTATGTTGAATGATGCAAAAGACTATATAAAAGGATGTGATGCGTGTCAACGATCCGGGAATATAACATCAAGAAACGAAATGCCGCAAAACTATATCCATGTGTGTGAAGTTTTCGACATATGGGGATTGGACTTCATCGGACCGTTTCCTGAATCTAAAGGTAATAAATATATTTTGGTTGCTGTTGATTACGTATCAAAATGGGTCGAAGCGCAAGCATTACCAACAAACGACAGCAAGGTAGTACTTAAATTTTTGCAAAGTTTGTTCTCTAGGTTTGGAATTCCTAAGGCATTGATTAGTGATAGGGGAACACACTTTTGTAATCACCATCTGGGAAGAGCCTTGAAAAAATATGGAGTATATCATAGGGTTTCCACCGCATACCATCCTCAATCCAATGGGCAAACTGAAGTAACCAATAGGGCTATAAAGCGAATTCTTGAAAAAACGACTGGATATAATCCAAAAGGGTGGTCTGACAAGTTAAATAATGCTTTATGGGCATTCCGTACAGCCTATAAGACACCAACGGGATGCACTCCATTTCGTCTTGTATACGGAAAAGCATGCCACCTACCGGTCGAAATTGAACAAAGTGCATATTGGGTTTTGACGAATTGTAATATGGATATGGAAGCTGCAACGAAGAACCGTTTCATGGAACTTAATGAACTCTATGAACTAAGAGATGAGGCCTACAAAAATACTAAGATCTACAAAGAAAGAACTAAAAGATGGCATGACTCGAGGTTACGTGGGGATAAAACGTTTACTATTGGAGAGAAAGTGCTACTATTTAATTCCAGATTAAAGATGTATCCTGGTAAACTTAAATCAAGATGGACGGGTCCGTTCGTTGTCAAGAAAGTGTATCCATATGGAACTATTGAAATATGCGATAAAAATGGTTATATATTCAAAGTAAACGGGCAACGTGTGAAGAAATAATTTGATAATAAAATTGAGGATAATGAGAACGAGGTGGTGAAGTTTGAACCTGAAGTATTGGAATGAAGAGCTGAACGTGAGTCTAACTTGAAGACTCTGGAATAAAGACAAGTGCTGGCCGGGAGACAACCCGGAGAAAATTTTTATTATTCTGTTTTGTGTCGAGTCAGTCAGGCCGCAGCGGATACGGCGCATCTCAATCCTGAGATGCGACGCATCTCCTGCACAGGTCATATCTTTATTTTTCTGCATTTTTTATATTTCGACTTTAAAACTTTTTATCAGTTTATTTTAATGCGGCGCATCCCTGGTTAAGGATGCGGCGCATCTTCTATTCTGATCCGTATTTATTCCAGGCTCGATACGGCGTATCTTCTTCCATAAGATACGGCGCATCGACTGACCTGATGATTTTCATTTTTAATTTTTATGTTTTATTTTTCCTAACTACTAATGTATTATGCAAGTTTGAACCTTTCTTAATTTAGGTGTGTTAAAGCCTTGGTGGTATTATAGATTCCTGCATTTCCTGTGGATACATCTATTATGAAGCTTAAACGTTCTAATCCACAAGAAAGATGATTTTTGCTCTTATACTAATGGAGGATCATACCGAGCAAATCTCAGGAGAGTTTTTTTGTTCTAATTCTTTTATTTTCCAGTTTTTAACCTTTGATACAAACAACGAGGACGTTGTTTAACTTAAGTGGGGGGATTGGTAAATTAGAACACTTAACACTTACTTGTCCTAAACTTTTCAAAATATGCTTAAAATGTGCTTAATATATCAAAATTTAAAATTTTTAGCATGTTTTTGTTTAAAGTCTAAGTTGCATTGCTGCACACATGACGTTATTTTCAAAAATTGTGATTTTTCAAAATTCACAAATCTATGAGTGTGCCGGTGACTTGTAAACTTTAGAACTTGGCTTGTATACTATTCGAGACCACCATAATAAGTATTATTTATATAATTGGAATGACTTGTCTAAATTGGTAAATTTCTAGGATTACACCCAAATAGCCTATTATATATTTTGTGTTCTTAACTAACTGCACTGGTTAGTTAACCCCCGTATAAACCCTTTTGTTACTCTCACTTTTAGAGTAAGATACCCCTAGAAAAACACTCAGAGCCATTCCTTTCGTTTCTTACACCTTTGTTAAAATGTTTCGTTACACCCTTACACCTTAGCCTACCCTGTAGATTAAAATCCGTGGTTGGTTAATTGCTTTAGGCAAAGTGTGTTTCTTTACATTACCTGTGTTCGCGTGCGTAATTCATTATCTATGGTTAGGTCGGGAAATTTCACAATGCAATTGGAGTGAAATTAAATATTGTATATCTTTGAGTTTATTTTTCGTGTGTTTACTACTTTCACTATTACAGTTATTTCTGAAGTCATGAAAAGTATGGAAAAATTATCCAGAATTATCATTATAGTGATGTGGTGAAATTTTACACATCTATGTCTATGTTTCAAGTTTAAAAAAAAAAAAAAAAAAAAAAAAAAAAAAAAAAAAAAAAAATCGAAAAAATAGAAAAAGAAAAAAAAAGAAAAGTTTGATGTTTGTTTTAACCAACTTATGTAAAGTTTTGTATTAAGTGGCCGATATCACCACTAGTTGTTGTATATTATATTTATGGATTGAATGGGAGTTGGCAGTTATGGGAACACCAACTAAGGTTTTATTCTTTGATTGAGATCTTGTTGAGTATAATTCGTGTCTACCTAAAGCGTGTGTTTCAAGTGTTAAAGCGTGAGTTATTCAATGATATGAGTCTTATTCATGGGATGGTTGGAATAGTGATTAACCACACTTAGGATTTTAATTTATCTGTTTTGTTTATTTTTCATTTTTACACCAATTTATATCTCAAATATTATCCATACCCTGTATTATTCTTTATCCAACCAAACCTTTGATTTATTGAGATTAGGGATTTGAGAAATCTTAAGTATCGTAGTCGTGGATTCGGCTATGTATTTATGATTTTGTCGCCCTTTTTGATATAATATTATTGGTAAAGTTTGGACCTATCTTTAGCCTATTCGAGTTAAGGATTTGAGCAATTGCAAGTATCGTGTTCGTGGATTCGATCATGTATTTGTGATTTTGTCGCCTTTTCTGGAATTTGAGATCGATAGAGATTAAAGAGAATGATTAACCCTTAAGCCTAAAAACCCTTTTTACCGCTTTAGACTTGTTATTCCTTGGCTTTAGTGGGGGAGATGTGTATACTTGCCAAGCTTATGATAGAATATTCGTCACGACTGGACAGTTAAACGATTAGATTTGCTTTTATCAAATTATTTTATTTTACTTCTAATTCGTTAAGTGTTTGGTTGTGTGATTATGACAAAAATGAATACATGCTTAAATATAAAAATAAATCCTAACATCTTTTAGGATACATTTTCATAAGATCAATTCTAAGGTTTACTTGGGGACAAGTAAAGTTCAAGTGGGGGGATATTTGATGAACTCAAATAAGTACATTTTATTACTATCATTTATCCTATTAATTTGACTTGTTTTATTATATTATGTATGAGGATTGATACTAAATCGTTTACTTTTGTAATTTTCAGGTAAAAACAAGCATTTGGTGAAACTTGGCGATTTTGGACTAATTATGGAGCAAAACAAGCAAGAAGTTAAGAGTCTACTGAAATGTACAAGATCAAGACAAATCTGCTCCAGATGCGCCGCATCTCACTTATTACATACGGCGCATCACTATCAAGATTTCACCAAATACGATCCAAGATACAAGAGGACATGCGCCGCATCTATTTATGGAGTTACGCCGCATCTTCTGGCGGTGTACAAATATTCCTGAATATATTAATCTTGGACCCCACGCGAAGTTAAGTCAATGCGCCGCATCTACTTATTAGATGCGCCGCATCTTACCCTCAGACAGAAACTATAAATACCCCAAGACCAGACGAATTTCGAGCACATATTATATACGAAGTACGAAGACCAGAGAAACCTAAGGCCGAATTCAGATGATTAGGCAGCACAAGACACACCCGAACGAAGATACAAGAGCTGTAAGAAGGTGCTGCATGTGTTTAATTCATTAAGTAGTTTTGTTTTATTGTGTTAATAAACTTTAATTCATCAGGATTGATGGCTTGTGTAATGTGACAACGGAAAGATTGCACTCCCTTAAAACTACTTTCCCATCAATTAAAGTTTATATGTTGATGTCTTTGGTTACTACTTATTAGTGCATTGATAACCTCTGTGTTTATTAGTGGCCTGCGCATTTGACTACGGAAGAGAATGTGGCTCCCACGATTGTTACTAAATTGATCACTTAGGAATAACTTTTAGACATAAGTAATCATTAAGGGTTTACTCGCCGATAAGAATAGGGCCAACGAGAAAGGGTTAACTACATACACTTCATATAAAACTATCAATAAAACAAGTGACAATCTACTTAATCATCAGGACAGGTCTTCTTATTGTCTCAAGTATTTATCTGTGTACGTGTGTGCTATTCGTTGATTTGTGCCTATTGGTTTAGTTTATTATTTAATTGCAACCAAATCGTGCCAGTCTCTCAGGCTGAACCCCCTTGCGTTAGATTAGGTTGTATAGCTAACTTAGTATATTAAAATACTGATTGGAATAACTAGATAATACGTTCCACTCTTAGTGATCGACACTCTACTTACCATTATATTCATACTGACCGGGTACACTACTCGTTAAGTGTGTGTGTTATTGATAAGTCGGCTAAATATAAATTTAAAACTTAAGTAGGCATTAATACTGCTAAACCGCAACGACACATCGCACCCATCAGCACTCTTAACATCCATTTGGAATAGTTTAAAGTCGTGTGCACATGTATATGCAAGTAATATTCTAATTGACTCAAGCCTAGCGATGGGTGCAAATGTCTCGTCGTAATCTATGCCTTCTTGTTGATTGTAGCCTTGAGCTACTGGCCTAGCTTTGTTTATAGACACTACTTCGTTTTCATCCATTTTGTTCCTAAACACCCATTTAGTTCTAATTATGGTTTGATTTTGAGGTTGAGGGACTAATGTCCAAACGTCATTTCTAACAAATTGGTTTAATTCTTCTTGCATCGCTACGACCCAAGATTCATCTTTTATGGCTTCATTAACATTTTTAGGTTCAATGGTTGAAACAAAACAAAAGAAATTACTTTGGTTTTGGACTTTTGACCTTAAGGTTCTTTCGTTAATTTTTCCTATGACGTTGTCTAATGGATGACTTTTGGATTCTTTGATGTTAACTATTTCCCTATTCACAGGTTCATCTTCTTTGACATTTTTTACATTTTCTTGGTTTTCAACCATTTGACTTTCAACTAAGTCATCATCTACCAAAGGTGATGTCTTAGAGGGAGGTGGATTTTCGTCGAATGTTACGTTCAACGATTCCTCGACTCTTGAGGTTTCATTGTTCAAAACTATGTAGGCTTTACTATTTTGCGAATACCCAAGAAACACACCTTCATACGACTTTGGGTCAAACTTGGTGAGATAATCCTTAGTGTTTAAAATGAAGCACTTGCTTCCAAAAACTCTAAAATATCCTAAAGTAGGCTTTTTGCCTCCATATAACTCATATGGAGTGAGGGGGAGATCGATACACTGTAAGGTGGTTAAACCTTTGATGCTTTGTGTATGTGATAAGTTGAGTTAATATGATCAAGTACGAGGAATTTACTTAATCACACTTAGAAGGTTATTTGTGTTGTGGAAATGGAACAGTTATGCTTGTGTATATAGAACAAAGAACATGTAATGTTATCGCCAAACGATTCAATATTATTCAAGATAATACGAGTGATCTTCACTATCACTAGGGTTACAAAAAGACCTTGAATCTTATGTTTTCTATGACTTGTGATATATGTGTGTTTGTTATATGTTCTTGAGAGATATGTTCTAAAAACTTAATAATTCAGACTTAGTCGTATACATATCTAGTCTAAGATCTTTCTTTTATAACACAAGAAAGATCTTTATAATATTGTCAAGTCTAATCGAACGCTTGCTTTGAGAGAGTCAGTCATTAAGATACAACATGTATCTATGTTTACAACTTGTTCTGAGAATATAACATAATGACTGATCACATGGGGTAAGATATTATCTACCGTGTATTGTTGACTTTAATACACATAATATCTTTTCATACTTATCCACTCAGCAGCAGAATCATTCGACAGTTATCCACTTAGCAGTAGAAAGTTCTTCACTAGCAGCAGAATCATTCAGCAGTAGAATGTTAACGCTAGCACCAGGATCAAATGCTCTAGCAGTAGAATGATACTTAGAGTATTTCTTTGAGCAGAAACCCGATATTAAACTTCTTGAATATTTAATTTCCAACAATCCTCCCCTAAACATGTGAATCCATTTCAACATGTTTCTGAATTAAATTATGGATTGTGAAGATCTTTCAAACACTTCTGTAGTCAGATTCTTGATCTGAGCTATCTTCTGTTCTTCAAGATTAAATATCTTTCTCAGTAACTCATCTGCTTTCTGTTCTTTGACTTTAACAATATCAATACACATCTTCAGGCTTCAAACATTGACCTAAAAGATGGTGCAATTTCCTTGGATGGAGGAATTATAAGAGGCAATGATGCTGTGTATCTTGGATGCTTGTTTCAACAAGTGAAATCATCTATCAGCATGCCTTTGCAAGTGATGAACAAACGTGGTGAACTGAAATTGAAACTTTTCTTCGTTTGACCTAGATAGAACTTTCTCCTTTGGAATGCTTCATCCCTTCTGAATATATATAATAAGCTCTGTTCTTGTCATTTTCAACCTCCATGTCATCATCTTGTATGCTCTTGTCTTTTCCTCCCTTTCATTGGTTAATCTTCCTTCTTTGGGTTTTTATTTCCTCCCCTGAGATGCAAATAACATTTTATCCTCCCCTGTTTGGAAGATCTCTCACTATGTACCAAAATATTTCTCTCCATCATCTGAGCTATCCATCAGAACATGTTATCAGACAATGTTGTACATGTAGCCATCAATTCCTTAAGAGTTTAATTTGCTGCCCTCATCACTTCTAGGTGTGTTAACTCCTATGAGAGGTGATTCATGGGGCATTTGAATCATGGTCCATCATTTGATGGTGTTTGTGAGTCACTTTGAAAATCCTTTTAAGAAACTTTTGCCTTAGCAGTATGTACTTGATTTTATTATGAAAAATCATACTGCTTTCAACCATTTTGAAGGGATTAAGTGTATAACAGACACTTAATCAAAATTTCGGTTTAAAGCAACCTCTGGTTGTGTGAGAACCAATGTTTTTCAGTTATAAATAACTGTCTGTGTAAAGATAAACCTATTCAAAAGGCTTTCTTGACAGGGTTTCCAGCTCATAGCAATTGTTGCCTCTAACACAAGTGTTAGATTCACTTTTACTAGTTGTTTTTTCTATCAGATGTCCTTAGACTTGCTCATTATACTTAAAAGTATAAAATGATAGAAAGTGAGTTGTATCAGTTACTTTCTGATCAACTAAGTCATCAATTCAATGTGAAACATCATAATCAAGCTTCAAGAAAGAAGTTTTAAGGAGGTTTGAAATTCCCAAACTCTTTCTATCATAAACCTATTATGTCAGCAACTAGTATTATCATTCTGCTGCTTCCATTTCACTTGAAACATCCTTTGTGTTTATTTGTTCATACCTGAAATTGTTAGTCTAAAACCAAAAGAACAATGTACAAAGTACTTGTCTTGTATTAGAATAATCATAGGACTAACTGTATGAATAACACAATTTAAATTTGTACTAGCAGCACAAACTTTTGTAATAGCAGTAGTATCTTTTAAAGCCAGCAGCACAAAAAATTTATTTACAAAAACATAAAGTTTAAGATCATTGAGGATTAAGCATTCCAATACTTGCTACCAAGTACTGAAACCTTCCAACATCAAAAGCTTTTGTTAGCAGATCTGCAAAGTTGTATTCTGAAGCAATTTTAAGAACTTGAATTAATCTTTTCTCATTGCAGTCTCTTATAAAGTGATGTCTAATTTCAATGTGTTTTGTTTTAGAATGTTGCACTGGATTTTTAATTATGCAAATAGTACTACTATTATCAATATGAATAACAGTGTTAATGAAATTGTACCCATAGTCAAGAAGTTGGTTTTGAAGCCATAAGACTTGAGCACAGCAACTTGCAGCAGCTACATATTCAGCTTCAGTTGTTGAAGTAGCCACAGTTGTTTGCTTCTTACACTGCCATGAGATAAGTCTACACCCAAGGAATTGACATCCTCCAGTTGTTGACTTTCTGTCCAAGCTAGCACCAGCATAATCACTATCCGAAAATGCTACCAAGTCAAAAGGTGACTTGCTAGAATACCATAGACCCAACCTAGGTTGACCCTTGAGATATCTAAAAATTCTCTTGACTGCTGTTAAATGAGAACCCTTTGGAGTTACTTGAAATCTTGCACAAGCACAAACAGAGAACATGATGTCAGGTCTTGGTGATGTGAGATACATCAAAGATCATATCATAGATCTGTATGTGTGTACATCTACATTTTCTCCATCTAAGTCTTTAGGAAGTGGCTTCTCAGAGTCCATTGGTGTGCTTGCCATTTTTGAAACAGCAAAGTTGAACTTCCTTAGTATCTCAGCAACATATTTATCTTGACTAATAAATATACCTTCATATGACTATTTAACTTGCAAACCCAAAAAGAATGTAAGTTCCCCCATGGAACTCATCTGAAACTTATCATGCATAAGCTTCTCAAACTCCAAACACATCTCCTTCCTTGTAGACCCAAAGATAATGTCATCCACATACACCTGCACTAACAGAAGATCCTTCTTGTGCTGTTTGATGAAAAGTGTCTGATCAATCTTTCCTCTTTGAAATCCATTTTCTTTTAAATAGGAAGCCAGTGTTTCATACCAAGCTCTAGGTGCCTGATGAAGGCCATAAAGAGCCTTTACAACTCTGTACACTTTGTCTGGATGGTCAGGATCAATGAAACCTGGAGGTTGTGAGACATAAACCTCTTCTTCAATAGTACCATATAAAAATGCACTCTTGACATCCATTTGATAAACTGTGAAGCCTAAAAATGAAGCATAAGCTAAGAAAAGCCTAATTGCCTCAAGTCTTGCTACTGGAGCAAAAACCTCATCATAGTCTATACCTTCTTGTTGTGTGTACCCTTGGGCTACTAATCTAGCCTTATTCCTAATCACTATTCCCCTTTCATCCCTTTTATTCTTGAAAACCCATCTAGTGCCAATTACCTTTGCATCCTTAGGTAAATCATCTAAGGCTTTCAGAATGTTCTTTGGTTCATCTTGTGAGAGAAAACATACAAACAAGCAAGAGTTTGAAAACTCATGCTGTTTTGAAGCATAAAGGGCATCAAGAAGCCCTTGTTGGTCTGAAGACATCAGTTGTTGCCTTGTCTTCACACCTGATTGTACATCTCCAATCACATTTTCAAGGGAGTGGACTTTGTGAATCCTTGTGTGTGGGGTTGAAGGAACTTGATAGTTAGGTGTGATATTGCTCAAATCCACCTCATTATCTGAGAAATCTGCTTCATTTGAGTCTGAAGGGCCAGCAGTAGAATCATTTGGCCTAGCAGCAGAAAAATTAAGCCTAGCAGTAGAATGCTCTGTCTCAGCAGCACTATCATCAGCAGAAACATTTTGTTGTTCCTTTGTTCCATCTTTCTTGTATTCACTTTCAACATCTTCTTTAGCTTTACCAGAAGAAGATTCATCATTTGTTGAAGTTGAAGCCACACTGGTACTTATTATTGGCATCCATATATGATCTTGATTTGTCTCCTTGTCTAACCCTGCCTCATTTGTTGTTTGTGAACCTGAAAAATCATTAGTTTCTGCAACAACATGCACATAATTCATAGAATGGGTTAATGACTCTAGATCAAATAGCCAATTAGGACCTTCACCTACTACATTGGATTTATGCTCTAAAAATTCCACATGTGGGTTTTCCTCTACTTTCTTAGTTCTTAAGTTGTATACTCTAAATGCTTTACTATTGAGAGAATATCCAACTAAGAAACCTTCATCTGCTTTGCCATCAAATTTTCCAAGATGGTCTAAGGTATTGAGAATTGTCACATGACATCCAAAAGGTCTAAGAAATCCTATTGCAGGAGTTCTACCTCTAAAAAGTTCATATGATGTCTTATTGTGAGGTTTACCAACTAAAACTCTATTCTGAACATAGCAAGCAGTGTTGACTGCTTCAGCCCAAAAAGTTATAGGTAGCTTAGAGTCAGCTAACATAGTTCTAGTAGCTTCTATTAGTGTTCTATTTTTCCTTTCAGCAACTCCATTCTGCTGAGGAGTTCTAGCTACACTAAACTCTCTCCTAATACCTTTTTCTTTGCAGAAGTCATCCATAACTCTATTTTTGAACTATGTCCCATTATCACATCTAATGACTTTTACTTTATTGTCTACTAGGTTTTCTATCTCTATAATGAAAGTCTTAAGGATGCTAGGTGTCTCATCCTTAGTAGCTAAAAAGAAAACCCATGTAAATCTACTATAGTCATCAGTAATAACTAGACAATATCTCTTATGTTGCATACTTCTAACATTTGTAGGACCAAATAAGTCCATACGAAGCATAAACAATGATTGATTGATAGAGTTAAAAAGCTTGGGCTTACAAGTGGCTTTGTGTTGTTTGCCTTTAAGAAAAGCAATGCATGTTTGATCATTTTTAAATCGTTTTTGAGGTAAACCTCTTACCAAACCATTCTTAACAATCTGATTTATGGTTTTGAAGTTAATATGACCAAGCCTCCTATGCCATAACATTGATTCATCCAATGTGGCCTTTGCAACAAGACAAGTTAAATCCTTTTTAGGAACAATGTTCTTCATGTCTACACTGTACATATTGCCCTTTCTAGGAATTTTAAGAAGCACTTGACTTTCATCAGGCATCTTAAAATCAGGAGAAAGTACAAGACATTCAGTGTCACAGAAAAGAACTTTGTTCTTTTTGTCACACATTTGTGAGACACTAAAAAGATTATAATTTAGCTCTTGTACATAGTACACATCTTCAAAATCTAAAATTCCAGGAGAGATAAGACTTGTTGCCTGTCATGTGCCTTGAACATCCACTATCTGAGTATCCTTGATCCTCTTGTTTATCAATTGAATGTTCCTGCACAGAAATGAGAAGTATTAGTTTCTTTTGGGGACCCAAGCCATTACTGACTTGGATCTGCCTCTTGCATCAATGAAATTTAATCTCTTAAGAACAGTTGATGCAACATTGGATTTAAGAATCCAACATGCTGAGGCCTTAACAGCATTTGCCCTGTTTTCCCTAGCAGCAGAATGAATTACATGCTTAGCAGCAGAAACTGCTAGCTTTGTAATTGTTCCCTTAATTTTCCAAACTTGTTTTGGGACCACTACTTTTGTTTTAATGGGCCTTTGAACAGTCTTTGATGCATTTGTATAAAAAGATTTTGCATATTTAACTGTTGGTCTTGGGTTAACAGTTATGAATGGTCTAGCAGCAGAAACTGCTTTGGAAACTGCTCTGGGTTTTGTTCTCTTAGACTTAGAGTGAAAGTGAGTTTGAGGAGTTTGCCTTTTGTAGTTCAACCTATTGTTTTCATACCCAGATACCCATTTGTTACAGAAAGCTTCAAGATGATCAAAACTACCACATGTGTAACAAGCTTTATTATAAAAGAAAAAGTCATCACCTAATTGGTTAGACTTGAGGCCATTCCAATTTCTTGGGTTACCTCTGGGCTTGCTAGTGGATCTATATTGTTCACAATATTTAATTGGTTGCCTAACATATTTAATGTTTGAACTAGGCTTAACAATATCCTTTTTGATCACTTTAGGAACCCTTGTTCCTGCTTTCTTAACTACTTCAGGTTTAGACATAACCTGTTCATCTTCATCATCATCAGATACCCAGTCTTCAATGACTACACTATCTGATCTTCTATCAGAGGACACCTTGTCCTCAGGAAGTAAAGTTTTACTTAAACTTTCACTTACTTTCTTAGGTTCATCAACAACTAGCTTAGTTTTTGGCTGTACACCATATTGTAGCTCAGGTTGTTGAAATTCAGGGACACCTGAATTTTCTAGGTCAATCCCTGGGGGTTTAGGGATACCTCTATATGGAGGTGGGACACTCTTATATCCTACTCCTGACTTAGCTCTATTAATCACTTGACATTCTATCATGTTGGTCACACCTCTAGAAGCATGTTCTAGTGTCTGTGTAGTCAAGTGAATGTTTCCATTTTCCTTTTTGACCCTATCAAAAGCCTCTCTTAAAAGCTTAATTTCAGCATCTTTAAAGAATATGTCTTGTCTTAGAAGAGCTTTGTCATCAGAAAAAGCAAGTTCATTTTCTTTGTAGTATAAGATCTACTTTTCTGTTGATTCCAAACCACACTTATAATTAATGTAGTTTTGATGAGTTTTGCTTAGCTCTTTCTTTTCTTCATCATAATGTTTGATTAAAGTTTATAATTCTTTAAGAACAGTACAAGCATTTGAACAAGCTTTATGAGATTGTACCTCAGTAGTAGAAAAAGCCATGAGTCCCATCTGTGAAGAATCTTCTTCTTCATTAGCCATGAAACTCCAATCAAAACCTAGCCCATCAATAGCTACCATAGCTTTTGAGTTTGGCTCAGAAACCTCCCTTGTTTTGGATGTGCTTCCAAAACCTTTGTTCTTGCTATCTTGCTGCCTTGGCCTTCTACAATCTCTTGAGAAGTGCCCCATCATGTGGCAGTTATAGCACTCTATCTTTGACTTATCAAAACCAGCAGTATCAGTGTTGCTGATTAAGAGCTTCTTCCCCGTCCTTTGATAGAACTTCTTGGCTCTCATGCTAAGAAGAGAAATTTGCCATTTTAGGTCCATTTCCTCCAGATCATCATCATTGATCTCTTGGAGGTCTTCATAGGTGAGCATGGACACATTATTTTGACTTGTAAGTAATGCACAACAAGTTTTTTCATCCAAAATACCCATGGTACTGCTTGATGAACTAGCAGCACCAACACCATCAACAACTTTCACCTCTTCACTTGATTTTGAGGTACTAGGAGTTGACATAAATGCCATGTTCCCAGTATTAGAACTAGTACCTCCATTCTTCTTCAAATCTTGCTCCACAATCTTAAAGTTGCTATACAAATCTATCAGCTCCATTGTATCAAGGTCTGGCTTGTTCTTCCAGACAACAACATGTATAGCCCACTCTTCTGGTAAGATTCTCCAAAATTTTGAGTTCAGATCTTCTTGAGGTATTTCAACACCAAGAATAGCAAGTTGGCTCACAATATTCTGAAGCCTATTAAACAAATGGTCAAGAGATTCATTGTATGTAGAGGAGAAGTTTTCAAACTGCTGCTTGAGCAGTGTCTTGTGGGTTTTCTTGGTGGCTTCATTTCCACCATATCTGGCAATAATAGCTTCAAATAATGACTTGGCATCTTTGAACTTGCTGAAGTTTAGAAGTTGATCATTGGGAATGGTCATCATCAGCATGCTTCTTGCCTTTAAGTCATTTTTCTTCTTTATTCTATCTTCTGCAGATGTTGGCTTTGTCTGCAGAGATGTCACCACTTTGCCGTCCACTGTTGATGAAATGGTTGTAGGCTGGTAGGAGTTTCCATCTTCAATGATTTCCCAAAGTGCATAGTCTTGCACTTGAAAATATTGCTCTATCCTCAGCCTCCACATATCAAACTCATTCTGTTTGAGCATGGGTATTTTTGCAGCAACATTGGTTTGAATAGATTCAACGTCCATTTCTTTTTATTCTTCTTCTAAATCAACTATATCAGCCTTGCTCTGATACCAATTGAGGGGGAGATCGATACACTGTAAGATGGTTAAACCTTTGATGCTTTATGTATGTGATAAGTTGAGTTAATATGATCAAGTACGCAGAATTTACTTAATCACACTTAGAAGGTTATTTGTGTTGTGGAAATGGAACAGTTATGCTTTTGTATATAGAACAAAGAACATGTAATGTTATCACCAAACGATTCAATATTATTCAAGATAATATGAGTGATCTTCACTATCACTAGGGTTACAAAAAGACCTTGAATCTTATGTTTTCTATGACTTGTGATATATGTGTGTTTGTTCTATGTTCTTGAGAGATATGTTCTAAAAACTTAATAATTCAGACTTAGTCGTATACATATCTAGTCTAAGATCTTTCTTTTATAACACAAGAAAGATCTTTATAATATTGTCAAGTCTAATCGAACGCTTGCTTTGAGAGAGTCAGTCATTAAGATACAACATGTATCTATGTTTACAACTTGTTCTGAGAATATAACATAATGACTGATCACTGATGAAGCGAAAAGTGTACCGCTTTTAAAGGGTCATTTAAGCCCTAAATCGTATTTATTTGATCAAATATTGCCCTAAATCGTTCCTTTTGTCATTTTAGGTACTTTTGAGAAGAAATCTGGAAAAGGAAGCATTTTGGACGTTTTTGGAGCATAAAAGTGAAGAAAACGACAAAGTCTCAAAATCATACTAAAAGTTACCTTTGACGGCGTCAGGATCCTCTCCAGACGGCGTCACGGCTTGGCAATAAAATGGTGGATGTGAAAATTACTCATGATAAGCCAGTGAAATTTGCATGAAATTCTGACGGCGTCACGCTTTAATATGATCAAGGTCGTCACGGCTTAATTTAGAGAGAGACGGCGTCACGCATAATCCTGACGGCGTCAAGCCTTGATAAGCCAGAACGGATTTTGGAGAGCTAAAGAGGGACGGCGTCAAGAAGGACATCCGGGAACCCTAAAAGCGGCGAGGTGACGGCGTCACACTCCATAACGTGACGCCGTCAGATCTGAAAATCTATATATAGTTTTGCAATTCTTTGTCATTAGTGTGGAACTTATTGGGGAACTTTGTGTGTGAAAACCCTAAGACGAATTTGGCAGCTTTTTCAAGGCTTTTTGCCTTGAGATCTTCCATGTTGCATTGAAGATAAGTTATCAATTAATCATTCAATATGTCTATGTGTTGTTTGATTCTATCTTGTTCTTGTCTTTTGTTTAACATGCTAGGCTAGATTTATCTTGTGTTTGCTTAGATCTAATGAAACCTAGCTATTGATTATTGGTTATTAGTGTGTTGTTAGTTGTATAGGATGATTGTTCATCTATGTTAGGCTTAAGAAAACTGGCTAACTTCCTATTCGGTAACTTGCTTGAACGTCTTAAGAAACATGAACCAATGCGTACTAAAGGTTTTTATGGTTGTATTTAATGCACAAGCGAATTCTAGTGATCCCATGTTAGGAGCTTCCTAGCCGGCTCGACATAGGAGTGAAGTAGGAGCTTGTAGAGTTGGGGAAGTACGTACGCCACCCCACGAATGGTATTAAGGAATACACCCGTCATCCACGCAACTAATACACACTAATCAACCGGTAAAAGATAGTTAGGGAGTAAGGAAATCTAAGTAAACACATTTTCCTCCACATAAGTTTTCACCAACCTTTTCATTTTCTGTTATTTTATTTTATTTGCATTTGTAGTAACTTGGGTTAGTTGACTAGCAACTAATTCCGCCCACTCTTTCAAACCCGAGATTTTACTTGCTTTCATAAAAATATAAAAACATAAAAAGAATCTTCTCTCACCCTTAGACCTATTAGAGTAGTTTTTCATACCTAACGAACACTATTCCCTGTGGAGAACGATCAATCCCCCGTACTTACCACTACACTATACTACATCGGTCAGGTACACTGCCTGGTGGGGTTGTAAGCCTCTCGAGATCCCTTGAGAGGTAAAACCTGTTGTAAGGTTGCAAAACCACGCATCAAGTTTTTGGCGCCGCTGCCGGGGAATAGTAATTGTTTAGGTTGAATTTTTATTTTATAGGTCTACTCACTAGACTCCCTTCTAGTGAGATTTTTATTTTCTTTTTCTAGGTTTTCTTTAGTCTATCTATTTTCTTCGTTTCTTTGTTCGTAACCATTACCATTAGACATCATGGAAGATGGTAATATCCTTGATCCCAACATCCCACCACCACAACAACCACCACCACCTCCTAGAGCCCGTACTTTAGGAGAATACTCCCGTCCTAGCCACCATGGCTATCGAAACACCATTGAGCTCACTCAAGGAGCCAATATCACACCCTTGCGATCCGACACCATCCGGTTGGTGCAAAGCGGATGCGCATTCCATGGACTTCGTTCTGAAGATCCTAATCAACATCTCAAGGACTTTCTCAAATTTGTTGATTCTATAGACCTTGATGTTGCCACTCGAGAGACGACCCGACTGCGTCTCTTTCAATTCTCTTTGCGGGACCAAGCTAGTCAATGGCTAGAACGTCAACCCGCAGGATCCATCACCTCTTGGGATGATCTTACCACTCGTTTCCTTGCTCAGTTTTTTCCACCGGGGAGAACTACCAAGCTAAGGAATGATATCTTGATGTTCCAACAACGTCAAGGCGAAACCCTCTACGAGGCATGGACTCGATTCAAGGACTTACTCCGAAAAGTCCCTCAACATGGCATGGATCCTTGGCTACAAATCCAACGATTTTATGACGGCGTAAACCATCAAACTAGAAGAACCCTTGATTACGCTGCCAATGGGAGGCTGAGCAGGCTCAGTGTCGATAAGTGCTGGGAAGTCATCGAGGACTTAGCACAGTACGAAGAAGAAGAATGGAATGACTCAATGTTCTCGGAAGTAGGGACTTTAAATTGCATAAGTGCTACCCAAGAACAGCTGTTCGAAAACATAAAAAGGCAGGTTGAGAAATTGATGAAAGCCGAGACACCTACGGCTGAGGAAAATCCCGATGAGTGTGTAAACACAATTGGTAGACATACGTTTCATCAATTCACGCGACAAGATGAATTTGAAGGGATAATGCTAACTTTCATGAACAACCAAGAGAGACGAATCCAGGAATTAGAAACTCACTTGAAAAACACCCAAGATATGTTCATGGAGCTAGCAGAAAAATTCATCTTGAGAATAAAAGAGAAAATTAGGGAAAAAGCTTCACACAAAAAGATCGAGAAGATCTTTGAACTCCCGGTCCCTAATAAACCATACAACGAATGGAGTGATGATGAAACCCCTCCCCCTAAGCCTTCACATTTACAACCCTTTTATCCATTTGGACCCCCTCGCGAGAAAGAGAATTCCCAAGATCATAGCATTTTCGTGGGAAGTATGGTCGCTACGCTCCCTAACTTTCATAAAGCTAGGAAACGATCTTTTGGCTTTAAGCCAGGTGTGAGAAGTACTCAATTAAAACACACCCTCATTTCGAAAACCTCCTGGAAAAGTTCCTCTCACCCCCTGAATACCTGCCATGATGGAAATTGGAACCTGAATGAGACGTCAACCGGCCCTTTCCAACATTTTACTACATCCCGTGACAGTAACAAAACATTTGACCCAGGAGGAACTTGTTAACGAGACTAGCTATCAGGGTTATTGACCCTGACTAGCTGCTCCCTTAAAGTACAAGGGGCTCTTGTGTAAACTGGCACAAAGTAGTAAAATACGCTGTCCTGACGGCGTCAGGATTTGAACGTGACGCCGTCACCCCGTCTGCACAGCAATAACAACTTTAATTCCATCACTTTCATCACAAACCCCACAAACCATATCCACTCCAACCCCACCCACGAATTTTCAAGATCAAATTCACCGACTTTCGCTATCAATCTCCACGTGGTAAGTAATTCTCATTCATTCTTTTCGCTTTAATTATTCATAGGATTCGTAAATTTCGAAAATCCCCAACTCATGAAACCCTAGGATTGATTCATGCTTAGAAACTCATAATGTCCTTTAATTAGTGTTATTTAGCAATAATTAAAGCATTTGATGATTAGCAATCAATTGGGTCTATTCACTAATGGGGAGGCCACGAATTTGAACCATAACCTATGATCCAATCACCCATTTTGCTGTAAAAAGGGGCGTTTGGTTTATAAGCTTAAAGTTTGAATATTGATTTTTCCCTCGTAATTTCGGACTTGAATTTGGTAGAACCTGACGGCGTCACCTAGCAAAGGGTGACGGCGTCAGACCTGTCTGATGCTCCACCAAATCTTTAATTCGCATATTAACACTTTTTGTTCCTCCCTGCTTTGTTCCAGATAATGAGTAAGCGTCAAAGACCTAGCCGAGGAAGTTCTTCCCGATCTCAACAAGAGAACTTTAGGGACACGGTCCTCAGTTGGGGTGTCTTTGACAACGATGCTGCTACAAGCAAATACACCCAATTGCTACAACACAAGGTCGAAAATGGGGCCGTGGTTGATTGGAGCTTTCTGAGGAGGGAAGGTCTTGAGCAAACCTTTCTTCAAAGCTTTCAGACGGATGAGTTTACCGGCCCTCAGTGGGAAAGACTGTTTAGAATTCAAGAGCCAGTCTATGATGAATTGGTACGTGAATTCTTCGCCACTTTTCACTTTGACATGGCTGAGGCAAGGACCGATGTGGGCAGTACCACGATCTATTTTAGGCTGGGGGGTGAGCTAAGGACGTGTTCGGTTACTGAGTTTGGGTGGAGACTTGGGTTGTACGATCAGCATGATACCATTCAAGCAGGGTTCATGCCTAGGTTGTTGCATGGGGAGTCGATGAAGAATGATTTTAGGTGTTCCATGTTCTGGAAAACTATTGGGGATGGGGTGTACACCTCGACTACTGTGGCATCCCAAATCAGGGAGCCTAGGGTTCGATTGACTCATAGATGCCTTACCTACAGCTTGACAGGGCGTCACAGCTCTCACCACCGTGTCACCGCTTCAGATCTCTTCTACATGTACACCATTTACTCTAATGAGGTTTACTGCAACATCCCATTTTGGGTTGCTAGCTTTCTGCATGGTGGAGTTGGGGAGAGGGAAGGAGACATGATTTATGGTGGGATGTTTATCACCCGGCTGGCCCAATCTTATGGAGTCCTCAGGCCCGAGGTCATGAGGTATTTGAGTGGTGATGCATGCAGGACGGTGAAGGTGAGGTCCCTGAAGCAGATGGAGGTGATTATGGAGATGCATGATGGGTCCTTTATGTGGTATCATCCAGCCGGAGCTGAGGATGATGATGGTGAGGATGATGAGGAGGAGGAGCCTCAGCAGCAGCAGCAGCAGCATGAGGGTTATGAGGCCGGTACAGCTGATTACTACCGGCACATGAGCAGGGGGGATTGGCAGGCTCACCAGGGGACCTGGATGGGCCAGGTTGATACTTGGAGGACCAGGGTGGACGAGAGGTTCGACTGGATGTATGATCACACGGTTCGTCAGATGCAGCATCTATCTACACGTGATCAGTTGGACCCACATCTGCAGATTGACCCTTTCCCGGGTCGTGAGCAGGATTACCCACCATATGGGTACTACGGGCACCTCCCTCCAGGCTACGACTATCGCCAAGGTCCCCCATCCCAGTGATGATCTTATTTGATGTTTTGATGTTTGAACAATTTCATCTATGATTATATGGTCTGTAATAATTTAGGGAAGGCATCTGTTTGCCTTAAAACATTTGTGACATTGATTTTCTTTATTGCATTATTTTGTTTATTTATTGATTTGTTTGTTTGATTTTATTTGTTTCCGTATGTATGTTTAAATTTTATTATTATTGATTCATGTTCAAAACTAATTTGTGAAAATGCTTTATTTTGTTTTTAACTTCGTCTTAACTACATATAAAGGTATTTTGCAAAAGTTAAGTGTAAGGGAAATCTAAATCGGTTTATTAGAACACAAATGAACATGAATCATAATAATATTAAATTAACAATACATATTAGTATTTGTTTGAGTCAAATGCTTGTATCGAGTCATAATGAAGTTTTGCAGGAATTCCAGGAAGTAAGGTATAGGTTTTTCCAAAAATTTTTCCGGAAACGTAACATGAGAATTCTGTCAGATCATTTCTGACGGCGTCAGGAGTTATAACCTGACGGCGTCAGGTTTAATTTTCTGAAAATTTTTGAAAGTTTTGTTTTCATAAAAAGTTTTTATTAAATCTCTAACTTATAATCTCCAGGAATCTGCAAAATTATCATTCCACAAGCATTATATCCTTATATATAGAGTTTATCCCGCCGATGTTATGCAGGTTTTCGTGTTTGTTTTCTCAGGTTTAACAGGTTATTTTGGACAAGGAAATGTTTTGGATCAAGCTTTTGGCGATGCATTAGTCATGAAGCTTTTACATTCTCTTTGGAAGAAGATCTAACCGTGTTACTTCATTATCCACCGAGCGAATCAGGGGAGTATTTGATTTCATTCTTTTACTTTATGCTTTTACATCTTGTTATTTGAACATTGGGGACAATGTTCATCTTAAGTGTAAGGGGGGGGGGGGGGTAAAAGTACGATTTTAGAGAATGCTATTACGCTTGATTTTTGTTTGTTTAATAGTAGATGTGTAATAAAACTGAGATAAATACCTGTTAGGGTAATTTTAGTGCCAAATTTAAAATTTTTTACAACATATAGGAGTGAAACTTTGATTCTAATGAGCGTCCCACGGATAGGAGTTATATGACTAGCACAAAAACCGTACCACTAAAAAAAATTTCCACCCCCAAATATGTGAGGTTCGCCCCTAGAATTGGTAGGAAAAGCATTTATGCTATGATGTGTGTACCGGTAGCACTTAGATTCTAGAACTTGCGTTAGGACCATTCCAAGGCCACAAGTGAGACTACATTCGTGTAGTTAGATTTACTACATGATAAGAGGCATTAGGATTAACCCATTGTTTTACACCTGTGTTTTTGTTATAATTACTTTGGCTACATTGGTCAAGTAATTCTCCCACACCCTTTGCGTTGTACTCATTTTTAGTACACGATACCCCTAGTACACCCCTCAGAGCCTATCTTTTCGTTTCTAACTTTAAGCATTTTACTTAAAGGAAGAATTTGTTTACACCCCACTTAAATGTACACCCAAATCGCCTTAGCCTACCTTGTATGCACTCATTTTTAGTGCATTATTGTGACAACATTTGTGTAAACCCAAGTTAATTATCTAATTGATTACATGGTTGCTAAGTCGAGTCATATCCTTGTACATATTGTTTTGGGACGATTGGGACTCATGGGTAAAGTACTAGTGTAATGGAGTAATGGGGAAGAACATCATTTATTACCCCCATATGTGCTAAATATTTTAAAAGTACTCCAAGTTTTCAATTATCTTAATTCGAGTCATTAGAATAGTTTTTTGTAAAGTTATGTAAAAGTTCAAGTGTAAGGGGAATGCAATGCCCCTATGATGTATTATTTTGGATGGTAGGGAAAAAGTGTATGCAAAAAAAAAAAAAAAAAAAAAAAATCAAGAAAAATACAAAAAAAAATGAGAAAAAGAAAAGTAGAAAAATCATACGGACTACCATCCCGTTTTATTTTATGTTTATTTTATGTTTTTGTTATTTTGTTTTTAGCTTAAGATCGAGTCGAGTCTTGGCTTAGCAACATTGTATAGTACATGTAATTGATCAAGATCTTTAACTCGCCACCAGTAAAATATCCTTTATCCAACAAAACCGTGTTTTCCTTTTCCCTACACCTAACGTTATAACCCATTTAAAAGCCCTCTTTGATAGTTTATCTTAGGTGCTTATGCCTAGTGGAGGAGGTTTTCGATCCTTTCCCAAGCCTATGGTAATCTATTTGCTATGACAGGTAGTGAGAGATATTATCCGTTTTCATTTATGAGATTTATTTTGATGACACCTGAGAGATGTGAGTATCTAAACACTACTTGTGAGGTGCTAGTTTGTAATCTCCGTGCTTATTATGATTAAAGTGGAACGAATATTTGTTGTAATTACTTTTATGTTAGCATTAAATGACCCCTAACTTGTATTTTGATTAGAATAAAAGCGCATTTGCTTGAGGACAAGCAAATCTCAAGTGTAAGGGTATTTGATGAAGCGAAAAGTGTACCGCTTTTAAGGGGTCATTTAAGCCCTAAATCGTATTTATTTGATCAAATATTGCCCTAAATCGTTCCTTTTGTCATTTTAGGTACTTTTGAGAAGAAATCTGGAAAAGGAAGCATTTTGGACGTTTTTGGAGCATAAAAGTGAAGAAAACGACAAAGTCTCAAAATCATGCTGGAAGTTACCTTTGACGGCGTCAGGATCCTCTCCAGACGGCGTCATGGCTTGGCAATAAAATGGTGGATGTGAAAATTACTCATGATAAGCCAGTGAAATTTGCATGAAATTCTGACGGCGTCACGCTTTAATATGATCAAGGTCGTCACGGCTTAATTTAAAGAGGGACGGCGTCACGCATAATCCTGACGGCGTCAAGCCTTGATAAGCCAGAACGGATTTTGGAGAGCTAAAGTTGTTTGATTCTATCTTGTTCTTGTCTTTTGTTTAACATGCTAGGCTAGATTTATCTTGTGTTTGCTTAGATCTAATGAAACCTAGCTATTGATTATTGGTTATTAGTGTGTTGTTAGTTGTATTGGATGATTGTTCATCTATGTTAGGCTTAAGAAAACTGGCTAACTTCCTATTCGGTAACTTGCTTGAACGTCTTAAGAAACATGAACCAATGCGTACTAAAGGTTTTTATGGTTGTATTTAATGCACAAGCGAATTCTAGTGATCCCATGTTAGGAGCTTCCTAGCCGGCTCGACATAGGAGTGAAGTAGGAGCTTGTAGAGTTGGGGAAGTACGTACGCCACCCCACGAATGGTATTAAGGAATACACCTGTCATCCACGCAACTAATACACACTAATCAACCGGTAAAAGATAGTTAGGGAGTAAGGAAATCTAAGTAAACACATTTTCCTCCACATAAGTTTTCACCAACCTTTTCATTTTCTGTTATTTTATTTTATTTGCATTTGTAGTAACTTGGGTTAGTTGACTAGCAACTAATTCCGCCCACTCTTTCAAACCCGAGATTTTACTTGCTTTCATAAAAATATAAAAACATAAAAAGAATCTTCTCTCACCCTTAGACCTATTAGAGTAGTTTTTCATACCTAACGAACACTATTCCCTGTGGAGAACGATCAATCCCCCGTACTTACCACTACACTATACTACATCGATCAGGTACACTGCCTGGTGAGGTTGTAAGCCTCTCGAGATCCCTTGAGAGGTAAAACCTGTTGTAAGGTTGCAAAACCACGCATCACATAATGACTGATCACATGGGGTAAGATATTATCTACCGTGTATTGTTGACTTTAATACACATAATATCTTTTCATACTTATCCACTCAGCAGCAGAATCATTCGACAGTTATCCACTTAGCAGTAGAAAGTTCTTTACTAGCAGCAGAATCATTCAGCAGTAGAATGTTAACGCTAGCACCAGGATCAAATGCTCTAGCAATAGAATGATACTTAGAGTATTTCTTTGAGCAGAAACCCGATATTAAACTTCTTGAATATTTAATTCCCAACATGGAGTCTTTTTCAAAAATGGTCTAATTAATACTCTATTTAAGATGTATGTGGATGTAACTACGGCGTGACACCAAAACTTTTGTGGTATGTTTTGTTCATTTAACATTGTTCTACTCATTTCTTGAATTTTCCTATTTTTGCATTCTACTACACCATTAGATTGAGGAGTTCGAGGAGCCGAGAAATTATGTGTTATGCCATTAGCATCACAAAAAGCTCCGAATTGGGTTTTGTTATCAAATTCACGACCGTGGTCGGTTCTAATAGACACAATGTTATTTCCTATTTGATTTTGAATTTTCTTACTTAGAATTTCAAATTTATCAAATGCCTCGTTTTTAGTTTTCAAAAACTTAGTCCAAGTATACCTAGAGTAATCATCTACTATTACCAAAGTATAGAAGTTTCCCCCGTAACTTTGTATAGCAGATGAACCAAACAAATCCATTTGCAAAAATTCTAGACACCTAGATGTAGACACCATATTTTTAGCCTTATGGCTATTATGAACTTGTTTCCCAATTTTGCAAGCATCACAAAAGTGTTGGTCGTATTTCAACTTGGGTAGGTTCCTAACGAGTTCCTTAGATGATAAGGATTGGATTAACCTCATATTGGCATGACCTAAGCGTCTATGCCATAGAGTTGAGTTTTCGTCCAAAGAAGTGAGACAAAGTTTGTCTTTAGGTGTTTTGTCTAATTTCATAACGTAAACGTTATTTTTCAAAACACCTTTTCCTACGGTTATGCCATCTTTAAGTATTTTACTTCCATTTTCACTGAAAAGGACGTTATACTTTTTGCGGCATAATTGACTAATACTAAGCAAGTTAAATCCTAAGTTATCTACATTAGCAACATCATCAATAGTGAGAGAGTCGTGAGAGATTGTACCTTTTCTGATGATTTTACTTTTAAGCTTGCTACCGAATGTGGCATTACCTCCGTCTACACTTGATAGGTTGAGAAAAGGCTTTTGTTTCCCGTCATGTGTCTTGAACACCCACTATCGTCCGGTTCTAACCCGAATTTCAAGCACACCTAAGTTAAAAAAAACTCAAACGTTTGGTCCCCAATATCTCATGGGTCCATTTGGGTTAAACATTACATTATCATGGTTCATGTATAGAAAAATTGTGGACAAGTGTTCCATGGCATGTAGTTGGGACCTTGATAGTTCCTAGACATGTTTTGGTTCCAACTATTTTGATGATGATGTTGTGAATTGATAACGTTCAAAATGAACATGTTTTTAGTTGCGTTATCATTAGTTTTGTGCATAATATTTGGTTATATTTGTATGTATTTGTTACTTAATCATGAAAAAGTGTATATGCAAGTAAATGTAGCCAAGTACAGGAAAACATGACGAAAAGACGAAGAATTGAAGTGATTATGCACATTTGGAAGATTCCCGAGATGGAGACAAGTTAGAAACCACACAAGGACTCAAGGATTTGATAGTGTCAAGATTTCTAATTTCATATATCAAGAAAATATCAAGTTCTATGGAAGAAATCAGTACCACAACGAAGGATAAAGCATGCGACAAAGAAAGACAAAGAAAAATCAAGATGGTGAGTACATGCAGACTCCATCCGATCGGATGGAGCCCGCATCCGAATCGGATGGGTGAAGATGGGATTTACCGAGGAGAGTAACCGATCGGATGGACCAAAATCCGATCAGTTGGACTTAACTGGCTGTTACAAGATTTCATTTAATGACGGATTTAAGTCCCATAATCATGGTGGCTGATCATTTCCTGCTTATTAACTCATTTGGGTCGTTTTTACTTGAGAAGTAAGTGTTCTTACACTTATTTAAAGAGTTCCAAGGTTAGATACTAAGGGTGACACCCCAAAAACAAGTAAGAGGCTTACACTAAGTCCTTGCTATCTTATTATCATTGCCCGAAAGCTTAGAAGTGCTGTAAAAACGTCCAGGAACTTTGAGTTAAAGTCTCAATAGTTTGGTTCGAGTGTGGAGTTGTTTTCTTGTCAATAATAGGCGATTGGAGGAGTGTGGTTGGTATAGTTCCACAAATCTATTTCTTGTAATCTAAGCTAGGCATATCTTGTTTATTTACAATGAACTACTTTTACTTTAAGTTTAATGAAATTATGTTTTGTTACTTGTGTTTTATAATGATTTTTATGGAGTAATTGTTGGTATACTTGTGTGTTATGATGTAACTAATTGTTGGAGAATTCTTATGTTAAAAGGTGATGCATGAAACCAATTCTTATTTTATGAGTTTGTTGGAATAACATCTAATCTTGCTTAATTAGTTGATAAAAATATTTCAAAGGATAAAAAGGCCGAAAGGGATTTCTTTATGTTTTTATTCCAAAAAGTTAGTGCACGAATTAGTATGGGATATGGTGTGTAACAAGCATCATATTTACTCATTAAAATGGATTTGAAACGATTTCATCACAATAAAAGGGCCGAAAGGATTCGTAGGAACAATTAAGATAAGAATTGCTTTTCAAATAACTAGTGCTTAAAAGAATTGTCATAATAGTTAATAAGGCCAAAAGGAGTTAACTAGGAGATTGAATTCTTAGAAATGATTTTTCATGACATAAACCATGGATTGTTGATCATTTACATAAAATTATGCATCATTACAAGTTACACCTGGTATGTGTTAATTTACACATATCTTTTACCTAATTAAACGGACCAAATAGACCAAAAACTAACCAATTATGCCAAATATATTGTGTTTTTGTGTTTATGCATGTGCAGGCATGGATATTGAGGAAAATGAAAAAAGTATACAAAAAACGGCAAAAACCGGGCACCATAATGGAAAGAGTGAAAAAAGAGCCGAGGCCGGGAATGAATTTATCAAAGCTTGGATCATATTTATGCTCAAGTTATCAAAGTTAGCCCTTGGATCAACTTTTCATGAATGGCATAATTGGTCCTTAAATGTTTAAATATATTTCACATTAAATCCTTAAACTAAAACTAAAACCGGATCACTAATAATCTAAACCCAATCCCATATAGCCCATCACTACTAGCCCACTTCCCTTTTAATTTAACCCGTATTTACCCCATCCGGATCCTTTTAAACCCGGTCAACCATTCAATGCTCATTCAAACAAAGATAAAAAATAACCCAATCCCTTACCCGCTTTTTTTTACCTAGGTACTGTTCATCCTCCTTCTCCACCATTTACCCTGCTCCCACCAAAATTAGCCCGTACAACTAAGCACTTCTAGAAGGGACTAACACATGGGAATGCCACATGGAAGCTTTCTATTGGACAGAACACATCATCAAGTGAATCCTAGGGCTGCTATTAAAGGATTGGTGATCAGGATATGATCAAGGGCTGAGATTCATGATCTAGACCCTTTTGAAACCCTAGAAGACCCCTCCTCACGCCTATAAATAGAAGACTCAGTCTCACTCACAAGGTGTCCAATTTTCATGCTTTTAGAAAATTTAGGCCAATTTTACTTATTTTCTAATTACTGTTTTCTTAGTGTAATCTTTATATTTCAGTTGTAATTTCATTTCCAGAATTGTAATTTCAGCTTTTTATTAATATAATCAAGTTTTCTCTTAATTTCCTTGTTCAATTTACCTTTTAAGAATTTATGTTGTTGCAAATCTGTTTTTAAGCTTCCATTACTGTTCCTATAAGCTCATATAAGCTTTTTATAAGCTTTTGTCAAAGTGAATTTGATCAATTCTGTTTTAATTTCAAAAAGTCAAGAAAAGTAAAAAATAGTCAACTGTGGTCAAATAAGCAGTTTGGGAAGATAAGCTAGCAATGGAGGAGCTTATTGCTGTCACTAGCTTGTCATTTGACAACCTAGAGCTTGTATAGTAGCTCCTCGAGCCTATTTTGCCCTGTTTGTGCAAGGGCTTTTGTAAGTTTCCATTTAATTTCAATTCTAGCTTAATTTCTGCTTTTTTCTTAATTTTATGCTTGTTTTCAGCTTATTTCTTTTTATTTGTGCTCATTTATGCTTTCTAGTGAAATATCTTAGGTTGTAGCTTGGTTGTTTAATGTTTCATCAAAAATCTCATAAAAATCAAAAAAAATTATTTTATTATAGTTTGCTTATTTTAGTGCTTAATTATAGTTGCTCGGTGCTTTTTAAGTTTCAAAATAGTTGGTTAGTCAATTGTTTTCAGAAAACCTTGCTTATATTGGTCTACTCATTTTCAAATCAAAAACAGTCCAGTATTAAGGGGTGTTTGGAATAGTGCTAAAAGTGGGTCAAATTTGTGATTAATGTTCATCTGCACTTTTGAGATTTTAGATCTTGCTTAAAGTAGCTTATATAAGGGGTTTGTAGGTTAATTTGAACTAATTTGGAGGATTATATAGTTTTAAGTATTGATATTGCAGATTATACTGTGGAATCTGATCTGGTGCTTATTGTAGGTTTAAGCTTAATCTGCCCTTGTTCTTGGTGTTTTTTTATGTTCCATTTAGGTTATTAAGTTTATTTTCATAAGATAGTTTGATTTCATTTAGGTTTGATATAGTTTTGGTTCTAGACAGTGCTAAGTTTACCTTAGAATCATTTTTCATATTCATTGTTCTGACCAGATTCTCTAAGGCCATTTAAGTGCTAATTTGTGGATGTTAAGTGCTTAATTTTCATGTTCTCATTAGTTTGCTAGTTGTAGAGTGATCTTGCATAGTTTTCAGGCTTTATTTCAGCTTAATAGTAGCTTATTAGGAGGGTTAAAACTAGCTCAGTTCTGTTATTTTCCCTGCTGCTGCCTATCTATCTCAACAAGCAATCTTCTCAGCTTATTATATGCTTATCTTCAAGGCATCTAGGTCTGATTTTTAGTATATAGATAGTTCATAGTACTAGCTTATTAGGTCTATGCTTTTTTAGGTCATTAGAGCTTATTTAGAGCTTAATATTCAGCCTAGAAATTAGGGTGTTAGGACTGCAATTCCAGACCTTATCGCTTAATTTCTTTCTCAGTGCTTATTTGCTTTTGTGTGTGGCTTATTGGTTGAGCTTCATCTTATCTTAAATATAATTAGTCCATTTCAGCTTATTTCAATCCTTTTATAGCTTAGATTAGTTGTTAGTCCATAGCTTATCTATTAGCTTCTAGTTCTCAATTTTCAAAAAGCCAAGTCAACTGTCCTGATTTCAAGTGCTTATTATGTGCTTAATTTTAGTTTTTAAAAATAGTCATAGTTTTATAAAGTGCTTAATTCCATCTGCTTAATTAGTTTTTAAAAGAAAATTTCATAAATAAAATAAAAAGAAAAAGTGCAAAACCAGGGTTCGAACCCTAGTCTGCATACTTACAAGCCACACACGCACCAACCGCCCTTGGGTCTTTTTCAATAATACCTTTGCATTATTTTTCACTTAACCTCCTTTTTCTCCTTTTAGCTTAAATTGCTTATTCTGCTTATTACTGCTTATTCTAAAGAGATTTTCACTCCATTATATTTTTCTCTTATTCCTTATTCTAAGAAGTAGTTTATGTAAAATTTTCAGATTTTTCACTTTTGTTTTAGTATTTTCTTTCATTTAATTTCTTTAAATTAGTTTTTAAATCATGATAAATAAAATAAAAGTCAAAAAAATAAATTTCTTTTTTCTAAAATTTTATTTTATCATTTTTGACTTAGGAAAAATAGAATTTCATAAATAGGGTTAATATTTCTTGGATTTCACTTTTAAAGCGCGGGATTAGCCCAAGCGTGCGCGTTTTTTGGATTTCCTTTACGTTTTTAATTACGTGAGCTTTAGATTAATGTTTTCATTGCTTATTATATTGTTTTTAGTTTATGTTTGCTTATTTTAGCTTAAAAATCCAAATTCTGTCTTTATCCACTATTCACGACACGTTTCACGAACCGAAATCACATAATTCCATTCATCCTTCGATGGGGAAAACGACCCGGGTTACACATATTTCCTTTGTGTTTCCTTCGGAGAATATAATAAAAAAATCAACACCCAACTTGGTAGAATTCTCTATGCAATTAGTTATAGAATTACACACAAGTATATGTTTTGTTTGATTGGATTTACTTTAAGAATTTTCACCAAATTGGCTTGACAACCTTTTTGTCAAAACTTGTTTTACTAAATACAAAAACCAAATCCCTTGGGACGATCTCGACTTACCCACCTTTACTACCACGGATGAGTATACTTGCTCGTATGTGTTAAATAGAGAACCGGATAAATCGTGTTTATAAATTTTAAAACTTGCAACCCCACGCATAACACATCATGAATTAAAGTTACTCTTAGGAAAGGGTTGTTTGGGAAAACAAGTTTTAGGTCACTGTTGAACCGTTTTAATCCTGAACTCATTTTTAACCTGACCTTTTCCTATAGTAACTTTTTGTTTGTTAACAGTTGTACTAGTGCTAGGTTTTCTTGTGACCTTAACGAACTCAGTACAATCCGAAGTACAAACCTTCTGTTCAGCAATAGTACCCGCGGACCCTTTGGTCACTACTGGCGGAACCAAATTTTTAGGTCCGCCGGATCCGTAGGTGTCTGACTTTGTTGGAACAGTTTCTTGTACTTTCACAGTTTGTTTCTCAAAGTTGTCTAGTTTCGTAAAATCTAGCTTGGTCTTATCAAGATCCAACTTTTTAGCTTTCATTATATCATCCATACAACTGATGCGTTTATCAAACCTTTTAAATTTAAAATTTTGTTTGATAAGTTTTTTCTGTGTGGATTTAAGTGTTTCTATTTCTAGTTTAAGTTCCTGACATGAGACACATGTTTCCTTAACATCTTTGCCCTTTTCTAATCTTAAAGCTTTTTCTTTTAACCAATATACTTCGTTTTCCAAAAACTCCTTTTTGGTTTTTAAGAACATGTTTTTGTTTATGATTTTAAGGGTAATTTCACACAGTGTGTTATATTCTATTTCTACTGTGTCATCATCAATAGAGGAGTAGGATGAGTCAGATAATACCTCGTTAGAGTCATTAGCCATAAGAGCAACTTCGTCATTCTTAGGCTCGTCGTCATCACCTTCACTGTCACTCCAAGCTCCACTAACAAATGCTCTTTGAGACTTGTTCTTTGGAGGCTTTGGACATTCTCATATTAGGTGACCGGAATCCCCGCACCTAAAACACTTCCTATCTACTTTTCCTTTCCTATCATCACTGTCTTTCCGGAAGAGTTTCTTTTCTTCACGAGGTTGTCTTACGAACTTTCCTCGTCTCCTAAAGAACTTCTTGAAATCTCTAACGGCCATGGCATACTCTTCGTCTTCGCTACCCGAACTAGACTCTTCATCATCACTTGACTCTACCCTAGCTTTTAAGGCAATGGACTTCATTTTCTCCTTTTTGCCTTTAACTATTTCTAAGTCTTTTTCCATCACCATCTCGTGAACTTTAAGATTTCCGATGAGCTCGTCCAGTGTCATGCTTGAAAGATCCTTGGATTCTTCAATAGCCGTCACTTTTGCTCTCCTCTTCGGATGAAGTGCTCTAAGAAATTTTCTGACAAAGTTCTTACTATAAAAAGATTCGTCAAGCGCTTTAAGAGAAGTAATTATAGTATTAAACCTAGAAAAATCACTATCAATGGTCTCATCTTCAGAGATAACAAATTGTTCATATTGTTGAACAAGAAGATCAATTTTGTTATCTTTAACTTGTGAGTTCCCTTGATGAGTGATAATCAATGATTGCCAAATATCTTTAGCCGTTTTACACATAAAGACTCTTTCATATTATTTCTTAGGTAAAGCGTTGTAAAGCATCATTTTAGATTCATTATTTTTGACAATCAACTTCTTTTGCTCATCACTATGACGAGTAAGAGAAGTACCCTCATCCCGACCTCCTGATATATTTAATATAGGTTTACAATCACCTTCTACAATAATATAGGTTTTAATCTATATCCTTTGACTTCACATAAGTTTCAAAGCGGTTTTTCCAATAAATAAAACTATTTGGTTCAAATAGTGGTGGTCTTTGCATATATTTCCGTTCTTTGAAGTTTTCAAAATCCGTTGATCGTTTCAAGTTTTAAAATACAATATATTTTGAAAATCTTGAGTAACGTAGCTCTGATACCAATTGTGGAAAACTAGAAGGGGGGTTGAATAGTTTTTACCGTTTTAAATTTAATTTGCTTTGAGACTTATTGTGATTTCAAGTTAATGCATACACACAATCAATATAAGTAATGTAATTAAGGAAAAGAACATTCAAACCACAACACGGAGATTTATAGTGGTTCGGCTACAAGGACTCTTTTCCTTGCCCTACTCTACTCCTCGAGCCTCTAACTCGAGAGTTTTTCTTCACAAAGAAACAAGCTCCCTTCTCGGCGGAGAAAACCTTTACACACGTCGCTTACACCTTTTTCCGGTACTAAGCTAAATACCGGGTTCTAGTTCAAGGTAGAACCAACCTGACGTCGCCTATACAATTTCCGACACTAAGCTAGATGTCGAGTTCTTTACAAGGGTTCAACCACTCCCGACACTCTATGTGTTTTGAGGACTAAAACACTAACCGATCACTATTGAATGAATGGTATAACAATGATGTGTGAACAACTAACAAATCACACAGTAACTATAGTAACTATACTAACAGGATTACAACAGTTTGTTGATCCTTGATGCTTGATATCTTTGCTACAAAAGGAAGATCACTAGAAATGAAATGAATGGGTTAGTAATGTACAAATGAGTGAATATGTATTTTTTGCTATGTAAGTGATGGTTGTCCTTGAATGATCAGCTTGCTATTTATAGGCAAAACTGATCAGACAACTGGCGGATTTGGCGGACCCAAAATGAGGGTTCCGCCCTTGTACTGGTTTGGTTCCGCGGGAACATGCCAGCTAAGAGTTTTTCCAAATCTTACCATATCTTGTCTAGTCTTGTCAAGATCTCACAAAGTCAACTCTTTTGCTTCAAGATCTTTCCAAAATATGTTATAAAGTCAACTAAGATTTCTTAATGAGGTATGTCATGATGTCATGCGTATTTCCATTTTTAAATAATAAAAATAAACATGTAAATGTATATATGTATGTAATGTGTAATTCCTAGTAATCATGTGGTATGTAAATGAGTTTTAAAAAGCTTGTTGCTAAAATGTAAAAGGCTTTAACTTATATTTATGCTTTGCTAAAGATAAACCTTATAATTGGCATTAACAAAATAAAGTGAAGATCATAAAATATAAATAACGTTTTTAGGACGATATTTGTATTAACAAATATCATAATAAGTTAAAGCTTGAAATATTAAAATACAGGCCTTGTTTTTCTTTTTGATGCCATGTAGTTTCCGAACCCAATCTCTTCCACATATTAATGCTTGTACCGTTTCTGGTTTTAAAGAGGCACGATATGTATCGATTACATGACCACCAGCACTAAATGTTGCTTCTGATGCCACTATGGTGATTGGGATAGCTAGAATATAAGCGGCCATATTCGATAATATTGGAAACTTCATCTCGTGAGATTTCCACCATTCCAAGATGTCAAAAGAGATAGCTGAATTATCTTGGCATAGATAAATACCCTCTTCTAGATAAACATCCAAATATGATCTTTCAAAATCATAAACATCAGCTTCTTTCAAACGAGAGTAATAATATGAAAACCCTTTACCTGGACCAGCCTTCGCATTTTTAGCTCTTTGACTTTGAACACATGAGTTTGACACACTCATTGACTTACCTTGTCTAGTGCGCAACAAGGTAGCATACTCGACATAAATCTCTCCTAAAAGCTGTTTCAAGTCTATGTTTTTCTGGTCTATCTCCTCCTTAATATATATATCCTTAAGGTACAAATTAAGCATAGTAAATTACATAGTTGGTCCCTGTGGTTTGTTCAAAATAACAATTTTAGTCCCTCGAAGTTTAAAGTTGCATGGTTGGTCCCTAAGTAGGTAAACAAATAACACCACAGATCCCTTGGTTAAACTGGTGTTAACTAGGTTAGTTAAAATTTACAGGTTAGCCCCCTTTGGTTAAATAGCGCTGCATCGTTAATCCTTTTACTTAACGGCCGTTTGCAAGGCTTACACAAATGGTCCTTGGTTAAATAGCGCTGCATCGTTAATCCTTTTACTTAACGGCCGTTTGCAAGGCTTACACAAATGGTCCTTGAGTCCGTTTTTCTTCCGTTTTCATACGTTTTCGTCCGTTTTTCTTACGTTTTTTCCGTTTTTGTCCGTTTTTCTTACGTTTTTGTCCGTTTAACTTACGTTTTTGTCCGTTTTTCTAACGTTTTTTCCGTTTTCATACTTTTTGTCCGTTTTTCTTACGTTTTTTTCGTTTTTGTCCGTTTTTCTTACGTTTTTTGCCCGTTTTTTACGTTTTTGTCCGTTTAACTTACGTTTTTGTCCGTTTTTCTTACGTTTTTTCCGTTTTCATACGTTTTTGTCCGTTTTTCTTACGTTTTTTTCCGTTTTTGTCCGTTTTTCTTACGTTTTTGCCCGTTTTTTACGTTTTTGTCCATTTTTCTTACGTTTTTGTCCGTTTTCTTACGTTTTTGTCCGTTTTTCTTATGTTTTTTTACGTTTTTGTCCGTTTTTTTTACGTTTTGTCCGTTTTTCTTACGTTTTTGTCCGTTTTTCTTATGTTTTTTACGTTTTCGTCCGTTTTTCTTACGTTTTTTTTTTTTTTTTTCTTTTTTTTTTTCGTTTTTTGTCCGTTTTTTCTTACGTTTTTTTTTTTGTACGTTTTTTCCTTTTCTTAACGTTTTGTCCGTTTTTCTTACGTTTTTGCCCGGTTTTTTACGTTTTTGTCCGTTTTTTCTTACGTTTTTGTCCGTTTTTTCTTATGTTTTTTACGTTTTTGTCCGTTTTTCTTTACGTTTTGTCCGTTTTTTCTTACGTTTTTGTCCGTTTTTCTTATGTTTTTTTACGTTTTTGTCCGTTTTTCTTACGTTTTTGTCCGTTTTTCTTACGTTTTTTTTCTGTATTTTTATTACCGTTTTTCTTACGTTTTTGTCCGTTTTTCTTATGTTTTTTTACGTTTTTGTCCGTTTTTCTTACGTTTTTTTTCCTTTTTCTTACATTTTTGTCCGTTTTTCTTACGTTTTTGTCCGTTTAACTTACGTTTTTCTTACGTTTTTTTCCGTTTTCATACGTTTTTTTCCGTTTTTTTCCTTACGTTTTTTTCCGTTTTTGTCCGTTTTTCTTACGTTTTTGCCCGTTTTTTACGTTTTTGTCCGTTTTTCTTACGTTTTGTCCGTTTTCTTACGTTTTTGTCCGTTTTTCTTATGTTTTTTACGTTTTTGTCCGTTTTTCTTACGTTTTGTCCGTTTTTCTTACGATATGTCCGTTTTTCTTACGATTTGTCCCTTTTTTTTAAAATAATAAAAAAAAATTGTGAGAATTTTTTTAAAAAATAAAAAAATTCAAAATTTTTTTTGTCCGAATATTTTAAAAAAAATAAAAAAAATTCAAAAATTTTTTTTTGTCCGAATTTAAAGAAAAAAAAATAAAAAATTAAAAAAAAAATTTGTCCGAATTTAAAGAAAAAAAATAAAAAATTAAAAAAAAAAAATTTGTCCGAATTTAAAGAAAAAAAAATAAAAAATTAAAAAAAAAAATTTTGTCCGAATTTAAAGAAAATAAAAATAAAAAATTAAAAAAAAAAAATTTTGTCCGAATTTAAAGAAAAAAAAATAAAAAAATTAAAAAAAAAATTTTGTCCGTTATTAAATAGCTTATGGTAGTGTCACTATAGGTGCGCCTAATTTTACTACACGGCAATTGGTATGGGATAAAACAACACATTCCAATTCACTTTCATTTGTTCGTTTAACACGCTTGGGTATTTGTAATAACTGTTGTCCCATTGCTGTCTATATGTTAGCATCGCAGGCCGGCACACAGAATATGCCATTTGGCAGTAACGCCAGCACCTCCACAAACGTAACTTCAGGTTTCATTTTCTAGCTGTAGTATATGCAGACCACTTATACAGACAATCATTTGACAATTTGCTTTTTCAGATGTTAACTGTTGTCTTATTGTTCTTTGTGTATTAGCATTGCAGGCCACCACACAAAATATGGCATCAAGCAGTAACGCCAACAAGTGTGCCCCGGCAGACCAGGCGAACTTCAGGTTTCCCTTTTATATTGGTGTAGCCAAAGGGAATACGTCGCGCCTGAAATCATCCCAAACGCTACCTGATTTGGAATACTTATATACATGATCCCTCGAAAGGTTACATACACTCATCAATTTTCAAGATCTCATATTCTGTATTGTCATTAAACATACCTACAATCCAAGTCAAAGATCTATTTACGTTATTGATCTTATTTTGTTTGCATAATTTTTGTTTCATTCAAATTAAGTTAGTGGATGTTAGGCGTTCTTAGGTTTTGAAACATAATTGGGTTTGTTGCTTGAGGGTTTTCAATTTCGAAATTAACGGTTTTTGGATCAAATTTGTTTTGTACTGAACCATATCCTATTTGTCTTAGGAGTTGTGACCACCAGTGGAGTCAGGGCTTCTCTGCAATTCTTCATGAAACAAACCAACTCACAGGTGTTTAGACCTCATTGTTTTCTGTTTGTTTTTCATAAAACTCAGTTTTTTATGCTAACAATCCATTTTACATTTCATCCACTCTTTATATGACCCCATTTGCAGGGTACAGATATGAGCCCACATCAATACATAAGCAAATAGGGTTAGTGGTCAATAAGACCGTGGAGCTGGCGAGTGTATCAAGAGAAAGAGGATGCCGATGTTTGCTGACAAGACTACCGCTCCTTGAGTAATATTCGCTGTCGATGGAACTTCTGTGGCAGCAACTGATGCGGTTGTTGAAGGTGTATTTCCCTCTGCGGCTGCTGTTGATGTACCCGCTGCAACTGAAGTGCCAGTAAGTGCCCAAGATGTTGCCCAATTTGATCACCCAATTGTTGTTGGCCGATAGAATTTTTTTCAGGAACGTAAAAGGCGGGATTCATATTTTGCCGGCAACGAAGTCATGAGATCAGTAATCAAATAAAAATACATGTCAGTTACGAGGCTTTATGTACAGGAAAATACCGCTTTTTTTTTTTTTACATATTCTATACTCAGATTATTTTAGTTTTCCATTTGGAATCATGTGGTGTGTGAACTTTTTGCAGGCTATCAACAACAACAGCTTGCAGACAGAACGTGGTGATGGAATTGAGAAACTACTAACAAAGGATAATCAGGTATGCTTTGCTTCTACCAGACGGTGTGTCACAAGGCATGTTATCAACAAAGGTTGCAGACCATCGAATTCGGATAGTGCAAGCAAGCTGCAGGATGCTGCTGCACATCTACGACAACATCAGTTTTAGGATTCTTCGGTAACCTTTATTCCAAAAGCTAATTCTGTTTTTTTCAGCAATATCTGCTATCTACATCTACATATTTGGTTTCTGAATTTGCTTTTGTAGATAATCTTACGTACGCGTGCTCTGTGTTTCAATTAGTTAGGGAATAAGAGACAGTTTGAAAACGAAATAAAAACAGATGGACCTTAATTTCACTGCGTACAACGAATTGTCTGACCGTGTGGATAACAACGCCGCAATACTCACAGGTACATGTAACCAACATTAGTAATGCATGTATGACCAACTACCTACGCCACCAGTCATACAAAATGTGCGCGCATACCGATATGACAACATACACCAGGACAAGTTGCGGAACCGTGTTACGATAAACGAGTTGCTGAGAGAAGATCCGCAGAAGATCTCCAACGATCGGCCTCACGCGCATTGCCAGCCACCTGTCTCTGAAGCTCCTAATGATTACAGGTACTGGCAACAATACGAACCCTATACTATTAACACAGTCCTTAATTTTAAAAACAGTACGTAGACACATTGTTATTAAAATCAGTTTTAGGCTTTTTTTTTTGGTTGGAACTTATAAGGGTGAAGGATATTTTTTAGGTGATTTCAATGGATAAGGTGCTCAATGTGTTTGTTTTCACCTCATGTTAGATTTCCAAAACTTACAAGCATAAGTGGTTATTAAATAGATGTGTATGGCATATCAATCATTTATGAGATTAACATTTCCAAAACATGAGAGCTGTATGACAGTTTTTATTTTACTATGTCTATGTGCCATTGTGGAAAATAGTAGCAGCATGTTGTGGAAAAAAGTGAGGCTTAAATGGCCACCCAAACTACTAAAACATTGCGCCAGCAAATGTATTTCTTAGGGTGTTGTTAAAAAGTTGTTTGTTTCTAAATGAACCATGTTCAAAGACGTACCAATTTTGCTTGATTATGTTTAGTTTTCGCTATATTATGCATTTATGCAGGTCTTTATGTTTGCAGGGCTGATATAGGAAACGCGAAATCAAGACGGTTTTGAGTAAGCTCAGGCAGGGATGGATAAGTAGATAGATAAAGGGTTGGCAGTAAAATAAACTTGCCCTGCAAAGTAAGTGCAATCTGATTTACCACTTTTTCCTTAAATAGTTGAGCTAGCAAATATGCTTATTTATCATATTTTGTCTAGGCTGGAAGAGAGCCAAATAAACAGTAGAAATCAAACAAAGTGTAGGTAAGAGTTATTTGCTAAAGTTGTGAAAATAAGGTTTTCTTTAGTTTATTCATGATATAAGCGGGATGAATATGGGGGCGAGCGGGGAGAGGAATGTAATCTGTGACACGAATTTCTTTTCTTATTCCAAAATGAGGACACAAGCATAAGAATGACAGAAACACTTTATACACTTTAAACTGCTGATATGCTAATAAAAAAACAGTTAAGTAGACGCATACACTTTAGCACTACTACTCATGCACATACACTTTAGCACTACTATAATGCATTTTTTGGTGTTTTACAACGTAGGCAAATGAAAACGCTGTTTTGTGAACTGCTAACAGGAAATATGAAAGATGAAATGGGATTGCGTTGGATCTGCTTATTTTGAAACCAAAACAGTGACTTTGTGACTTTGGATCTGCCTATTTTCAGCCCCAAACGGTTGCATTTGGTTGCTGATTTTTCTGCACAAAAAGGTACATTTGATTGACGATTTTTCTGCACAGAAGGGTGTCTTTTGTTTGCTTATCTTCAACACATATTACTGTAACGACATTTTTATGAATCAACAAAACCTTTATATTCGATTACTTGAGTGCTATTTCTTGATGCTGTTACACGTATGGAACCACAAATATTTTATTGGACTTTTGATTGTGGATCTTGATGATAAAGATTAAAGGTTAAAGTTTGGATCATGACTTTGGGGACCTGGGGACGTGTTTCAAAATCAAGATTCAATACTACATAAAGTTCATCAATTGTTTTTATGTTTTGAGTCTACAGTTGGATATTGAGCACCTTTTTTAGCATGTAGAGTTTGATCTTTTTTAGCATGTAGAGTTTGATATTTGCGATAAACGGATTTATATTGTTAAAAGTATCATCACAACGTCAACGAACTTAAAGATGCTACTTTTTTAACCACAAAAATACTGTGCTTTTAAACGCGCTCGCCCGCATCGCGGCGACCAGAGCCAATCTCGTTTTAACAAAAAATAATAGTGGGACGGAGGGAGTAATAAAATAAGTGGGTCCAAGATATGGTCCATTTCAACTCCCTTTTTCTCATTTTGGTCATGCTCAACTGCTCGACTCCAACCTTTTTGTGACACATGTCCTTTACAAGTACAAATATTGACGCTGTGTCTTATTATCAATAATTAATATCCAAAATACCTCATCTTTATTTTATTTTTTTTCTCTTTGTCTCTATTAATTACACTTACCTAACTCTCACCGACCTACCTCACCACTTCACCAGTCCATCACCATTACCACCACCACTGCTCGATTACAAATTACCCCACCATCACTGCTCGACTGCTCCACCATCACTTCTCAAGTGCACAACCCTTTACTCGACCAAACATCTCCAAACCCACACCACAACCACCAACCTCTACCTACACTTGTACTACCTCCACTACCATCCACCACCACCTGCACCACCTCCTAACTCCAAATGCAAGCCTCTATGTTTTTGAGATCACATTACACAAATACATCCACCCCCTTTGGGATAACTCTTAGAAAGTTTATGGACTACTCATACCATGTGCATTATCTGTATGTGTGACGACTTGTTTTGACTCCAAAACATCATCATGAAAAGTAATTCAATTCATTCTTAGTTACGGCGCAACATAGAAAAAACAGAGCAACACATTTTTGCAAACTATGTAACGTTAACAATGAGCTGTACCCTACGCTTCCTGAATTGTACCTTTGTTAAAAAGATCTTAGATGAGATGATCCTAGCATATAGAACAGTTGGCCCATTTCAACTAGTCATCTATTTGAGCAGTTGTACTCTACGTTTCTTATTTCGAACCATACCCACTGTCCCATCTCCCTAACTCATGTAAAAAAACAACAACCAACAATGTATATCCCAGTCCCCATCTCTAAATATCCACAGTCTACAACAAACATCAACAACCAAAATCCTATCTCCAAACTAACAAGACTTGAAACAGAAACATAACAACACAAGACCTCAGATTTGTTCAAAGATCTTTAAAGATCTTGAAGAAGAAATGAAAACAAAAGCAAATACCTTACCTGAGACATTGTTTATAGATTTTGAAGCCTTTTAAGAAGAAAGAAACCAAAAGAGCTTTAGTGTGCTAGTGATTGTGAGCTTCGATTTTAGAAGAAACGATTGAGGAGATAAAGATTTTGTTAGTGTGTTTTGAGATTTGGCTGAAAGAAGAGAGAAGGAAATGGGATATTAGTTCACATCACAGTGGATATGTAAATGAGAATAAAGTGGGTGTGAAGAAAAGATAAGGTTTGTGTAGATGTAGTTAAGTTGATAATAAAGAGAGGGAGAAGATGAGGGTATTTTAGACTTTTCACTATCATTGATAATAAGACAAAACATTAATCATCACCTAACATTTGTACTTGCAATGGACACTTGTCACAAATTGGGTGGAGTCAAGCATGACCAAAATGGAATGTGGGTGAAAAAAAAGACCATATTTTGGACCCAACCAATATTTTTGTCCCCTTCTGGCATTAACTCTTGTAGTAATATAGATAACCCACGCCACTTTAGATCTTCTTCTTCAACGATAAACCTACAACTAGCTTCTATTCGACCTTGCAACTCCAAGAAACCCGATCGTTCCTCGTCAACCTTCAAACTAGAACTCGACTTCACAGACCACAACACCTGTGGTTTAAATAACACTTGTTTTAAATTCTCGACAACAAACCTGTAGACGATTGCGGAATCTAGACTTCGACCTCGAACACAAGTTGCGAACTTCAAAGAACCCTTTGAACTTTAACAAAGAATAACTAGAATACAATGTTCACGATTAAATGCACACGATTGAAATTACCCTCGAACACCCGTTTATTAATACCAAATAAAGATAAAAATTTGAGTAAAAAATAATTTAAACTAGCGTCTCATCACCTCTATTTATAGAGATAAATGGTAGAAACCATATTTTTGTTGGTTCAGAAAACACCCAACCGACCCTCGATGAACCAACCGGCCATATGGCCTCTTCCTAAACTAATCAGAGTTCTTGTCTAATCCTAATCTATATCACAATGTACATTGAAGTTAGAAAATTTACTCCTAATATAAACAACAGTTTTACTAAAGAGTAAATTACAAAGATGGTCCCTGTGGTTTGGGTTGACTAACACTCTTGGTCCCTTGACTTTTTTTTTTTGTGCACATATAGTCCCCAACTCTGAAACCCTTAACACTCATAGTCCATTGACCAAACAGACGTCAAGTTTGACCGTTAAAGCCACTCATGTGACTTGCACATGAGGGTATTATGGTCATTTTAATGTCTAACCACAGGGACCATATGTAAAAACCACCCTCATTCTTCTTTAGCTTATTATTGTGTACTAGATAACACAAACACACTCACTATGTGTAATCTTCTTGATATCATCATCGCCATCATCACCAAACCCTATCTCCGGCCACCATGGCCTCCTACACCCCACCCACTTTAACCACCACTAAACCCTACCAAAACCACCGTATCCCTACCCTCCACCACCCCACCAATCACACACTCACCCACTCACCCACGCTAACAAAACATCTTTTCCTTATTAAAATCACAGACACAAACATATCTCCTCTTTTTTCTTTAAATCTCAATCAAAACACAGTTTCTTCCAAGGCCAAATCTCACAATCACTAAAACACTAAACCTCTTTTGGTTTCTTTCTTATTAAAAGGCTTCAAGATCTTTAAACAAGGTGTCGGGTAAGGTATTTGCATTTGTTTTTGTTTCTTGTTCAAGATCTATGATGGGTTTTTGTTCAATCACTTAAAATCTTTGAACGAGTCTGAGGTCTTGTGTTGTTATGTTTCTGTTTCGAGTCTTGTTAGTTTGGAGATAGGATCGTTGTTTTTTGTTGTACTAAAAAATTGTGGACTTCGAATTTATTTCATCCGTTTTTTACATTGACATTTTGACCCATTTGATAAAATCTGTTATTGGAAAAGAGCATGGTCCAAAAGGTTGGTGAACCAGTAATGTGGTCAATTGGGTCAAAAAAGAGATTAGAAGATAGTAGTGTTAATGGATTATTAGTTAAAGTTTATAGTAATGGTGATGTTTATGAAGGTGAGTTTTATAAAGGAAAGTGTTCAGGAAGTGGTGTTTATTATTATAATTTGAATGGTAGATATGAAGGTGATTGGGTTGATCAAAAGTATGATGGTTATGGTGTCGAAACATGGGCAAAAAGGAGTAGATATAGAGGGCAGTATAGGCAGGGGTTAAGGCATGGTTACGGTGTTTATAGGTTTTATGTTGGTGATGTGTTTGCAGGTGAGTGGTTTAAGGGGCAATGTCATGGTGTTGGGGGTGCATACTTGTGCAGATGGTAGTAAGTATTTTGGTGAGTTTAAAAGCGGTGTGAAGCATGGGATTGGGCATTATCATTTCAGGTATGTTTGGTTATCTCCTTATTGTATTTTGCAGTAGATGAGCTGATTTGGAGGTGTTATGGAAACTGCTTATTTGATTATTTGGGATTGAAATAAGTACTTTTGACCAAATTGCTTATATGATGTTTATTGTGTTTTGCTTATTTGCTTTATGGAAAAGAGCATGATCCAAAAGGTTGGAAAAGAGCATGGATCGGAGGTGGTGTGGCCGGAGGTGGTGTGATCGGAGATGGTGGTGGTTTTCACATATGGTCCCTGTGGTTAGATATTAAAATGACCATAATACCCTCATGTGCAAGTTACATGAGTGGCTTTAACGGTCAAACTTGACGTCTGTTTGATTAAGGGACTATGAGTTTTAAGAGTTTCAGAGTTGGAGACTATATGCGGAAAAAAAAAGTCAAAGGACCAAGAGTGTTAGTCAACCCAAACCACAGTGACCATCTTTGTAATTTACTCTTTACTAAAAAAGCACATATAGTTTAGCTTAAGCCATATCTATAAAGAGAAAATGAAAACTTGATATATACTCTTTTTTATAGTTGACCAATATTTAAATTAAATACCTAATATTTATATGTACGTGTTTAAAGATCTTTTAAAAGCATTTGAAAATTAAAAACAAGATCGACTCGATCATCGTGCAAAGTGCAAACCGTAGTCACATGGCAATAGGTCTCCCCTTAAATTTAGTTAGAGTCGGTCAAATTAAGTCCCTTGGGAGTGGTGGGCGGTTTGGCCATCGGGTTTCTCAACCCGCCGGTATGCTCACTCCTTTGACCATCGGGTTCATAGAACGGGTTGGGAACCGGGTTTATAACCCGTTGTATAAGCCGTTTAGAAGGGGCAAATTTGCAAAAGTAAATTGACCACTTGGAATTGAATTTGTACATTTATTAGAGCGTTGGGCATTGAATGCAATCAAAAAAAAAAAACTATACATTTCGTTCACAGCTTCATTTCGAAGCTTAAAAAAAAAAAAAAAAATTAGTCTCTTCTTCATCTTCAACAATTCATCACCATGGATTCAAGAAAAGGAAAAGGGGTTGCTAAACCCGGACGTGGAAAGGGCTCTCGACAACAAAGGTTTCGGCCCCAAACTCAAACGCAGCGACCGGTTGTCGATCCGTGGTATCGTCCCGCACCACCGGATCCTTACTATCCTCAACCTTATGGATACAATCATCCTCCTCCTCCTCCACCAATGCATCCAAATAACTACTTAGTACGACAAACGGCGGAGGTCGAGTTCCAGCCGTTGGAGCCGTACGCCTACCGTGATACTCTTCCCGGTACCGACGATGATGATGATGATGACGTCGTCCCAGAAACTCAACAATATCCGTTTGGTACGAATTTAAAATTTTTATTAGTTGTTTTATTTTTATTATTAGTGTTGTTGTTTTATTAGTTTTATTGATTGTTTGAGTTATTATAATTAGTGTGTAGTTTTATTAGTTTTAGTGTCGATTGTTTTTTACAATATATAGATGAAGACGACGATGAAGAAGTTACAGTGCAAGAAGTGACACCTAAGAAATTCCCGAAACGAGCGGAGAAAAAAATTGGACGGCGATAGAAGAGTCGGCTTTGGCCAAATCGTGGGTGCATATATCGACATGTAAGGTTGTCGGGAACGAACAGGGTCGAGATAAGTTTTTGGAACGAGTTTTAAGTCATTTTCGTCTTTAATAAAAAACACAACTAGGACTCATCATAGTTTGAACACGAAGTGGACAACAATGAACCATGCCATGAATATGTTTAACGGCCTATACATCCAGTCGGTAATACTTGTTATTTAACACTTTATACGCGTATTATTTTTTATTAGTTGTGTTATAATTTATTAATACGTTTTATTAAAATATACTTGTAACATCGTCTTTGGGAAAGCGGTTGTAAAGATATTGATGTGCTGAACAATGCCTTGGTCGATTATAGCACCAAGAACAAAGGGAAGCCTTTCACTCATCAAGCGGCTTGGGAGGTTGTGAGGAATGAAGCCAAATGGTTGGCACAAAAAACTGTTGGTCAAACATCTTCGTCTCATACTGAAAAGCGAAGAAAGTCATCGGAGGGGGGAAACTATGAGTCGGCTAGCAACGACGCCGATACTATATTGTCGGATCTGAATGAGAACACAACTACAAGTCGGGCAAGAAAAGGGAAAAAGAGTGTTGGTGGTGAAGCTTCGTCAAAGATTAGTATTGCCGAGACCGTCGACGCATACGCGGCAAGGAAAACAAAATACATTGAGGATGTTAATGCTAAACAACAAGCACTTTTGGACTTACAACTTGAACAAGCGACTAGAAAGGCTGTGAAGAGTGACTTCAAGTTCTTCACCAAGCCGCACGATCACATAACCGACCGAACAATGTTATCGTGGATGATTGAGCAAAAAAAAGAAATTGCGGTGAAGCACGGATGGCATTGTGATCTTTAGATATCTATTGTTGTAGTTTTATTTCTATTATTATGTTATGGACTTTATCGTACTTTTATTTTAATTGTTATGTAATGAAATTTTATTTTTATTATTATGAAATGTTATGTGTTTTAGTTATAAATTGTGTAGTTTAATTGTTTGGGGGAAAAAATGAAAAATTTGGGAGGGCTGGAAAATCATGGGCGCCAGTGAAATTGGTTGGGAGGGTTGGAGGGTTGAGCTGAGTTGGTAGAATTTAATTGGTCAAATTGGGAGGGTTGGATATTTGGGAGGGTTCCACTCCCTATCCCCTAAGTCCATTATTCTACACCAATACTCCCTCCGTCTCAATTTAATTGTCCATATTTCTTTTTATAGGTGTCTCAAATTAATTGTCCACTTTCCCTTTTAAGTAAAAACTAGAGAATATATTAGGGGAATATTCTCTTTTAGTGGTTGAAAACAAAAATGGCTCCACTTTTATTAATCTCCGTGTTTTTTTTCTCCTGATAATTAAATTGAGACGGATGGAGTAATAAATTATTATTCCGTGACTTGGGAAATTAAATGCAGAAAACAACTATTGATTGACCTATTATGAAGTCTTAAAATCAATTGCAACACGACATTGTGATTCAATGGTTAAAAGTTAGGGCAAATCGCATAAAAAGTTAACTATCTTAGGTCAAATTTCAATTAAAGATACTATACTTTTTTTTTTTCAATTTAAGGTACCCGATTTTTTTTTGGCCGATTTAGGTTTTTTTCTAACTTCCGTTAACAATTTTGTTAGTAAATTACATACTTGGTCCTTGAGTTTGTATAGGCATTTCATGTTTGGTCCATTTTCGTCCGTTTTTATACGTTTTCGTCCGTTTTTACACGTTTTCGTCCGTTTTTACACGTTTTTTGTTCGTTTTTACACGTTTTTTGTCCGTTTTTTGCGCGTTTTTGTCCGTTTTTGCACGTTTCCATCCGTTTTTACACGTTTTCGTCCGTCTTTTCACATTTTCGTCTGTCTTTGCACGTTTTCGTCCATTTTTACACGTTTCCGTCCGTTTTTACACATTTCCGTCTATTTTTGCACGTTTCCGTCCTTTTTTACACGTTTTCCTATGTAAATGATGATGATCATGATCGCCGATGATGATGATGCCAAAAGATAACGATTGATTAGGATGATGTTGAAGATGATGTAGAATAGTTGTTATTTTTTATAGTTTGTTGTTGCATGATTTTTTATGATGCAAAAAACACCATCTTAAATGCACGCATGAAGAACATGCAGTATGAGGATGCTTAATGATCTGATGCGTAGATACAATTTGATGCAAGCATTAATTTAAACACGAATGATGACAACATGGAGTGGAGCTGCTTAGGTTGAATATGAACAGACTTATAGAGACAGTTATTCTTGTTGTTATGCAATATGCATGCTGCAGCAAGTGTGTTAGGGATGTGAAGCTTTCGTGATCCTTTAGAGACACACGGTCTTGCGCACTTTCTTTGTATGTTATGGTCCTATTATACATGTATCTCATAATTGCGCTATAGCATGTTGTGTTATCTCAAAATATGTGCATGTTAATGTAGTTAAATACGAAGTAGAAATTTACTTGGTGTTACCCAACATGTACTGCATTTCCAGTTGTGTATATTTTGCTCATGATATATATATATATATATATATATAAGAAGTTAGTTTTGTTTTGCTTTACCCAATCATTTGCTGTGTAAATGAGAAATACACAAATAAACTTAGAAGTTGGATATATTCTATGGTGATGGAAGCTTCAATATCCGAACGGGTATGTGTTTGTCGGTTAAACTTGATTGTTATACTAGTAATTAAAATGGTATACAAAGTCATAAAATCGCAACTTTATTTTTTTCGATGGTATGGGTTAATTCATTGAATGGTCAAAATGGTTTGGGTAGTAAGCTGTAGTAGCAAGGATCAGTTTCTCAACAATCTTCCATATGTTTTCTATATTTTGGCAAGGCTATCATATGTAACTCAATATACCAAATCCTGAAACTTTGCCATTTTCTTTACATCACACTTTTGTTGCATTGTCATACTTGAATAAGAAGGGCTAATGTGAATCACCACTTAATGATAAATGTTGTTATATTTGGCTTCTTGGTATGTATCGGATTAAACCAAGTAGGGGAAATTGAATTAGAGCCAAAAGTTGAGAAATTGCAAACTTCGAGTGTTGATGAGTTCATTGAAAGATAATTCACACTCATGTTCCCTGACTATAACTTATCTCACGGATTCAAATGGTTTTTGGTAGTCTCTTAATTTTAAAATTTTAATTCATAAATAACTTAATTTTAAAAATAAATAAACCTTCGTGTATAGCACAACTTATGTTCAGCAAAGGCACAACATAAAATCAAGATTACATTATAGCCTATAATCTGTTATAAATGCATATAATCAGCCTTTAAGTTTTTCTTTGTAGTACTCTTGCTTATGATGGTTTGGGAAGTAAAGGGTAGAGGATGATAATTGATTGCCTAAGATTTAGTTATGGTTATTACAAAATAAGGTTAACTTAAATAAAAGACCACAAGGAATAGAACACATGATAATTGTCGAGTTGTTATTTATAATTTTGTTGCGATGTGTTGTGTCTATCACAAGGTAATGGAATGAAATAATAAAATCCATTGATTTAAATGTTGTATTCAAAAGAAATTATCGTGTCAACTTAACCCGAACATTTTTTTACCTCAAATACAAATATGATTCTTTCATGGTGAATAAAGCCCGTGCATCGCACGGGCCATGATGTCTCGTATGTAAGAAAAATTAACATGTTGAAATTATACCACTAGTATAAGATAAGATAAGATAATTCTCTTCCCTTTGTGGATTGCTCGATAGCTCGATAGCTGTGGATTGCTGGAATAGAGACTAATCAACACTTGATTGTGGATTGCTCGATTGCTGACAATCTTTGGAATATGGTATCGAGGTGGTGGGTATTGATAATCATCCAACATCCATTCACAATTTAATATTTTGTAGTGAATCAACCACTCTAATTAGTCGTTTAAAGGTATGTTCGGACGTGGTTATTATGGTTATTTGGAAAAATAGAAATGTGTATGCTTTGATCTCAATCTTCCTAGAAAGACATGCTTGAGGAAGAAATTAAAGTCTTGTCTCACTCTTGGATCGTTCATAGCTTTAAGAAGTTGACTCCTCTTTAAACAGATTGGATCTTTGATCCGAAAGATGCTCGTATGATTTCCATGTAATCTCTTTTGTTCTAGCGCCTTGATAGTGTTAAACTATTATTATTTAGACGTTATATTTTAAGGGTTTAGCCCATGTTTAGTTGTTTCTAAAATAATTTTAAAGTGATTATATATTGTCTTTGATAATCTTAAGATGATTATATATTGTATTTGACAATTGAATTTTTTTTTTTTTTTTGTACTTATATTTGATAATTAATGAAATGCAAACAAATCATCATTAACAAAACATATAGAGTTTGTTAATAAAATTGTCATTAAAAAAACAAAGAAAAATATATACTCCCTCCGTACCAAAATTATAGTCCTCGTTTGACTTTTTCGGCGGTCTTTCTTTCTCAACTTTGACTATAAATATTTTTCTTTGTGTTATAACATACTTGCTGAAAATTATACCAATGAAAAATATATTTAAAACTCAATCCGTTTATATATTTTGTATCAAGTAGTATGTAATATAAACAAAAATATTTAAGATCAAAGTTGAAAAATAAATACCGAAAAAATTAAACGGGGACAATAATTTTAGGACGGAGGGAGTACTAAAGGGGTGCAAACGAGCCGAGCCGAGCCCGAGCTTTACTATACTCGAGCTGGCTCGTCTGTTTTTTAACGAGCTCGAGCTCGAGCTCGGCTCGATCCGAGCCTTTATTTTTGTGCTCGAGCTCGGCTCGTAAACTTTTCACAAAGCTCGGCTCGCTTAAACGAGCCTGGTCGAGCTCGCTTTATTTGCTTCACAATCCACTAATACCCTCTAATCCTACAACATCGAAACACCTCAAGATCTCAGTTGGTGCACCTTTGGTTCAAGGACAAAAGTTCAATGCGGAACAATAATTATCTAAAGATCAAATTAAGAGATCTCAACCATCTATCTATTTTAAATCTAAAGGTCTAGATTAATCCTCATTTTAATATAATTAATTATTAAATGGCACTTTTGTCATATCATTTAAAACTAAACACATCCCGTACACCCTCTTCATTCTCTCTCACTCTCACCCACTCACTCCATACAACAAAAATGAGTCACCGGAAGTCATCACATTCTCCGACGACTTCGACAGCGTGTGCTCCACACCTTTCGTCAGCGCTCCGTCCTCACCCGGCCGTACAACTCATCCTACTGGTTTATTCTACAGTGCTCCAGCTAGTCCTATCCATTTCATGATTGTTACGCCCTGTGCCCGTTTAGACCAAAATTTAAAACTTTTTACGCGGAAACGACTCACTTTTACGGACACCTGCTTACTCTTTTGACCACTGACAAAAATCTATAAACTTTCAGACCTTGAGACTATTTTTAGATGAAAGTAGACTCAATTAGCTTCGAAACGATAGGTGGCACGACCCATGACGACTTACGGATCAAAAGATATGATTTTTACAATTACCAAATCTGGACTGTTGAATAGATGCGCCGTATCTCAAAAAGGAGATGCGCCTCATCTCATGATACGCCATATCTCAAAAAGGAGATACGCCGTATCTACCCCAAAAATCTGCTCAGAACCTAATGTCTCAAAAATGCAGTTTCGCGAAGCCCGTTCAGAAACCCGACCTCCCGGACTCGAAACTTGACGAAACTTTCCAGAATCCTCTAGTATATCAATACAATCATTTTCATACAAAAACATTCACCTTACGACACCCCGAAGGGGTACTTTACAAATTAGACGGGTTATGCAAAATAACCCGTTTTGACCCATTTTCACATCAAACCACTTATACCACTTCCGTTTTACACAAAACTTGGCCAACTTCATTACTATATCATAACCAACACGTTCCAACTACACTTGACCCGTTTACCACCCAAAATGGGTACAAACACAACTAAACCAAAAGCTCCTTTAAACATTCACTACAAGCACTCAAAACACACTTGACGACTCGTTACACCCTCAAACCGTTACCCGACCTTGACACACAATAAACGACTCATAAAAGAGACTCTCGGGGGTACAACCTTGTCTCGAGCTCGGTATTCTACCTAGCTCCTACTACTTATTATCTTCCGAAATCACTTCCAAATCCTTATGCTATAATCCATGAAACTTCCTTCCGTCGCACATAAACCTACAAAACATTAACAACTAAAAGAATAAGCTTACGCTTAGTAAGTAAAACGATAATCACATAACATTATACTTCAATCAAACACATAAGCATCACATATCTCCAAACACTTACTTAGCTACTCCACTCTCTAATTCTTGCACAACCACCTAACATCAACATACCATCACAACCAAATTCACCACTTAGATCATATTCATCCTAGCACATAAGCACATATCCAATCTTTTATCACTAACCACAAAACATACATAACACATACATGTTAAACATCCATATAATACATGCCATCATCATTTTACTTACCTTGGTCCAAGCTAAACAACATCAAGAACATCATCAACAACACAATCTTCCATCATCCTCATCATCCTTCATAACTAATCAAGACCTAATAACATAATAATCAAATACATAAACAAGGGTTAACAAAACCCATTAAACAAAATCATCTTTCTTACCAAATCATCATATGATCACACCTAGATCATATGATGATATCCTACTTTCCTACTCATCTACAACTTCACTAAAATAAGATACTAGATTACTTACTTGCATAAGATCATAACTAAGGAAGGCTATGGACATAAGATCTTCATTTTCTTCATCCTTGATCAATAACTAGTTTTTCCCTCTCTTTTTCCTTCTCTCTAAAAACCGGCCTCTCACTTCTCCCTCAATAATTCATGAAATCTCTAGAATAAGCTAGTTAATACTAGTTAGGTGGATCTTTGGGCTTTTGGCAAGAATGGTCCCTCAAGTCTCTTTTATCCTATTTTAGCCACAACTAACTTATAACACATAATTAACACTTGACAACTTAGGCCCTTCTAGTTTATACATCATATTTTATATCACTACATTAGTCATACTTTGACTGTTAGTTTGACCTTCGGGTTTGACTTCCACGTAACTTTGTTGACCAACCAATCACATTAAGTCTTTAACATATTCCACCTAGGGTGGGGTCCCAACACCTGAGGAACGGGTGTTACAATTCTATCCCCCTTATTTAGATTTCGTCCCCGAAATCTGTCGTTCTTTACTATCCTACACTTAGTCACTTATTTTCTCTCATTCCAAACACCTTAACTCCTAGTTTATTTAGTGCAACGATCTAAATGATCTTGCAATTCTATGCATACTACAACATATCACATGCCCTAATCCACATTACTCCCGCTTACTTCTATACCACACAACTCTTGCTTAGATATTACATAATACAAGACTTACTTATTACCACTAGTCATCATTCTAGTCCACTCTATTACCGTTACATCACCTTCTCACTCGCCTTATCCTCTACCCTCATTCTTTGACTACTTAATACTCAAGAAACTCGTGCTGTTTGACTTTACATAATCACACTCGACTAATACGTTCACATTCCATTACTTTCATTCATCATATTTTGCACAATGCCGCAAAGCACATTATATCCTCATTACAATTTCTCCCTCCCATCAAGGTTCTCCTAAGTCTCAACTAAACGCCATGGTCTAATTCTAACCCTCCTATCTTAATCCTTACAATTCCTAACTAACTCTAAACTCCCGCTTTCTACTTCTCTAACCCTACTCGTGTCGTGTCGGCAACACATAGCCCACTTGTTTATAATTCCTCATTTACATGGAGAGGCGTCCCAATCGATGTAAATCAAGAAATATAAACTCATGGTTATGTACTCCCGACATAACACTATCACTCCTATTTCCCAATCTAGCTTTTATTATTTCATTTTCATTTTATTTATCACTTGTTATTTAAACTCTTCCGTTTTCTAGCTTGGATCCACTTTACTTTAACATTTTCCCCGAAAGGACCTTCACACATGCCAAGGATGTAGGCAATCTTTGCCGGTGAAGGCAATACGTTTTCATCCCGAAGGATCTTTAACATTCATCCCGAAGGATTCCTTAACATTCCTTTACTTGGTCATCCCGAGGGATACCTCATTTAACATTCATCCCGAAGGATCATTAACATTCATCACTTTTCCACTTTCACATTTTAACATTGGATCCAAGCTATTAACATTTTACATACATTATTACGTTCGTTTATTATAGTAATTACCGCTAATCGCCTTAGCAGTAATATGATAATTTCAGAACAACGCCTTTATCTCATACACACTCCTTACATTCTTAATCCGCTTTAGTTATTTTCACATCTTTACTTTACCTCTTGCATTCTTAGCCTTCATTAATCATCTTCACATTCTTACTTTACATTTTAGTCCACTCGACTCATTTACATCTAGACTTCTCACATTTTACCAACCGAAACTCATGCATTTATTATAGTGATTACAGCTAATCGCCTTAGCCGTAATATGGTAATTTCAAGACAACGTCTTTATCTCATGCACACTCCTCTCATTCTTTCTTTCATTTATAATCCCTCACATTTTTTTTTATTCTCATATCTTTTCTCTCTTCGTTTAGTCTCACTCGCTTCCTTTTCATGTAGACCTTACATAGGTCGTCAACTATAACACATTCATTCATTATTAATAATTACAGCTAATCGTCTTAGCCGTAATATAATTATTTCATGACAACACCTTAGCTTCACACATGTTCATCTCATTATCGCTATTATTACTTAGGAAGTTTCGCTCTATTTCATTATTTACTCAATCCCTATGCCTTTCCTCATTTTGTAACATAACCAAGCTCATCATGGATTTATTATGTAATAATTTATATCATTTCTTCACCACACACATTCAACGTTACCACACATTCGTAATCACGCTCCTAATACTTTGACTTTCCACTAACCCGTCTCTAATACCTCATTAATGATCATCACACTAACTATAATTACTCACAAGACTATACTTTGGTCATTCCTATCTCACAAGCCATGCACTTTCCTTATTAGTCACATTTCCTATAAACCACCACACATCTTATTACATCTATTCGCCCTCGCTAAACTACCATAGCACACAATCACATAATCATGTAATGATTACCGAGACAGCCCGAGGTGCACGGTAATCCTATCACTCACACGTCAAGTCTCCCACTACATATATCACATAAAACACACTTATAAGTCCCCATCATTATACTCATGTAGCAATCACCTAGTTCATATCAAAACTCAACATTCACATCCTATAACTTACAAAATATTTGGCCGCAATTCTTAAACTTAAACTTAACGCGTCTACGAGTGGTTTAAGTCTAGGCAACCTATAGTGGAAATCTAATTCACTTACACCGAAGCTCTGATACCAAGTTGTTACGCCCCGTGCCCGTTTAGACCAAAATTTAAAACTTTTTACGCGGAAACGACTCACTTTTACGGACACCTGCTTACTCTTTTGACCACTGACAAAAATCTATAAACTTTCAGACCTTGAGACAATTTTTAGATGAAAGTAGACTCAATTAGCTTAGAAACGATAGGTGGCACGACCCATGACGACTTACGGATCAAAAGATATGATTTTTACAATTACCTAATCTGGACTGTTGAATAGATGCGCCGTATCTCAAAAAGGAGATGCGCCTCATCTCATGATACGCCGTATCTCAAAAAGGAGATACGCCGTATCTACCCCAAAAATCTACTCAGAACCTACTGTCTCAAAAATGCATTTTCGCGAAGCCCGTTCAGAAACCCGACCTTCCGGACTCGAAACTTGACGAAACTTTTCAGAATCCTCTAGTATATCAATACAATCATTTTCATACAAAAACATTCACCTTACGACACCCCGAAGGGGTACTTTACAAATTAGACGGGTTATGCAAAATAACCCGTTTTGACCCATTTTCACATCAAACCACTTATACCACTTCCGTTTTACACAAAACTTGGCCAACTTCATTACTATATCATAACCAACACGTTCCAACTACACTTGACCCGTTTACCACCCAAAATGGGTACAAACACAACTAAACCAAACGCTCCTTTAAACATTCACTACAAGCACTCAAAACACACTTGACGACTCGTTAGACCCTCAAACCGTTACCTGACCTTGACACACAATAAACGACTCATAAAAGAGACTCTCGGGGGTACAACCTTGTCTCGAGCTCGGTATTCTACCTAGCTCCTACTACTTATTATCTTCCGAAATCACTTCCAAATCCTTATGCTATAATCCATGAAACTTCCATCCGTCGCACATAAACCTACAAAACATTAACAACTAAAAGAATAAGCTTACGCTTAGTAAGTAAAACGATAATCACATAACATTATATTTCAATCAAACACATAAGCATCACATATCTCCAAACACTTACTTAGCTACTCCACTCTCTAATTCTTGCATAACCACCTAACATCAACATACCATCACAACCAAATTCACCACTTAGATCATATTCATCCTAGCACATAAGCACATATCCAATCTCTTATCACTAACCACAAAACATACATAACACATACATGTTAGACATCCATATAATACATGCCATCATCATTTTACTTACCTTGGTCCAAGGTAAACAACATCAAGAACATCATCAACAACACAATCTTCCATCATCCTCATCATCCTTCATAACTAATCAAGACCTAATAACATAATAATCAAATACATAAACAAGGGTTAACAAAACCCATTAAACAAAATCATCTTTCTTACCAAATCATCATATGATCACACCTAGATCATATGATGATATCCCACTTTCCTACTCATCTACAACTTCACTAAAACAAGATACTAGATTACCTACTTGCATAAGATCATAACTAAGGAAGGCTATGGACATAAGATCTTCATTTTCTTCATCCTTGATCAATAACTAGTTTTTCCCTCTCTTTTTCCTTCTCTCTAAAAACCGGCCTCTCACTTCTCCCTCAATAATTCATGAAATCTCTAGAATAAGCTAGTTAATACTAGTTAGGTGGATCTTTGGGCTTTTGGCAAGAATGGTCCCTCAAGTCTCTTTTATCCTATTTTAGCCACAACTAACTTATAACACATAATTAACACTTGACAACTTAGGCCCTTCTAGTTTATACATCATATTTTATATCACTACATTAGTCATACTTTGACTGTTAGTTTGACCTTCGGGTTTGACTTCCACGTAACTTTGTTGACCAACCAATCACATTAAGTCTTTAACATATTCCACCTAGGGTGGGGTCCCAACACCTGGGGAACGGGTGTTACAATGATATCATCATCTTCCTCGAAATCAAAAGGTTCCGTCACCTCACCCGAACCTTCCGGACCTTTCGAGTTCGAGTTCACAAAAAAAAAGCAACCCGATCAAACAGAAACGTTATTCACATCCGAATCAATGACGGATTTGGGAGTGTGTTTGGGATTGGATTTTGCGGATCTCAGAGATTGGTTTGGTTCGGGGAAGAGGTGTTCGGTGTCTGGGGTGTTTGGGACGGTGGTGATTGGATCTGGAAATGTGATGATATATGATTTGGTTTAATGGGTTGTTAATGAGTATGATTTATGTGATTTGGTTTAAGGAGATGGAGTTTGGTTTTTGGGGAAGTGAGAGTAGATTGGGCCTTTTAAAATCAAACTGAAATCACTAGTGACTAGCTTGTATGTCTTGATTTTAAAATCAAACTGAAATCACAGTGGCAAAAAAATGATGAAAAATGAAAATCTGAAGCGAAGATGGCGACTAGATGAAAAAGTATATTGAGGAATACTTTTGTGTGAGAGTGAAAAAGTATATTGAGGAATTAATGGTCTGCTAGATGAAAAAGTATATTGAGGTGCTAGATGAAAAAGTTAATGGTATGCTAGATGAAAAAAGTTAATGAAAAAGTATATTAATGCGTGGTGGATAAAAGATGGTGGCTGTATACATGTGATTCATTATTAATCTCATGTGATTCATTAATCAATCCTATGGGATTCATAATTAATCACATAGATTCAAATGAATCATATGGGATTCGCATGTGATTCATGCTGAATCCCATGTGATTCATTGAATCCCATATGATTCATTGAATCACATGGGATTCACATGTGATTCATGCTGAATCCCATGTGATTGATTATGAATCCCATGGGATTCTCACATGGGATTCGCATGTGATTCATGCTGAATCCCATGTGATTGATTATGAATCACATGGGATTCACATGTGATTCATGCTGAATCCCATGTGATTGATTATGAATCCCATGGGATTCATAATGAATCACATGGGATTCATGTTGAATCCCATGTGATTCATAATCTACAAAACGCTCACGCCCTTCAAGGAGAATCCCAAGGTATTCACAATGAATCCCATGTGATGCACCAACGAATCCCATGGGATTCACAATGAATCCCTTGAGATTCATACTGAATCCCATGGGATTCACAATGAAACCTTTTGAGATTCATACTGTATCTCATGTGATTTCATACAGAATCCTTTGTGATTTATCGACAAGATAAATCATACAGAATCCCATGTGATTTCATACAGAATCCCTTGAGATTCATACAGAATCTCATGTGATTTTGTACTTACAATTTATATAAAGCAAAATGAAAATCTCATGGGATTTATACAGAATCCTATGTGATTCTCTCTGATCCCTTGTGATTCATATAGAATCTCATGGGATCCATACAGAATCCCATGAGATTCTTTGATGAATCACTTGTAATTCATAAAGATTACCCATGTGATTCATACAGAATCCCATGGGATTCTATATGAATCCCAAGGGATCAGAGAGAATCACATGGGATTCTGTATAACAACATACAACTTTTTAATAAAGAGATTCAAAGAGCTCATTTCAACAATCATATAAAAAACATCTACCCTTAAAAAGCTGTGACATAAAAGTATAAAACTCAAAAACAGTGATTTACTCATTTTTACCAATCACTTGTGATTTTTTAAAAATAACAAATCACAAGTGATTTTTTTACGAATCCCGTGGGATTTTTCTGGACGAAAATTTTGAAAAAAAAAGTTCGTCGAAAGTATATAAAAGTGCATATCTATAGAAAGATGATTTAATTCTCGTCGCGATGGTGTATTTTTCATAGCTTGAAGATTTACCGTTTGCAAGATATGTTGTTTTTTTTTTTTTTTTTTAAAGGTGGAAAGTGGGGTTTTTTATTAAATGAGCTAAAATGCCAAATTTGCCCTCCCTTTGTTTTTTTTGGATTGATCTATACCGTTGGATGGAATCAAAATGAAAGGCTAGGATGTGCTTATTTGTTCTTTAGTTTTTTTTTGTTTGCCATGGATCTCACCTCCACCTTGGGTACCAATCTTTATAGATTTTTTTCGTGAGTGAACTAAAACTCATCATAGATCTAAAATTTCAAAATGAAAAGGAAAGAATAATTAAAGATCTCAGCTTTTGTTCGATAGGTACAAATCTTTAAAAGAGTAAGTTAGAACGAGCAACCATCATTGATCAATTTTTTTTTTTTTTTTTTTTTTTTTTTGGCTTTCTCTTATTTTATTCGATCAAAGCATCAAACAAGATACTAAAAGATCTCAGATTTCTCTTTTGTTGTAACCAAGATTCGTCCAAAGACAAGAGTCAAAAGAGATAATCCATCATCGATCTAAAAAAAAAAGAAGTTAAACAAAGAAAATCGAACACACCTTATATCTTTTGAAGAATCTTGTCACTTGTGTTTATTTAGTAAACAAAAGAAAACAAGGATGAATTGTTTATTCTTCTTGGCTCAGTAGCCTTAGATCAATTGATAGAAAAAGAGGTGAGAGTAATTTATTTTGTGGCTGCGTCTTATTTGTTGTGGTGCTAAAGAATAGGAAAGTGATATAAGTGGTGTTATATAGCTGATGAAGCGAAAAGTGTACCGCTTTTAAGGGGTCATTTAAGCCTTAAATCGTATTTATTTGATCAAATATTGCCCTAAATCGTTCCTTTTGTCATTTTAGGTACTTTTGAGGAGAAATCTGGAAAAGGAGGCATTTTGGACGTTTTTGGAGCATTAAAGTGAAGAAAACGGCAAAGTCTCAAAAATCGGCTAAAAGTTACTCTTGACGGCGTCACAATTTACTCTAGACGGCGTCATGCTTTGGCAAGAAAAGTTGGACGTGAAATTTACTCATGATAAGCCAGTGAAAATAGCATGTGAATTCTGACGGCGTCACGCTTTAACTTGATCAAGGGCGTCACGGCTTAAATCATAAGGGGACGGCGTCACGTTCACGAGCTGACGGCGTCAAGCCTTGATAAGCCAGAATGGATTTTTGAAGAGCTAAAGAGGGACGGCGTCAAGAAGGTCATCCGGGAACCCTAAAAGCGGCGAGGTGACGGCGTCACACTCCATAAGGTGACGCCGTCAGATCCAAAAATCTATATATAGTTTTCTAATCTTTTGTCATTAAGGAGAGCTTAGTGTGTGGAATTTTGGGATAAAACCCTAAGACGATTTTAGCTACTTTTTCAGGGCTTTTTGCCTTGAGATCTTCCATGTTTCATTGAAAGATAAGTTATCAATTAATCATTCAATATGTCTATGTGTTGTTTGATTCTATCTTATTCTTGTCTTTTGTTTAACATGTTAGGCTAAATTTATCTTGTGTTTGCTTAGATCTAATGAAACCTAGCTATTGATTATTGGTTGTTAGTGTGTTGTTAGTTGTATTGGATGATTGTTTATCTATGTTAGGCTTAAGAAAACTGGCTAACTTCCTATTCGGTAACTTGCTTGAACGTCTTAAGAAACATGAACCAAATGCGTACTAAAGGTTTTTATGGTTGTATTTAATGCACAAGCGAATTCTAGTGATCCCATGTTAGGAGCTTCCTAGCCGGCTCGACATAGAAGTGAAGTAGGAGCTTGTAGAGTTGGGGAAGTAAGTACGCCACCCCACGAATGGTATTAAGGAATACACCCGTCATCCACGCGACTAATACACACTAATTAACCGGTAAAAGATAGTTAGGGAGTAAGGAAATCTAAGTAAACACATTTCTCTACACATAAGTTTCTCACCACATTTCATTTTTGTTATTTTATTTTATTTGCATTCGTAGTAATTTGGGTTAGTTGACTAGCAACTAATTCCGCCCACTCCTTCAAAACCGAGATTTTATTTGCTTTCATAAAATTATAAAAACATAAAAAAAGAATCTTCCTCAACCCTTAGACCTAATTAGAGTAGCCTTTCATACCTAACGAACACTATTCCCTGTGGAGAACGATCAATCCCCCGTACTTACCACTACACTATACTACATCGGTTAGGTACACTGCCTGGTGGGGTTGTAAGCCTCTTGAGATCCCTCGAGAGGTAAAACCTGTTGTAAGGTTACAAAACCACGCAATCAAGTTTTTGGCGCCGCTGCCGGGGAATAGTTATTGTTTAGGTTGAATTTTTATTTCTATTAGGTCTACTCACTAGATTCCTTTCTAGTGAGATTTTTATTTTATTTTTCTAGGTCTTCTTTAGTCTATCTTATTTCTTTGTTTGTTTGTTCGTAATTTCCATTGACTCTTCCGTTCACCATTATGGAGAATGCGAATCCACCATACTACCAACCACGTAATTCACCCACTCCATATGACATCTTGATGTTTAAACAACATAAAGGTGAACCTCTCTATGATGCATGGACTCGTTTTAAATATTTACTCCAAAAAGTCCCTCATCATAACTTCGATTTTTGGTCCCTAACTCAAATCTTTTACAATCATGTCGACCGACATGCCCAAAGGGACATTTACCATATTGCCGGCAGGGATATTAGGGAATTAAGTGCTGAGAAAGCATGGGAAGCTATTGAAGAGTGTGCCCAATATTATTATATAGTAGACAACCCAACAAACGTTAGTACAAGTCAATTGACCACAAATTTCGAGGATCATGAAACAAGTTTGTTTGGGGATGAATATGTTAGTGTTGAGATACCTAAGTGGATGTCATGTAATGCCATAGTACAAAACAAACACATAGGTGACCTTGATGTGACGGAGGATTTAGCCGAACATGATCACATTGATCAAAAAGACCTAGGTTTTATGATCGATGACGACGAATCTCAAGAAACACATGATGAATCTTTTAGGCAATTTGAATATAGCAGTCAGAATATTAAGGATGATCCTTATGATTCGGACATAGAAGTTGAGATGCCTAGAGAAGCACTTGAGATACTTGGGAAAATATTAGGGTTAGATCCTACTAAAACACATGATGAGGATATAGGTGATCTAGACACAAGGAATGATGAGGTTAGTAACATAAGCCCGCTAAGTACCTCACAAGTCCTACCATCATTTGAGGCACCCACACCACCCGTGACTTACCCGGAAGAAGTAGAAGAGACTATAGGAACCCCAATAGAGGTAGAGCCCTTGGACCAAACACAACTAGAAGAAATAGGTTTGAATACTTGTAGTCATAACCTTTCTTTTAGTTCTATGGAAGTTCCTAGTTTTGATGAACCGGAGCCTAAACCAAAACCGTTACCTAATCTTCCATCCTTAGATGTGAACTTAGGAATTGAATTAGGTCCCGATCCACCCATCAAACCATATAGTCCGGGTAGTTTTACGTTGGAGGTAGTAGACTCTAAGCCTTGTAGAGAGGAAGCCAATATAGGAGTGAAACATGACCTTACATACTTACATCACCCATTCATGATTGATCACAAGAAACATTATGGGTTTAAACCGGGTTTATTAGGTCAAGATGGATTCCCAACTAGGAGTCTCTCGAAGTTGATAGAAGATGATCCCTTTTTAGGAGGAAACTCAAAATCACCCATTGACCAAAGTGAACTAGGCAAGGTTATGATGAAAGGAGCACACCCCTTTGAGCATATAATTCATCCACCACTCTTTCCTCACGTGGCATACTCCTACCGAGCTGGTGTGTATCGCTACTATCACCCGCACTTAATCCTAAGTGTAGGGAAAACCTCTCCTTTATCCATTAAATATGGGTAGAGTCAGGCTCATGACTCGAACAAAAACAAGCGCTTCTTGGGAGGCAACCCAAGCGTTATTTGCTTTATTTGCTTTGTGTGTTTATTTGTTTGTTTGTTTGTTTTTATTTGTTTCCGTATGTGTGTTAAATTTTATTCTTATTGATTCATGTTCGAAACTAAATTGTGAAAATGCTTTATGTTGTTTTTAACTTCGTCTTAACTACATATAAAGGTATTTTGCAAAAGATAAGTGTAAGGGAAATCTAAATCGGTTTATTAGAACACAAATGAACATGAATCATAATAATAATAAATTAGCATACATATTCGTATTTGTTTGAGTCAAATGCTTGTATCGAGTCATAATGATGTTTTGCAGGATTTCCAGGAAGTAAGGTAAAGGTTTTTCCAGAAATTTTCCGGAAACTTAAAACGAAAATTTTTGTCAGGTCATTTCTGACGGCGTCAGGGGTTATAACCTGACGGCGTCAGATTTAATTTCCAGAAATTTTTGAAAGTTTTGTTTTCATAAAAAGTTTTTATTAAATCTCCAACTTATAATCTCCAGGAATCTGCAAAATTTTCATTCCACAAGCATTATATCCTTATATATAGATTTTATCCCGCCGATGTTATGCAGGTTTTCGTGTTTGTTTTCTCAGGTTTAACAGGTTATTTTGGACAAGGAGATGTTTATGGAATCAAGCTTATGGCGATGCATTAGTCATGGAGCTTCAACATTCTCTTTGGAGGAAGATTTAACCGTGTAATTTCATTATCCACTGAGCGAATCAGGGGAGTATTTGATTTCACTCTTTTACTTTTTGCTTTTACATCTTATTATTTGAACATTGGGGACAATGTTCATCTTAAGTGTAAGGGGAGGGTAAAAGTACGATTTTAGAGAATACAATTGCGCTTGAATTTTGTTTGTTTAATAGTAGATGTGTAATAAAACTGAGAGGAATACCTGTTAGGGCAATTTTAGTGCCAAATTTAAAATTTTTTACAACATATAGGAGTGAAACTTTGATCTTAATGAGCGTCTCACGGATAGGAGTTATATGACTAGCACAAAAACCGTACCACTAAAAAAATTTTCCACCCCCAAATATGTGAGGTTCGCCCCTAGAATTGGTAGGAAAAGCATTTATGCTATGATGTGTGTACCGGTAGCACTTAGATTCTAGAACTTGCGTTAGGACCATTCCAAGGCCACAAGTGAGACTACATTCGTGTAGTTAGATTTACTACATGATAAGAGGCATTAGGATTAACCCATTGTTTTACACCTGTTTTTTTGTTATAATTACATTGGCTACATTGGTCAAGTAATTCTCCCACACCCTTTGCGTTGTACTCATTTTTAGTACACGATACCCCTAGTACACCCCTCAGAGCCTATCTTTTCGTTTCGACCTTTAAGCATTTTACTTAAAGGAAGAATTTTTTACACCCCACTTAAATGTACACCCAAATCGCCTTAGCCTACCTTGTATGCACTCATTTTTAGTGCATTATTGTTACAACATTTGTTTAAACCCAAGTTAATTATCTAATTGATTACATGGTTGCTAAGTCGAGTCATATCCTTGTACATATTGTTTCGGGACGATTGGGACTCATGGGTAAAGTACTAGTGTAATGGAGTAATGGGGAAGAACATCATTTATTACCCCCATATGTGCTAAATATTTTAAAAGTACTCCAAGTGTTTTGATTATCTTAATTCGAGTCATTAGAATAGTTATTTGTAAAGTTATGTAAAAGTTCAAGTGTAAGGGGATGCAACGCCCCTATGATGTATTATTTTGGATGGTAGGGCAAAAGTGTATGCAAAAAAAAAAAAAAAAAAAAAAAAAAAAAAAAAAAAAAAAAAAAAAAAAAAATCGAAAAAATCAAGAAAAATACAAAAAAAATGAGAAAAAGAAAAGTAGAAAAAACATACGGACTACCATCCCGTTTCATTTTATGTTTATTTTATGTTTTTGTTATTTTCATTCATTAGCTTAAATCGAGTCGAGTCTTGGCTTAGCAACATTGTATAGTACATGTAATTGATCAAGATCTTTAACTAGCCACCAGTAAAATATCCTTTATCCAACAAAACCGTGTTTTCCTTTTCCCTACACCTAACGTTATAACCCATTTAAAAGCCCTCTTTGATAGTTTATCTTAGGTGCTTACGCCTAGTGGAGGAGGTTTTCGATCCTTTCCCAAGCCTATGGTAATCTATTTGCTATGACAGGTAGTGAGAGATATTTTCCGTTTTCATTTATGAGATTTATTTTGATGACACTTGAGAGATGTGAGTATCTAAACACTACTTGTGAGGTGCTAGTTTATAATCTCCGTGCTTATTATGATTGAAGTGGAACGATTATTTGTTGTAATTACTTTTATGTTAGCATTAAATGACCCCTAACTTGTATTTTGATTAGAATAAAAGCGCATTTGCTTGAGGACAAGCAAATCTCAAGTGTAAGGGTATTTGATGAAGCGAAAAGTGTACCGCTTTTAAGGGGTCATTTAAGCCTTAAATCGTATTTATTTGATCAAATATTGCCCTAAATCGTTCCTTTTGTCATTTTAGGTACTTTTGAGGAGAAATCTGGAAAAGGAGGCATTTTGGATGTTTTTGGAGCATTAAAGTGAAGAAAACGGCAAAGTCTCAAAAATCGGCTAAAAGTTACTCTTGACGGCGTCACAATTTACTCTAGACGGCGTCATGCTTTGGCAAGAAAAGTTGGACGTGAAATTTACTCATGATAAGCCAGTGAAAATAGCATGTGAATTCTGACGGCGTCACGCTTTAACTTGATCAAGGGCGTCACGGCTTAAATCATAAGGGAACGGCGTCACGTTCACGAGCTGACGGCGTCAAGCCTTGATAAGCCAGAATGGATTTTTGAAGAGCTAAAGAGGGACGGCGTCAAGAAGGTCATCCGGGAACCCTAAAAGCGGCGAGGTGACGGCGTCACACTCCATAAGGTGACGCCGTCAGATCCAAAAATCTATATATAGTTTTCTAATCTTTTGTCATTAAGGAGAGCTTAGTGTGTGGAATTTTGGGATAAAACCCTAAGACGATTTTAGCTACTTTTTCAGGGCTTTTTGCCTTGAGATCTTCCATGTTTCATTGAAAGATAAGTTATCAATTAATCATTCAATATGTCTATGTGTTGTTTGATTCTATCTTATTCTTGTCTTTTGTTTAACATGTTAGGCTAAATTTATCTTGTGTTTGCTTAGATCTAATGAAACCTAGCTATTGATTATTGGTTGTTAGTGTGTTGTTAGTTGTATTGGATGATTGTTTATCTATGTTAGGCTTAAGAAAACTGGCTAACTTCCTATTCGGTAACTTGCTTGAACGTCTTAAGAAACATGAACCAAATGCGTACTAAAGGTTTTTATGGTTGTATTTAATGCACAAGCGAATTCTAGTGATCCCATGTTAGGAGCTTCCTAGCCGGCTCGACATAGGAGTGAAGTAGGAGCTTGTAGAGTTGGGGAAGTAAGTACGCCACCCCACGAATGGTATTAAGGAATACACCCGTCATCCACGCGACTAATACACACTAATTAACCGGTAAAAGATAGTTAGGGAGTAAGGAAATCTAAGTAAACACATTTCTCTACACATAAGTTTCTCACCACATTTCATTTTTGTTATTTTATTTTATTTGCATTCGTAGTAATTTGGGTTAGTTGACTAGCAACTAATTCCGCCCACTCCTTCAAAACCGAGATTTTATTTGCTTTCATAAAATTATAAAAACATAAAAAAAGAATCTTCCTCAACCCTTAGACCTAATTAGAGTAGCCTTTCATACCTAACGAACACTATTCCCTGTGGAGAACGATCAATCCCCCGTACTTACCACTACACTATACTACATCGGTTAGGTACACTGCCTGGTGGGGTTGTAAGCCTCTTGAGATCCCTCGAGAGGTAAAACCTGTTGTAAGGTTACAAAACCACGCAATCATATAAGTGGTGTTATATAGCAATATTTTAGGGTTAGGATTAGTGTATTATTGGACTTGGGCTGAATATTTACAAAGATTTTTTTGGGCTGGTTGTTTGTTATTACATGGACGATATTTTTTTTGGATGCTAAATTCATAGAACTGGGCTTGGTTATTGGGCTCGATAAGGCTCGACGAGCCTACTCGAGCTCGATAAGCGAAGCTCGAGCTCGGGCTCGATAAGTAAACGAGTTGATTTTCAGGCTCGAGCTCGGCTCGAGCTCGACAAGGCTCGGCTTGTTTCGAGCTTTTTATCGAGTCGAGCTCGAGTAGCTCGCGAGTAGCTCGGCTCGTTTGCACCCCTAGTACTAATTATCTTCCCTTTATTGTGCATGGCTTACAGTTTTACTTGTGTCTTGCACTTTCTCTAGACTTTACTAGATGTGAAAAGAATTAATCATTTAATTTGTTATCGCTTTTCTTCAGAATTATTGTGGAAATTAAATTTCACACAGCTTTATGGTACAATAATATGATATACTCCCTCCGTCCCATTTTAGTTGTTCGTTGACCAAACTTTGACCGTAAATATTTTTGTTTGTATTATATAATACTTGATGAAAGTTATATCATTGAAAAGTTTACTACGACACTTCGAGAGAGAGCATAGTTGACTTGTTAGATATCGAAAAGGTCCAAAGTAGGAACTAATGGTACAAAACCCCATCAACAAGAAGGAAAAATATTCAAAAATTTCAAAATTTCGTGAGGCCCTGTGCATTGCGGGTTTCGTGGGGCCCTGTGCATCGTGGTTTGTACATTTTGACCAAAATCTCTTATTGTCACATAATGGGGGGTCTTAATAACATAACCCGAAATGAGGAGTTTATACGGACCCTCCCATAGAGGGGTTTCGTGGGGCCCTGTGCATTGCGGGTTTGTACGGACATAAAAGAAGAGCATATAAATTGTGGTCTGTATCCCTTGACAGCTAAGCCACAATTTGCTTTATATTGAAGAGGTAAACTGAATAACATATAAATTGAAAGGGCATAAAAGATCTATACCAAGAGATACATGAAAAATTTGCATACAAATAAATAACGTGTATGAATATAAGGACTCAAAGTTTTTCAAAGCTTAAAACAAACCGATTAAAAGACTAAGCCGTAAATTAACCCGCTTAACAGCTTAACATAACTTTGCTTCGTGCTTTAACATGGACTATCTTTGGAATTACAATTAGCAAAAGTATATATGTTACTGCATATGAAAATATGCGAAGTATATAGGATGCACACCCTAAATACTACGAAGTTTAAAATAAATTAAAATGTAGAGTGAATATATATGGGCATACGGCATAACGGCAATGTAGATCGAGCACATTTAGCTACCTATGAAACGATCTTGTTTTAACCAACAAGTAAACTTGGACTTATTTTGAGAAATCTTAAAAGCTATAGATCATTATTAGACAAGTGATAGAAGCTCAAGGGCCAAAATCAACACTTTATAAAATAAGAAGGTGCTATCGTTCTTCCACACATAAATTAATGCAAAGTCAAACATATTACGTGTTCCTTTTAATAAATTTAATAACTTCCTTATAAACTCGTCTAAAACCAAGTCCTCGATCTCTACCCTTTGACATCATTAACTTCATTCATTTCTAAATATTTTCTAAAGTAGCATTTCTCACATTCTTCGTTCGAAAATGAGTAATCTTGATAAAGACGTCGAAGTTCCTTCCTTTTTCGTGTGCCCGATTTCACTAGAGATCATGAAAGATCCTGTGACACTTTCCTCAGGGATCACATATGATCGGGATAGCATCGAAAAATGGTTGTTTTCTCTAAACAATGATGTGTGTCCCGTAATGTAATGACCAAGAATCGTCTTTTAACACCTTCTGGAGGTCGAGGTGATGCAAAGTAGGATCGATCCATAGTTGTTTTAGTGAGAGAGTAGAGAGAAGGTGGGGAAAGATGAACTTTGGATATTATTGCTTTTGATAATAAGTTCACAGCCACACCCTTCAAGTGAATACTTGAAGGGTATTTATATGCCAACTTTGACAACTATTAGAGTATTACACAATAAGTCCTTGCACTAAATGCAAACTAGTTGTCTAATTCCAATTCACGTAAATATCGTCCAACTTCATTTCTAACACGTAACAAAACAAGTTGTTTGTGACATTGAGCTCACACCAAACCACACCCTTCGTCGATTAATCCAATCTTGGTGCACGATCAACGCCTCATCTAACGTTGAAAGGCCACCAACGCCACGAATCCCTATCTCCAAAACCGAGATAATGAAACTTCTCAAAGATACAAAGTCTCCTGAATTTCAAGTGAAAAGTTTACAAAGATTAAAAACAATTGTCCTGGAGAACGAAATGAACAAACGATTGATGGAATCAGTTGGAGCAGCTGATTACTTAACATCCATCATAACTGCGGGTAAAGTCAACGTAGCCGATGAAGCGTTGACCATTCTTTATCATCTCAAGCTTTCACAAACAGGCCTCAAATCAATATTTGGAAAGTCAACAGATTTTGTGGAAGCATTGACGCGCATGATGCAACGTGCCAACAGTTACGAGTCACGTACTTGTGCAGCCATGTTACTAAAATCAATGTTTGAAGTGGCTGAGCCCATGCAAGTGACTTCCCTAAACCCTAATTTCTTCATGCAACTCACACAAATCTTGAAGGATCAAATTTCCCTAAAAGCCACAAAAGCAACACTTAAGCTACTCATAAGCGTGTGTCCGTGGGGCCGAAATTGGATAAAAGCAGCCGAGGCAGGGGCAGTTTCGGTATTGATTGATACCCTTTTTGATGCAAAAGGAAAAAGGGTATCCGAAATGGTTATTGTAGTTTTGGACCAACTTTTTCAATGTGCGGAAGGACGAGGGGAGATATTGAAACATCACAGTGGTTTAGCCATGGTTTCTAAGAAGATATTTCGTGTGTCGTCTGTGGCAAGTGAAAACGCCGTGAGGATATTGTATAACGTCGCGAGATTTTCTGGTAACCGAAGTGTTTTGCAAGAGATGTTGAAGTTAGGGGTGGTTGGAAAACTTTGTTTGGTGTTACAAGTTGATTGTGGTATCAAAATGACGGAAAAAGCAATGGAGATATTGAAGATTCATTCTAGGGTTTGGAAGAAGTCACCTTGTATAAATTATAAACTATGATTTGGAAAAGGATATTTGATGAATTTAAACCCTAAAATTAAATGAAACTTAGATCGACTTTAAGTTTTGTCGATCTTGCTGATTTCGTTTCAGGGTTTTATAGATATTATGTTTAGGTTATACGGAGTAAAAATTAGGTCACAACCTATAAGGTGACGCCGTCACAAGTGTAAACTTATATATACTTTCGCATGTTTTTCATAATTCGTGTAACATCTTGCAGTAGGGTTTTAAGAACGATTTTCTCAGCTATTGTAAGGGTTTTATAGCCCTACAAACACATGTTTCATTGAAGATAAGTTATCATTTTAATCATTCAATATGTCTATGTGTTGGGACCTAATTTTTGCTCCGTATAACCTAAACCTAATATCTATAAAACCCTGAAACGAAATCAGCAAGATCCGAAATCAACAAGATCGACAAAACTTAAAGTCGATCTAAGTTTCATTTAATTTTAGGGTTTAAATTCATCAAATATCCTTTTCCAAATCATAGTTTATAATTTATACAAGGTGACTTCTTCCAAACCCTAGAATGTATCTTCAATATCTCCCTTGCTTTTTCCTTCATTTTAATGCCACAATCAACTTGTAACACCAACACCAGTTTTTCAACCACTCTTAACTCCAACATTTCTTGCACAACCTTCGTGTTACCCGAAAACATTGCGACCGAATACAATATCTTAACCGCCCTTTCACTTGTTATCGTTGACACACGAAAGATCTTCTTAGAAACCACGGCCAAACTACCGCTATGTTTCAATAGTTCGTATCGCCCATCTGCTGATTGACAAAGTTGATCCAAAACAATCATGATCATTTCCGATACCCTTTTTTCAGTTGTGTCCAAAAGTGTGTCAACTAAAACCGGAACCACCCCTGCCTCGGCCGCTTTCATCCGGTTTCGGCCCCATGGACACACACTTATGAGTAGCTTAAGTGTTGCTTTTGTGGCTTTTAGGGAAATTTGATCCTTCAAGATTTGTGTGAGTTGCTTGAAGAAATTAGGGTTTAGTGAGGTCACTTGCATAGGCTCAGCTACTTCAAACATTGATTTTAGTAACATGACTGCGTAAGTACGTGATTCATAACTCGCGGTACATTGCATCACACGCGTCAATGTTTCCACAAAATCTGTCGACTTTCCGAATAAATATTTAAGACCCGTTTGTGAAAGCTTGAGATGGTATAGAATGGACAACGCTTCGTCGGCAGCGTTGACTTCACTGGCTTGTGATAAAGATGTCATGTTAGTTATGATGGATGTTAAGTAATTAGCTGCTCCAACTGATTCCATCAACCGCTTGTTATTTTCGTTCTCCATAACGATTGTTTTCAATCTTTGTAAACTTTTCATTTGAAGTTGAGGAGACTTTGAATCTTTGAGAAGTTTGGAAATTTCGGTTTTGGAGATTGAAGGTCGTGGCGTTGGAAATCTTTCGACTCCAGATGAGGCGTTAATTGTGCACCAAGATTGGATTAATCGGCGAAGAGTATGGTTTGGCGTGAGCTCGATATCAGTAACAACTTGTTTGGTCATGGGACAAACTTCCTTCTTTTGAGTAAACAACCATTTCTCTATGCTATCGCGATCATATGTGATCCCCGTAGAGAGTGTTACAGGATCTTTCATGATCTCTAGAGAAATTGGGCATAAGAAAAATCTAGGAACTTCGACTTCATTTTGAAGATCAGCCATTTTTAACAGCAATTTAAACAAAAGATTGCTAAGTTGAAAGCCTTTTTTTTGGTGAGAATTCTTTTATGAATGATTGAGTTATGAGTATAAATAATTTGGTCTTATATATATGAGTTGTCAATGAAATTAGTGTTGAAAATGATAATGTCAAACACGTGAAAACTTTGACTTTTCAAAGGGTAAGACAATTTCCATTTGGTCATATATGCATGCTGGATAATCCAAGTGTGTGTGCAAATTGTGTCGATTGAGTGGGCAAGTACTACGATATAAGGAAAAAAACAAAAAAAAAAAAAAACCAAAAAAACAAAAAAAAAAACAATTTGTTTCTTAATTAAGAAATAAAATGTGCACTTTTGACCTTACTGATTTTAGCTTGTCTTTTTAAGAAATGAAGTTATGGTCAGATTCCTTAACGTGAGTTAGGTTCTATTTTGTACCTAGATTGATTATGTGAAAAGAACCTTTTTTTGTTTCCATTCTTTTAGTGGACAAACAAACTCAACTGAACATTGCTTGGTCCTTGAGGAAGGATCAGTTGACATCAAAAGATGTATGTAGTTAAGGTTTCTCCGCTGATTTAAACCCTTTGAAAAAACTACTAACTTACGGGTAGAACAAAGTCTTTGCAAAATGTTTCTGCATTTTAAGAGAGACTTGCGGGCAGGTTTTTGATAATTAACGACGAATAAAAAACGAATTGGCAAAATGAAAAAGTCATTGATAAGGATTGTGAATTCTATCATTTGAAATGGTTACTCACACACAATAATTTAAATCTCAATCTCGTATCTTTGTCTCATATATATGTATGAATCGTTGAACCTTCAACATTATGTCAAACGAAACTTTTGATATATATCGGTATATACCGCTGCAAACAAGTTAACTTTTTATCAAGCAACTCGAGCTCGAGATTTTTGAGATTTCATGTACATATATATTTTTATCATGCATACATATATAAACACCATAAAAACTAACCTGAATATTGGTATAATAATTAGATATTTGTTGTAGAATGACTATTTAATCTATAATGCTCCCTAATGTTTTATATAAGTTCTTAGCTCTTGAGTTGGTCGCGTATTTTTTCGAATTTTTTTGATGAGTTTGGCAATCAAATTCAAAGTTTATATATAAATTCAAGCTTTTTGAGCTGAGTTCGACCCTTACTCGAGTCGAGCTCAAGCCCGGATTATTGAAGCTTGTCGAGCTATCGAGCAAAGCTGAACCATACCTTATAATTTTCGAGCGGAGCTCAAGTCTTGTCAAGCTCGAGCTCGAGCTCGGCTTGACTCGATTACAGTTCTATGGGTATATCCTTAGCCTAGCTAAAAAACCTTTGGTTATCAAGCTAGAAAAACACATAGAGTATCCTTAGCCCAAAACACTGAACTAGCTAGGATTGTAATCGAGTCAAGCCGAGCTTAAGCTTCACAGGGCTTTAGCTTGACCGGGCCTTAGCATAAAACACTGATACGTGTGTGTTATTTACTATACGTAATTGCCAAAAAAGAGTAGTTATTCAGTTTTTTAGCGTTTATTAGGTTGTAGGCTAACATGAGATCGATGTTGCATTCTTTAAGTTCCATATATGTGCCTCATACTTTTTCTTTTATAACATATTATTCTATTGATCAAGCAAATAAAGAAAAAAGAAAAGTTGACATATAGCCAGCCAGTTTAACAGGATATAATTAAATTAAGATATGCCAAGTATTAAGTGATTTGGTTCATGCACATGCTTTGGCGCGGTGGCTCATTGTCTGCCAATAAATCCTTTGACCTTTACAAAACTCAAACTTTCTTTAAATCACCAATAGAATTATAGAAATCTATCAGTCAAGATGGGTTACCCATAAATGTTGTCGATGTCGGTGTCGATGGTGATAAAAGAGACTTCTATATTCCTTCTTTTTTTCCACACATTTATAGGTTTAAATTCTTTTATATGACGTTCTGATAGACTCTCATTATAAATCACTTAAGAAATGGTAATCAAAACCCCCAATTGTGATTGACAATTATAAATCCAAGAATTGAGAATTGGAAATGGTAATTGCAATCGGATAATGTGAATTTGTTATAAAAGTGAGAGAGAGGATTCAAGAAGATGATTAATATTTATAACATACTCAACTGATTACAAGAGTTGAGTTTTATACAAGAAATTGCTAAACTAACTTTTGGCGGGAAAGTTAGTTTCAAAACTACTAATAAGAAACTGACACGTGTCCTTATTTGAACTAACTAAAAATGGCGCGTATCAACTCCATTCCCCTTAGAAAATTCCTTGCCTCAAGAGACTGCATCAAAGTCAGGAAACCTTGCAATCAAGTTTGCAAAAATCTCCCAAGTAGCTTCTTCCACACTTCTATTTGTCCATTGTACCAGCACATACATCACAGCTTTATTATTGAGCTTGCCCAAACGATTATCTAAGATGGCTTGTGGCTTGAACAACAGCAATCCATCTTCCCTAAAGGCTGGCAAGCTTCCCATTTGATAATGGTTTCCTTTACACTTCTTGAGCTGAGAAATGTGAAAAATTGGGTGTATTTGACTGTGATTAGGTAATGTCAGTTTGTAGGCCACCTCTCCCATTTTCTCTACAACTTGAAAGGGACCATGATACTTTGCAGACAACTTATTATTGGTTATGCGTTCGTAAATCAATAGGTTATACGGCTAGAAATTACGTGAGCCTATCGGGGCACACACGTATACATTTAAAGAGCGTTTATTAAATATAATTAATATGTTTAATGTATACTATTAATTATAATTAATATATTTCACGAAATAATTTAACGGTTATTAGTTTAAATCGTTAGACGCTTTAACTAATTTAAATATATGTTAAATATAAAAGAGAGGGACTTGGATGTCGGAAAACGAAACTCCCGGACTTCCTTCCAATGTGGCCAGTTATGGGAAGGTTCTAGGAGGGGGCTATGTGTCGGTTTTGGCAAACTAATGGAGTGAATAATAATGACTTGTTGGACAAGTTGGGGTGCTATATAAACACCCCTTGGCCTCATTAATATATACGACACAATCTTAAACCTATTATACCCCACGTACTAAATTCCTTTTTCTTTTCGTTTGTCCATTCTAATTGGCAGTGAGTTGGTTTGAATAGTCAACAAACTCAAGCCTATAAAACAATAATTTAGATTCTTGTTTTCTATAGTTATTGTTCTTCCTTTTTGTATATACATTGAACGTATACTTGTTTAGTATTCGGATCATGTTTAAGCTACAACAAGAACACATGTTTGTTTGGTTGTATACGTGAAGTGAGCACTAGCATCCTAACGCTCTTGTTAGACGTGTAGTGTGAGTTTTCGATAGAGATCAACTCACTATAGTTGATTAGGGTTTCGTGGTGATACGAGATCCGTTGGAGTGTTCGTGATCAAGATCAAGACTTGGTGGTTATCTATTTTTCAATAGATTCGAGGTTAGTATTTATTATGTGTTTTAATTATGTGTTTTAATTCATAACATTAAACATAGATCCATCCGCTGCGTACTCGTGGCATTGATGGTTTAATCAATATGAAATCCCAACAGTGGCATCAAGAGCCATCTCGTTTGGTGTTATGGGTTACACATAGAGTCGCTTGCTACGCTAATTAAACACATATATTAATTGTTATGACAATAACATGCATTATTGTCATTTAATTAAATCTTGATCTTGTTTAATTATTAATGGTTAATAAGAGTTAAAAGGGGTTAGGAAAATTAAAAAGATTATTGTAACATGTACTTCTTCTTTTTCTTTTCCAATCTTAAGGCTTACGCGGTCATTAGTAATGACGTCTGTGGTCCACAAGGTACCTAGCTCGAAAACTTGTGGGAGCCTTAGATTCTCCAATTGGGGAAGACTCATTCTTGAGTTTTGGAGCATTACTTGTTTTACTGCTTTCCATTAGAGTCTGTCTTCTCCTTCTACCCATCTTTTGTCTGTTTTAATAGCTTATATGTTTTATTCCTTGTGACCTGTTTTACATATATGCTGTTGATTTTGGAAATAAAAACAGACTAATTACTTATATCGAAACTTGCTTTTAATTAAATCGTGGGTTCCATCAAACTATTGAGGGTGTGAATCATTACTCGAAGCTACCAGGATATAGTTTGCTGGATATCGTGAGATTTAATTATTGTCTATTAATATACACACTTAATTCCTTGTGACCAGTTATGTGTTATGTGTGAATTTTTTTTTACACTTAAACGGACTATAAACTATTGAAATATGATTTAATTAAATCGCGGGTTCCATCAAGTTATTGAGGGTGTGGATCATTACTCGAAGCTACCAGGATATAGCTTGCTGGATATCGTGTGATTTAATAAACTTTAACTATAAGATACCTAAAGTTTTTGTGCTTTTATTAATGATCTTTGATCAAATCAAGATCTAGGGTTTTGTGTGGTCTTTTCCCGCCCCACTACATGCTTCGACATATGAGGGAATTATTGGAAGAACTTGGGTCTTTTGACTCATGCAGAGTACAATATAGGGTTTTTGACCATTCTTTGCCCATGAAAAAAGTACACCTAATAAGTTGAAAAAATTGTTTTTTGCAAACTTCTGTTATAAAGATGTATGCATGCCTCTTTGTACACAATTTTTGATACATGCTTTTGTGTAGGATCCTACGAAAAACCGTTGTAATTAATCTCAATGATTAATGATAACCTTGTGTTACCGTTTAATAAAACCCATTTTTACGGGGAAATTTAAACTTTTCTCTTAGTGTTATTATCACTATACGTTTCATATCTATATATCAAATATAACACGAACACAATACATAATCCGACCACGATGCCAGTTATTCACCATCAACGACAAATGACCATACTCGCGTTACTCTAAACTTATTTTCTTTTTACAAAGAATACTTAACCATAACTAAACGTACTTAATTTACTTTACACACTTATTAACTACTAATCCTAATGCAAACCAACCGGACCCCTTATTTGTAGCCCATCACACGAGCCCAACAAAACAAGCCCAACACCCTTCCCATGTTTACTCTTTTCTTTAAACCGATCGCTAGCACCCCCATAAACACCCTCGTATCTCAAAAATGTCGAACCTAACCTATACATCTTTTTACACCATCGAATGCACCACCCAACTAACTACCATTGTGCAAAAACACAGCTGGAAATGTCGAGTGTTAGTACAGTAACGACAGTCACTTTGCTTGTCCCATTTTCGAACCAAACGTATAAACATAGATTGCAAAACTCAACCAAAACAATTCCCGATCATTCCTACGAATTTCCTAGGACATTCCTACCTCAAGACCACGTATGAAAACCTTGATAGAACGCTAGGAAATTTATGTGACACGTTAGTTTCTTATTTGAACCCATACAATATAAAACGTGCGAATAGGTGTACATGAGCCAAACCAATGACTTGTCCAATCATTCAAGATAGATTGTAAGATCTTATGATATCTTGAGTGATCTCCCTTGTACTATAAACACTGTGGCTACCACAGTTACTCTCTATCATTGCTTGGGAAGTCAACAAGTCAAAAAGAGGATGTGCTATCCACTTCTATATATTTCACTCTCAGTTGGCAGCCTTCTAACCATTCGATCTATCCCTTTTTACTGCCAAAGTAACTTTAAAACCATCAAAAGTCCTTGTCTCTATGTTGGGAATGCAAGTCAAGTAGAAGAAGTCAATACGTAAAACGTATTCGAATAACTACAAGCTTACTGTCTCTTTCTTGTGCTTCGTTCGAACATCACAGCCTCTTCACCACCTTTCTAAAGGTGTGGTATGTGCTTAACATCTCTTCTATATCTTCCTGCACATTAAATCATTAACTCATGCATTGCATGCATATATTCGAACGTATATATATTGTCACATTTAAACACGACCATAGGTTTCATATAAACGAATATCACCTTACACCACGTTAAGATGTCATGCATTACACCTCTGTGTTAGTTCCATTCGAATGAGTACATTCATATACATTACGTGCATATTGAACGTTTAAAACCATGCAAGGAAATCGAATAAGTTCTAGTGAGACCACAAAACAATCTTTATTCGCCCATGATACAATAGGACATGTCACAGAAAACACATAACGAACCCATGAGAACCTAAGGTACCACACGCAGGAAATACGTAAAACATCACTAAGTCTTTTAACTATTGAACGAGCCACAACGCTTAGTAAACGCACACGTATTTCATAAACTCGACATGCAAGACACGTACTATTCGACACGACTTGTCTAACAATCTAACAACCTACATTTTTCATGTTGACGACATGTCATGAAAACCACAAAACGGCCCTTTAAATGATCCAAAGCGTTTCACAAAAATCGATTTAGAAAAACATTAAAAACTATATCGAATGGGCTTTAAGCTCAAAAAGCAGTTTTCATAAGCTACGAATAAGCTGGGAAAATTGCATTTTGTAAATAAGCTTTTGACATCAATATATGGCCTTTTGATAACTCAAACCCTCCCCAAAGCCCATGGATCAAAAACACTTAACGGGCCATTAAAACGGACCATTTGAGTCCATTTAGTGCAAAAATAAGCAAATGGACTAATAAACAGGTAAAATAAGCTTGAAATCACTTAAATAAGCACTAGTAAAAATCGCCAAACTTTTCCCTACACTTTTGTCGATTTTGGACTAAAAATGTAACGCAAATTAACAAGAAGGACTAAAACTATCAAAGTGTGAACCTGATGGACTGAAGCTGTGAAAACAGTTTGTGAAGGACTCAAAATGACCAATAGTTTAACTCCAAGCCTTATATGCACATATGGATCAGTTTTGGACTATATTTGAACTTTGGACTTAACGAAGGACTAACGACGTAACGCAAACTCCGTTAGGGTAAAATGCGTAGAATCTGGAAAAGAACAAGGACCTACTATTATTATCCTACATTCTCATTTCTATTTGTTATTTTCATCATATCATTCACCACATGCATATTTTTATAGTTTATATTTGTAACATTTAACTTTCGTTAGTTATCATATCAAGAATTGTACGACTTAACACTCACTTTCATTTAGTTAATTAAAGAGTAGTATTTCGGAAAGTATGACATAAAGTTCATAATCATCATGCATCACTATACTTATTTTTGAACTACAAGCGTTTTAAGCATAATCCATATACACTTAACGATCAGAACGCTATTCATCGTTCACTACTCATTTCACGTTCATCACTAGTATATGGTCAAAAACTCAGACATTTACGTTATCAGGTTCTGTACTGAAGTTACTATCATAATCAACTCTGAAATTTCTTTCACTATCACCAGTAACGCTTAAGGTGAGTCATGGCCTCACTTTTTACTGATTTAACTATTTTAAACTCCGTGAGGGGGATACATGCTATAAACAGATCACAAGTATTTTTTTTTTGTATGCTTACCTGATTTGATATATGCCTAAGTTACTTTATTGCCATAAGACCCTCTATCATGAGCCATTAATCACTGCGGTGAAAGCGAATATAATGAATAGATCTATTGGAGGTTGACGACCTGTCCCACTAATACTTTGACGGAATGCTTTTTGCTAGTCGTATTAGTCGCGATGCATTATATTTGAGAAAAATAGGAATTGGCAAATCACCTATTACTCGAGGGCACATAACCATCAGTACCCCTGATGTGACTCCTCCGTTTTACGGTACTTTGTTAACATTTGCGTGTCATGAGACTTAGGGCAATATATGAACTGCGATATCAACTTTTAAACTGATTGTATCTCCAATACAATCCTACTTGTGCATCGAACTGATTATTAAACTATAAACTCTATGATTTCACTCAACATTATGTTGACTTTTAAGCATGTATCTCAGGAAATTAGCGGAGCGGATCAAGGCATGGATCGGGCACAAACCTATCTTAAATAAGGGTGTAAAATAAAGTTTGTAATTCAGTTAAAATAATGTTTCCTTGGAGAAACTGTTTGCACTCTGATATAAAACTTTGTAACTGAATTTCTATTATGGACCTATGTTATTTATAAATGCCTTTCTTGGGCTACTTTCTATAATTTTGACTTCGATCCTCTCGGTAATACCCCAATTAGACTTTCGCTGCTATAAAGAAAATTTGGGGGTGTTACATTTTGTCAAAAATTATGTGATACCCTATTTGAAATTTAAGTTTATGCCATCCAAATTTGAGGACACTTGCACTTGCCTTTTGCTCTTCGTGGGACGTGAGTGAATTGCAACCCAAGGTGTTTATTCTCTGGCGTGAGACCTAGAGTTATTTACACATGTTCTCTAATTGGACGACTTAATCGAGTAGAGCGGTGAGATCCTTGAGCCCGAGGCATAGGATGAGACAAAACATGCATGACACTAGTAGCTTGTACTCTAGTGCCATAAGTCTCATAAATCTAAGAGTTGCGCTTGTAATGCAATTGTAGCACGCCGCCTACCTCTTGTACCTACAAGACTTACCAGAGTAGTAAGTGATGAAGCGAAAAGTGTACCGCTTTTAAGGGGTCATTTAAGCCTTAAATCGTATTTATTTGATCAAATATTGCCCTAAATCGTTCCTTTTGTCATTT